>CAUYUJ010014279.1:352476-414976 GCA_963575745.1 Prorocentrum cordatum
CTTCCTCCTCCTCCTCCTCCTCCTCCACAACCTCCAACTCCTCCTCCACCCCCTCCTCCTCCCCCTCCTCCTCCTCCTCCACCCCCTCCTCCTCCTCCTCCTCCTCCTCCTCCTCCTCCTCCTCCTCCTCCTCGGATCGCGAGCTTCTGTCTTTGATCGGACCCTTGAAAAATCCCCCCCGCCCAGCGCTGGGAGACGTTCTCTTACAGCTGCGCTGCGGTCCCTCGCCAGCCCCGCGTGGTGCTGCTCTCTTGCCTTCGTTGCTGGAGAGGCTCAGGAGGTTTGGGCGAGCCTCGTTGGGTCCTTCAATGTTGGGTTGTCCCTGGCTGTCCTCGGGAAAGCGCGGGGGGTTGGGTTCGCCCCCCCCTCCCTGAAGGAGGTTGAGAGACCCCGCGGGGGCCTTCGAGTTATCTGCGGAGCGGTCCAGGCGGAAAATGGCGGGGCTCCGCGCGCGCACTGGTGAGATGGGCGTTCCCCCTGCCTTCCCCGAGCGTCTGCGCAAGGCCGCGGTCCTTGGGAATGTGCGGGCGGTCCCCGGGCCTGGGCGCTAGGGTCTGCCTGGATGTGGTTCTCAGCCAGCTTCACCAAAAAAGTCACCCCCTTCGACAAGGGTGCCATCATAAGACTGGTTTGCCGAACTCCCTGGACCAGGTGCCGCGCTCAAGAACTCGGGCGCGTCCGCCAGTGGCTGGGGGCTCAGACGCGGCTGGGCGGAGGGCAGAACATCCACCCCGATGATAACCGCCCCGACACGCGAAGCCGTGCAGCAAACGCGCCCAAAGAAGGAATCAACCAGGATGGGGCTGTTTAAAGAACGCCCAAGGCCAGTTAGAAACTCGGCGGTGGACAAACCTCCCTGTAGTAAACCTTTCCTTAGTGAAAACGGCCTGGGACCGAAACCGACGGACCTGGGCCCGCAGAAATGACGGCCGCGACGCCCTCTCGCGAACCGAAAAAGGCCAATTCCTTGATCGACGCGTCAGGGTGGGAGGCCTGTCCAGCCCCGCTAAACGCCAGCTGTTCGGTCCAGGTGTTTTTTCCTCCCTTGATCTTGTCACGTCCGCCCCGACACGCGAAGCCGTTTAGCAAACGCGCCCAAAGAAGAAATTAAACAAGATGGGGCTGTTCAAAAAACGCCCTGGGCCGGTCAGTAAACGCCAGCTGTTCGGTCCGGGTGGCTCTTCCTCCCTGTGATCTTGTCACGTCTTGCCCGGCCCCCCTGTGCCCCGTCTGCGGCGTGGAGAACGACTCCATGCTCCACCGCAGGTGGCGCCTGCGCCCGCGGACCCACCCAGGTGCTTCAGGGGTCCTGGCCATCGCTCGGACGTCCATTTCCTGTGTTGTTTTTGTTTCGTGCGTGGTTTTTTCGCGAACGGATCAAGGATGCTCCTCGATGGTCCTCGCCGAAAGAAAAATGCACACGTCCGAGCGATGCCGAGGGTCTCTTCTCGGCGATGTTACGTTGCGGCCTGGGGAGGTGGCGTGCCCTGTCGGAGGCCGACGAGGTGCTGTGCACCCTGGGCGCGCTCGCGCACCCTGGTGATTTTTCTTCCCGCTGCCCAGCAACAGGGAGCTCACCTACAAACATCACGATGGCCCTGGGCGCGACGACTATCGCGTCCCAGGGAGCAGTTTCACAGACGGGTCGCGTCTGAGATCGGTGGTCAATGAGTTGTCGCGGACGGGCTAGAGTGATGTGTCGGTGTCTGACTCTGGGCAGCAGCTCAGTCATGTCTACGCCCCTCTCGCCCTCCCTATCCCTCCCTCAAACTGCCCAAGCTGGAGATTGTGTTGCCTGCGCTGCTGCCTGCATGAATGCGGTTGCTCCCACAAGGGGGGATAGTGACTGCCAGGATGTGGTGGAGGTTTGGGCCAAACCTAGGTCCTAACATTTGTATTGTAAGCGCGTCCATGCTGGGATGTTTGTGTGGACCTCCGACTGCCAGATGGGCCCAATCTTCAAGACTCAGGGGCACATGTCGGAGGAGCAAGTTTCAAGGGATTAGTCTCTGGAGTTTTGTAAGGGTGGGGTCGACCTGGCCGACCACTGTGCTAAGCTGGGGAAGTTTGCCTGTTGGCCGCGAAGATTCTGCCCCTCTGGCCAGCTTGTGACCTATCCGGAGCCACCAGGGCTAAAGTAGAGCCTGTTCCCCCACGCCCCTCCGTCGTTTGCACCCGTGGAGGCGCGCTCTTTCCTTCTGGCAATGCAGCCACTGGTTGCGTGTCTGTGGGGGTGTGTGTGGCCTCGCAGAAATTCGGCGTGCGTTGAGAAGCATATTCTCAAGGTCGACGCACTTTCAGGATTTGCACCATACGTGTACCGGCCTCGCGTGCTCTAACGGAGGCATTAGATGTATCTGCCTCCGTTGCAAAGGCCTGTCGGCGGGTAGCTATGTCAAACATCTCGACCAAGAGCGGTGTGGGACACCCGTTCACCCTCGGAGCGCCCAACACGATCGGAGTCGCATCACCGCTGCAAAACGCCCCAAGCTTATCACGGTTTGGACGGACACTGAGGCCAACTGCGTGATCCGTCTTTTCGACTAATCGGCCCTCGTGGGCACTAGCTAGTCGCGGGCATTCGTCTTTGCTTGTGCTGCGGGGGCGTGTGCCACCACGACGTCACGCTGGCGTGTGTGCGCCTGCCAGCGTCCGCCCACCCCCTCTTGCGTGGCGCAGTGCGTTTGCCGCAGCGGGTCGGAGAGTGCGATGGCGGGGAGCTGACTTCAGTGCCGTGCTCGACGGCTGCTCGGCCCTCTCCAGAGGTCGAGAGGACTTCGACCTCGGTTCGCAGCAGACCAGCGCAGCGGCAAACAAACCCTACTCCCTGGGCCAAGCTCGTATGATAGTAATAATATATCGCATATCCGTGCGCATCTACACATGGTGACTTTTTCTGCAAGGGGTGTTCGTCTCATGATCGATGGGAAAGCTGTACAAAACACTACAAGTGACCGACACCGACGTGTGCCGACGGCACAAACAAAGTGCCATGCAGCACTGGTGACTAAGGGTATGAAGGGAGCAAGAGTGAATATTATAGAGGGGAAATTAGATTTAGACGATGAGAGCGACGAAGCGACAACGGGAATAATGAGGGGCGTGATGAGAGTAAAGTGGGAGATAATGCGGAGGACGGGGACTGTGCAAAGCTGAGTCACCGAACACACTGCACTCGACTGGCTTTTCGACCACTCCGAGCCGCCGCCAAAGCGCGTTCGTGGACCCCCCGCAAGCGCCTAACTTCCGAATAATGGGTCGGCTGGATATTGTTTGGTGCGCAGGTGGTCCCTCGAGATCTGCCGTCGTGAGGAAAGAGCAGGGCGTCGTTGTCAGAATCACAAATGTACCTGCCAACCCCATCTTGCTTCGTTTCCCCAAGAGACGGATCGACCCCCGCCGCCCTCGGGGTCCGAGACGCAGAAAAGGCGCTGTGATTTGTTTGGTCACGTCGCTGGGATCTCAGTGAGGCGCTGGAGGTCTGGGCAAAGGGGCCGCTCTGGAGATCCAGACCCCCCATCGAAAATGCGATCCTTTGGGGGAGGGGAACTTTTACATTCGCCAATTCCTCGATGGCCTTCCGCCAGTTCGGCTACACGCAGGAGTGACCCTAGCCGAGAGTGACCTTCGGTGCGTGGCTCTAAGGGGCCGCGGGGCCACATCTAAGCGCGCAGGCCAATGCTGTGAAGGCCCCTGTGCACCCGCACCCAAAGGTCACTCCAACGAAGGGCAACTCTTACGCATAGCCGACCCGTTTCCGGGGGCCGCCCCCGGTTTCCCTCCGCCGGCCTTTCGCCTCAGAAGAGAAGCTGCCTGGCCTCGGCCCCTCGAAGGCGGGCCCCGTCCAGGGGCGCCCTGCGTCGCCGGGCCCGCCAAGCGGGGGAGGACCAGGGGAGAGTGAAGGAGTTTTCGGAGTTCCTTCCGAGTTTCCTGGCCCTCACGAGCGTGTCGGTGGGGGCCCACCTGGGAAAGGGCCGAGGGATCCAGCAGGCCGGGGAGGCGACGCCAGGGGCTTCCTCGCGCCGCAGCCTCCCCTCGTCGCAGGCCGCTGCCGCCGCGGAGGTCCGCGAACCTGGGCGTGGACCTCGATGGATCCTCGCCAGGTCCTCGCCACGATGAAGAGGAGATGCTGGGGAATGCTGGGGCAGTGCACGCACGTGCTCGCCAGGAGGAGGGAGGAGGAGGAGGAGGAGGTGGAGGAGGAGGAGGGAATGGCGAAGGAGGCCTGGGCACCTGGGCCCCTCGCCGAGGGGGCCAGGGCGATCTCCTCGATGTGGATCCGGAACAGCTGCTGCTGCGGCAGGCGCCAGAAACACGGCAGGTCCACCCCGGCCCGCCGCCCGACGCGCACGGACACCACCTCGGGCGGGGGGGGGCGTCGGAACGGGGGGGGTGGGCGGGGCGGGCGATGCGCGAGGGGGACCTGAACACTCTCCAGAGCTTCCTGCCCCCCCTCCCCCCCACGCGCCCCCACCCCCACCCCAGCCCCTCCCAACCCTGCTGTGTTGGGCCCTCGCCTGGAAACGCCGCAGCGCCGCGCGCGTGCGCATCGCTTCGAGAATCCCCCCTTTCCGCTCGTCCCCCTCCTCCGCCTGCTCCCCATGCCATCCGCCGCCGTGCCTCGAGGCACGAGTTGGAGTGTCGCTACATGGAATGAGGTAGGCGCCCTGGTGGCCTTGCCCCTTATCGCAGAAACGGAAGTGGGCTGAAGTGTCGCAGACGCATGAAAGTCGCGGCCAAAGAGCCGCGCGCCCAAGAATTCAGAACCCGTATAGAGGTTCAAGGTTCACGAGATGGAGTGTCCTCGGATCCTTTGAATATTGAGTCCTCAGGTGGGAACGATTCAGCATCAAAGCGCCCGGACCCCGAACTGCCGGATTTCCAAGGGGGGGTCCAGTGGGGGGGGGTCGCACACCTTTTGGGGCTTCTCGAATGGCTAGCCAACACACCAGGACGGAAAAGGGCCCCAGAGGCCCCCGAGACGACCCAAGAGCGTCCCACGACGCCCCGGGATGGCCTCAAGACGGCACACTTGGGCCCAAACATGTCTCAAGAAGGCTCCAAGAGACCACGCAAGAGGGCTCCGAAAGGCCAACACTCAGTGATTTTCCAAAACGGTGTTCGATGTATTTTCGCATTCTCGCATTTTCGGGGCTTCCAGCGCTCCAAAACACCTCAAAGAGGCCTCCAAGACTGCCTCCTCAAGACTCCGCCAAGACGGCCCAGGAGGCCCCAAAGACGAGTCCAAGATGCCCCCAAGACGGGAGGGGGGCACGACATGACATTTCGAGGCCCAGGCTCCCGAGGAGCCCCCGAGAGGCCTCCAGGAGGCCCGCAAACCAATCCAAGAGAACCGAATATACAACCCAAGAACGGTGGCGAGACGGACCGAAAGCCACCAGACGAATACAAGGCGGGATTATTGGCGTTACTGTGATGCCTCCGCCACGCTCCTTCCTCCTTCCTCATTCCCGTTTCTTTCGTGCACCATCCCATAACCATCGTGCGCAGTCGTTCATTATCATACTCCTAACGTTTAAAAGCTCAACACCCAATTCAATCATTTTCAGACTCACTTACGCCTAGACTCAGACTCACTTACAGTCAGACCACTCATACTCAGACTAGCCTGTGGTCAGACCCGGATACTGTCAGACCCACTCTACTCAGACCCACTCGAATTCAGATATGAAAACCACTCATGCTCAGCATCGCTCACACTCAGATTCATTCGCACTCACTCGGGCCCAATCATCTATACTGAGACTTGTCACCATAAGACGCTGCATGTTCAGACACACTCGCGCACAGATGCACTCATGCTCACGCACTCCCACTCAGTTACTTATCATCATACTTCCCACGGTCCGACTCAACGTTCAGACCCACTGAGTGTGAGTCATTACATACATAATTCCGTTCAGACACAGTCATGCTCATATATACTCATGAACAGCCTCATCCATGCAAGCATTGCATGTGGCCTTCTCGACAGAAGAGCAGCCAAAGGGAGTTGCACGCAATGGCCATTCGCATTCGCAACCATTGTGTCGGGACCTCTCATGCGGATCGCATGCTTCCGGACAGTGGTCGTGTCTTCCCAGACAGGCCTCGGACGAAATTAGCGAACATTTATGCCGCATTCATCTGCCAATGCCACCCAATGATCAATGTTGGCGGTGGGTTGAACGAGCTGCACTTCGACCTCAATCTTGCCCGCGCGTGCTAACTTTGAGTTTGGGGGAGCGGGGGAGTGTCCACTAATCCCACCAGCCCTCTGGGCGTCGGTGGTTTAGGGTGTTTCCTCTTCCCCCCCTCCCTCTTCCCCTTCGGGGAGGGGTTTACCCCTCCCCCTACCCCCTCCCCTGGACCTGGGCAGGGGGGCGCCGCGGGAATTTAGAGCGTCCAAAACGGCTTCGGCGAGGAAGCCACCAGCATTGATTTTACTACGGTTTTGGCCCCATGTTGGCCTCCTGGGGGGGGACCTTAATTGAGGGATCCCCCTTCGTTGACCGATCTCCTCCAAGATGGCCCCAAGAAGCGCCCAGGAGGCCCCAAGAGGTCCCAAGATGGCCCCAAGATGGCCCCACGAGGCCCCCAAGAGGCCCCCAGAGGCCCCCAAAAGACCCTCAGAGGCCCCAAGAGGCCCCCCCCCCCGAGGCACCCAAGACCCCGAAGAGCCCCCCAGGATCGCCAAGAGACCCCCAAAACGTCCCAAGAGGCCACCAATAATCGCCCAAGAGATACTCCAAGAGGCTCCGAGAGGCATCCAAGAGACCTCTGGCCCTTGTGCTTCCCCTCCTCCTCCTCCTGTTCCTCCTTCGTGCTCCTACTTCTTCTCTTCCTCCTCCTCCTCCGCCTCCTCCTCATCCTATTCATCCTCCGTCTTCCCACTCCCTCATCCATCCATCCATCCACCAACTTCTTCTCTTCCTCACTCCTTTGCACGGTTCGGCCGTCCTCCTCTTTGCTGCCGCACTTCCCTGATCACCTCAACTCGCCTGGACATCGTTTCTGGATGGGCTGGTGGGGATATTTTTTGCTACCAGCCGCAGGCGAGCGCGCCGACGGCGTGTCAAGGTCCGAGCGGGCCGCGCGAGGTCTTAAATTACCTAGCGCAAACAGGCCAACCGCCGCGACTCAGGCCGAGACCAGGAAGTGGCCGAGGGGGGGGGGCAGGGCTGCAGGCTGCCAGGGGTTGCAAACGTGCATCGAGCTGCAGACGCGCTGCTGACTGCCAGGGGCTGCTGACTGCCAGGGGCTGCAGGCTGCCGGAAGTGAATTGAACTGCAGATACGTGGACAACCGCTGCAAACACTGGTGGGGATACTTTTTTGGTCGCGGCCACGAGACGACGGTCAGGCGGCGAAAGCCTGGTGGGGATATTTTTTTTACCTGCGGCTCTAAGGACGATTCCAGAGAGCGGGTCAAACTCGGCAGGGGCGCAACGCGAGGCGATTGGCAACGAAGGCACATAGGCCAACGCCGCAATGCACATGCGAGGGACCAAATGAACTTCATTAAAGCCGGTGAGGGGACGCACTGTGGCGCCAGCCCCCACAGACCAAGCCTGCGAGAAGGACCTGGTGGGGATACGCGAAGCGTCAAGAATTGTTTCCCTCTACCGGAGCCCGATGATCACCGCGATGTAGCAAGAATGGCATACAGGCCATCCACGGACATGCCGACCGCGGGAGTGGCACGATCCCGTGCGCGCCCAGACACCGGGAACCTCTCAGGCAAAGCGCCTGCTTCGGCCTAGTGGGCGCGTGTCTCTTCGGAGCCCCATGGGCGCAGTGATGTAGTAAGCATGACACTTGGGCCATCCGCCAAGTGTTGGATGGGCTCGCTCGCGCGCAGGTGACGGGGACCCCTCAGGCGATCAGCTCGCTTCTGCTCAGAGGGCAGGTCTCCAAAGAGACAGTGACCACTGCGACGTAGCAGGCACGGCATCCAGGCCACCCAGGAGGGTGTCGACCAGGGGAGTTGCACGGGCCCATTCGCCCAAATTAAAGGGACCTCTGCGAAATGCCTGTTTCGGCCTAGCGGACGTCTCTTGTCAGAGCCCCGGGATGACAGCGATGTAGCAGTTGGGCTGTCCAGGGGGGTGCCGCTCAGAGGAGGCGATCAAATGAGGGGCCAGAAGCGATGAGGCATGATGAGCAGAGCCAGAGAGACAAAGAGAGCGAGAGAGAGAGAGAGAGAAACAACAAATGAGAGGGACAGCGAGACCTGTACGGTAGCGGTACAACTAACTACATATACATAAACAGGATGTACACATATGTACAGATACAGAGAGGGAGAGAGAGAGAGAGAGGAAACAAAAAGATATAGAGAGAGGAGAGACAGCTGAGAGGAGAGGTCTCTCCTGCTCCTGCCAACCGTTCCACCCTCCTCTACTGCCCTCCTCCTCCTCCTCCTCCTCCTCCTCCCCCTCCTCCTTCGCAGATCCCATCCACCTATCGTTCCCGCCTCTTCCGAGCCACTCCCGCTCCTCTGCTTCCTCGTCCTCCTTCTGCTTGTCCATCGCATCGTCCCCATCCTCCTCCAACTCTTCCTCACCCTCTTGCACATCCTCCTCGTAGTTCTCCTCAGCCTCCTCCTCCTCCTCTTCCTCCTTCTCGTCCGCCTTCCCCTCCTTTCTCCTCCTCCTCCTCCTTCTCCTTCACCTCCTCCTCCCATCCCTCACTCCTGTAAGTCACGCTGCATAAGAGCACCCTTCATAGCCGTACACAAAAACAGTACTCCTCAACAAACCTGCCACCATTCACCACGCGGCACGCCATGATCCACCACGTTCTCCTTGTTTGTTTCCCTCGCGTCCTCCCAGCCTTCCCCGCACTCTTCCCGCCTCGCTCCATCCCCACAGCCTCCTCACACTCCTCATCGTCAATGTCATCCTGGATCTGCCTTCCCTCATATTCACTTTACTATGTATAGTCGCACTGCACTGCGCCATCATCCCATAGAACGGGCATACGCCCGACCCCACCTGTACGTAGACGTCGAGGCAGGAGCGAGAAGGAACAGCGATGTGTGTATATATATATATTCATGTAGCTTGAACGAGATGAGCAGGAAAGTGCAAGCGTCAAAACCTGCGGTGCGTTTTTTTTTCCGCCAGTGTGTGACTACACGGTGTATCTTCGGGTGTAGCCCGATCCTAGAGGCACTCTGTGTTTGCTGACCTTCACGAACCCGCTGCCTCCGAGGGGTCCGACCCGATCCGATGTATGTATGTATGTATGTGTATATATATATATATATCCGATAACTCCCAACACACATTGCTGGGTGTTGTTTATTAAAAGGCTCGGGCTCACGATTTCCCGGGTTCACTCTAATGCTTTCCGCGCGCGCCCGATACAAATCAAGATGCATCCCGAGTTTCTGGGTTCGACGGCAGATTTTCCAAATTCGCCGATCCACCTCCCCCTCATCGCCATCCCTCCTCTCTTCTCCCTCTTCCCCCTCCTCCTCCTGAGCCTCCTCCGCTATCCAACACCATCCTCTCCTGCTCCTCCTCCTCCTCCTCCCTGTTCTCCTCCTCAACGCCCTACCCCTCTACAGTATACATTATGACTACTACTCTCCTTTCTCCCCTGAGTCCGTGCGGAAGATATTCGGCTGTCTCCGCGTGCTGTTTGTTCACGAACTGAAAATCTGATGTGTCTTATGGTTCGCTTTGCAATCCACTTGTTTTTGGTACTTCGCAAACGGTGCTCCCGCAGCATGGGCATCATATTCGGATCGGCGCTTTGATCCCGCCGTTCAAAAAGGCGCTCTCGCCCAGGCGTGGGGCACTTTTCTGAACCCGCGTCTTTCTTCATCGTGGTCGCCTCCCTCATGTTTCCTCCTCCTCCACCTTCCCTTGGTCCTCCTGTTCCTCCTGCTCCTTCCACTCCAATTCCGGCTGCCGCTGTTCGTCCTCCTCCTTCTCCTCCCGCTTATACTCCTGCTCACCCGCCACCTCCTCCTCCTGTGCACGCAGCTCTCCTGTTCCGATTGCGGTCTTTCTGATGGAGCTGCAGGTCGGCTGTGGTATGCGTCCGCGGATAGCGGCAACTTCTGCGCACTGGAAACGGATGGGAGTGAGGGATCGGATGCCAGATGAGATGAGGCGTAAGCGCACCTAGCTTGCCATTCCTCCGCTCGCCTACCCCGCCCCACCTCAACCTGGGGCAGGCATAGCCAGGAAGAGCTGGTGCCGCTGTCTGAACTCTTGCGAGGACTTCTCAGGCTTCGTCTGTTTGTCGGGGGTTAGCAGTATTCGAGCCTGGCGAGATGGGCGGTTGGTTACTATGCGACACGCTAGGCAATGCGACACGCTATGCCGTGCGAACGGATAGCGTGACGCTCCGTTCCGCCGGGCGAGAGGCCCGGAAAGGCTCGGAACGCTGACGCCTAGGGACTGGGAAGTGGATAGCGTGTCGCGCCGAAGCGCCGTGGGCCAGAACTGCTGGAGCGACACGCGATCCAAACATTCCCGACCGTAGCCCCCCGCGAAGCGAAATGATCCTCCTCCCCCCTCCTCCTGCTCCTCCTCCTCCTCCTCCTGCTCCTGCTCCTCCTCCTCATCTTCCTCCTCCTCCTCCTCCTCCTCCTCCTCCTCCTCCTCCTCCTCCTCCTCCTCCTCCTCCTCCCCCTCCTCCCCCTCCTCCCCCTCCTCCTCCCCGCCTTCTCACTCCCCATCCGCCCCTCCCCCCGTGCTCCTCCGACGCCGCGCCCGCCCGCGACCGACGCCCCGCCTCGCGGCCCCACGCGAACCTCAGGCAGAAGAAGTCGAAGAACCTGGCGAGCAGCCTGGGCAGCGACCTGGCTCGCTCGGGGCGGGGGGGCGCGCGCGCGCGAAGGCGGGGGGGCGGGGAGCGGGCGGGCGGCCCACGACGCCCACGACGCTCGATGCCCGACGACGAAGACGGCGAACGCGTCGCGGGAGCGTCGACGGGGACAACGGATGAACAGGAGAATGCTGAATCAGAAGAACCAAGCGAGATGCGACTGATGCTGATGATGATGCAGATGGAAGTGCTGCTGCTGCTGCTGATGCTAATGTTGATGATAATGATGATGCTTCTGGTGATGATGATGATGATGATGATGGTGATGATTATGGTGCGTTGGATGATGATGATGATGATGATGATGATGATGATGACGATGATGCTGATGATGATGACGATGGTGATGATGCTAATGATGCTGATGCTGATGATGATGCCGATGTTGATACTGCTGATGCTGATGCTGATGGTCATAACGATGTTGATGCGGCTTATACAGATGACGACGATGACGACGCTGATGAAGATGACGATGATGGCGATGGTGATGAGTAGGTCGATGATGATGATGCTGATGATGATGATGATGATGCTGTTGATGCTGATGATATTGGTGATGATTGTGATGATGAAGATAATAATGCTGCTGCTGATGATGATGATGATGGTGGTGGTGATGCGGATGTTAATGATGATGGTGATGGCGATGGTGATGAAGGTGATGATGGTGATGATGATGACGATACTGATGCTGATGCTGATGTTGATGATGCTGCTACCGCTGCCGCTGTCGCTGATGCTGATGATGCTGATGGATGATGAAGATGGATGATGAAGGTGATGAGGATGATGGTGATGATGATGCTGATGATGATGCTGATGATGTTGATGATGAAGCTGATTATGATGATACTGATGATGCTGCTGGTGATGATGATGATGATGATGATGATGATGATGATGATGATACTTATCTTTGTTCTGATGATGGTGATGGTGATGATGATGAGAGGGGGAGCCAGACTGGACTGGAACTCTAGGAATCCAAATGATCCCACCCATTGCTGACGGAAGAGCACCGCTGACGAGCATTCCAAGGACTCTGAGACGCACGGTTGGCGGTTCCCCGACAGTCAACCCAAAACCGCCCCCCCAGAGCAGCACTAGCCGTGGCCACGCACCAGCACTCGGGCACGCAGCCCTTCTGGGCGGGCTCGCAGGCACAGGGCGAAGCCTCCCCTATCCCACGACCCCCCGACGCCCGACCACGACCACTGGACGACGCCCGCCCCCCCCCTCTGTACCAAAGCCTCTCTGTCGAGGCGGCAACACTACTACTGGTACTGTAGGCAAGTTTGGTTGAAGGTAAGGGTAGCGGGGGAGGGAACTTGGAGGAGCGTGCGGGTAGTGTTATAAGCTGCGGAACTCGTAGTCGTGGTCGTATTCGCCGCGGTCATAGCAGTAGTGCTGATACGTCATAGGAATGAGACTTCAGCAATGACATTAGCAACGACATATGAACTCTGTTTGCCGAGATGTTGCGGGCAGGCACAAGCACTACTGCATATCATTGCAGCCACCCTCGCACCTCGCCGGATAGCTGAGCGAATCTGGCCCGACGGGCCTGCCTCCCGGAGCATCGCCCGTTGCCTCACGAGGCAGTGGAGCGTGGGGTCCATGGCCAGCAAGTGCTCCCACTCGGCCGCCCCAGGCCCCAGCCGAACTGGTCTTTGTCGTAGTCGGCGGACGCCAGCCACCAAGAGATCCGCCGCCTGCGTCACGCGGCGTCGGGGTGCGGCCGCACCAGCTCGAGCCACCAATGTCCCCTGGTCTGGAAAGCTGCGCCGCCAAAGGCTTGAGGTGTCGTCCGCAGTCGAAGCTGAAACTGTCCGTCGTCAGGTGCCGCTCCATGACTTGCCTCGTCAGCTCCTTGATGCCGAAGACCACAGGGTTGGTGTCGTTTGGCGTTTTGTGGCCCTCGATCTCCTCGATTGCCCTCTTCAGTTGCACCCGTAGAAGCGGTGCGTGGAGGTGCCCAATGCGCCCGACACTTCCGCGCCCAAAGATGTCATTCCCTGTCTTGATGCCTCTGTGGATCAGTGGGAACAGCTGCCTCCTAAGGTTCTTGCCGAGCGAGCGCACGCCGATCGCCCCTTGAGTGCTGACCACGCTCTTGTGCAGGTGCTGGCCGTATAAGACGAGGATGGAGCTCGTACCCTTGCGATCCTCGTTCTCACTGGCCCCTTCCGACTTGCACTGCGCGTCGCCTTGTTGCCGTCGTGACACTGCCCGCGTACCCTCTGCGCGCATCTAGGGTCGCCCTTGAAAACCTCGCATCTCGCCTCAGTCTTGCAATGTGGGTGTATGCAACACATCCATGCGTCTGCAACACATGGTGGTCACGCGCTGCAAGTGCGGGGCGTCCTGGGCCAGGACGCCGAGCCACACGCGCAAAGACCTGATGGCGCTGGCCTCCTTGCCCTGCGGCGGAATATCATCGTGGTGGACTGCAGCCCTCTCCGCGGGCGGTGTCGCTGCATTAGAGTTGGCCTTGTCTAGTCCGACCTGTTTTCATGTCAGTATGTCGAGGGTCAGGCCCCATCGCGTCCCAGCTCTTGGTTTGGCCACTGCCGTTCACATGAGAGATGAGCCTGTTGAGGATGGTCGCGCGCTGATCGTCCGGAGGGTCTGGGCCGAGCAGTTCCTTCAGTTGTTCGATCATGTGTTTTCGCAGCCTCTTTTCCACGTAACTACCACTCTTTTCCCTCGTGGACGAAGTCGTCGCCGCGCATGGGTTCCGGATGCCCAGCCGTCGGCGCTGGCAAAAGCGCAGGGGCGCGATGCTCCAGCCGCGAAGCCCGCCAGCTTCAGCTTGTCCTCGCGGTCCTCTTTCCGACCGGCCGCGGCGCCCGTCGTGCCGCGCATCAAGAGGGGTCGGGGGCCCACCGTGGCCTGCCTTCCCCAGGATGACCTCGATCGGGGTGCGCATGAAACGCCCCCTCTTGGCCACCGGGTGGAAGTCAGCCTTGAAGGTGCCCGAGAAATGCGCCTTCTTCCCGGCAGGGGCGCAACCTGACCGCTTGACCCCTGTCATGGCCACGCCCGGCACCGTCTGCGTGCCTTCCCACCGCGGCGCCCCCGCGATGGCGTCCTCGACGCCAGGGGCGCCCCCGCTCGAACTCCTTCGCGCGAGGCCGCGGCCTCGCGTTCACGTTGCCGCTGTCGCCCTGGTTCACGTCCACCCACCTTGCGCCGACAACCTCGCAGCCCTGCGTTTCCAATGCGTCCGCCTTCGCGTGGGAAATGCAAATCCGCAAAAACTCGAGTTCCTTCTTGCGCGCCGCAGCCGCCGCGTCAGCCGGTGGCTGCGCGACAATGCGTCGTTGCAGATGTGTTCGTGCTCGGGCGTCTCGGCGTCGACCGCGTGGCCTTCGTCCAGGCCGTTGATCGGGGTGCCAATGCTGGTCGCCATCTTCCCGAACTGCATCTGCGCCCGGAAGCCGCGCGAAATGGCCGCGGGGGGCACGGGTGGGTAGCTGACCTAATGCTTCGCGGTTCCGCCTAGCAAGTGGCGACGCTGGCGGTGCTAGCCGCGCTGGAGCGCGCTGGAACTTCGCGAGCTCCTTGGCCATGTGAACTGAATTGGTGAGCCAGCCCGTCCTGCCCTGGACCGACGCGTCCTTCGCGCTGCAATCAGGTTGCAAGACGGGGGCGGTCTGGCCGGCCCAACGCTGATCGCCGGCCGCTAGTGCGATGCCGCTCCTGTCGCGCAAGTCCGCGAAGATCTTCGCGTGCGGGGCCTAGCGAACGAAGTGGCGGCAATCGCCCGCGCGCTCGATGACCTCGCGCGCGAGGCCGTTGATGGCGCCCTGCCGGGTCTGCCTGCAGTTCACGCCCTCGGACATCGCGTCGGGCCCAGCAGCTGGCGCAGCCGCCGGCGCCCCTGCATGGCCCGCCTGCGCGGGCGCAGGCGCGCCCGTCGCTGCCGCCAGGCTCGGCGTCGGAGGGGCCGCCTGTCCCGCGCGGGCCCCGCCTCCACTCCGTATCTTGGCTCCCCTCCAGCCGCCGTGCCAGGTCGCTGTAGCTGCCGCCGCCTGCTCTACTCGGGCCCGGCGCGCCTCTGAGTGGGCGAGTCTGTGATTGCCTTCTCTGGTAATTATGCACTCCCTGGTATTGTCCGCGTGCTCGGAGCCGCCCTCCGCCATTGGCCTGAGCTCGACCTCCCGGCAAGTGCAAAGACGCTTCGGACGCGTCTGCGGTCTGCCCGCCACTGGGGGGGGGTGGCTGGCCCGCTGGAGCAACCAGCGCAGCTGCCGCGAACGGGGGGGCACCCTCTGCGTCGTCACCCGTTTTGCGGGGCCCTAACCAAGGGCCCCCCTGCATGCCGCAGTGAAGCTCCTGTCGTCACTGCTCCTCCGGAAGCCCCCGATGCGCGCTGGCCTTGAAGTGGCCCGTCTTGGCGAGGGCGGTGGCCCCGCGCGGTCGACGACCCCCGCGTGCGCGCCCGCGTGGAAACACTCGTCGAACTTCCGCCTGCGCTTGCCTGAGGCCACGGCGAGGAACAACGCGAGCTTTGCTACGCCTGGCAGACGCCAACGGCGGGGCCGGCCCATCATCCGCCGCTCAAGCGCCGCCCTGCCGTCGGCGCCCGACCGCTGGAACCGATCCACATGCTGCGACGCGTTGCGAACTGCCCAAACTACGAGGAGGTGAACTGCCTGGAACTTCGTCTCGTGCAGCGCCGCCGCCCTTTTGACCGAGGCCAACGTGAGAGATTCTGGTCCTGCCAGATGGCACGCTCGATGTAATCGATCTTCTGGGGGTCGCCGGCGAGGCCCCCACTTGGCGCGACCGTGATCCCCCGCCCCGTCTGGCGGACCTCCGTGGCCGCGGCCTTTTTGAGTTCGACGAGGCCGGCCTCGCCGCCTGACTTGAAAGGAACCTGGCGCGACAGGCGTGGGCGATGTCCTGGGCCACGATCTTGACCGAGTAACCCAGACCCCCGACGTCATGATTTTTTCATGACGCGATCCCCAGAGGTCCGGACCCATTCCCGGGGACCGGTTTTTCATCCTGAGTCGTTTTTTGACGGTCCCGAGGCCCGGCGAAAGCCCCCAGAGGCCGAAAATAGCGAAAAACCTCCCGTCGTGTTTTTTTCAGGACCCGAGGGGGTCTGGGAACCGTGCTGGGTGCCCTTGCTCTGATGCGCATGCGGGCCGACCCGCCCATTGCCCGCCGGAGGTGGCCGTCGTCGGCAATGGCCAGCGGGGTCGCCCAAGTCTCCAAGTGGTCGGCCTCTCCTTCTCGCCCCTGCGGCGGCCAGCCGCGCAGTGTCTGCGCCGAGCGCAGTGAATGAGGTGCTGCATATTGTGCTCGGCCGCCCCGTCCAGCGCGGGCGCCAATGGGCTGGGTAGTGTCTATCTGCGACTCGTGAAAACGAGCGGGGCGCTGTATTAAAAACATGATTCCTCTGCTCGGGGGAATTGCGGGGAGGGCGCCCGCCAAGTGGAAAAACGCAGCGGCGGCCATGGTGATTAGCGCCGACACCCAGCCCGCTGAAAGGCGACGGGCGCAACGCAAACGACGCCGCTTCAGCGGAGGGGGACACTAGCGCCTCCACGATAGCGGGGCGGCTGGGCCAAAATAGTGGGCGGTGCCGGCATGGTCACAATGAAAAACGGAAGAGGGGGAGGAGCGGCAGAGGCACGCGGACAGAGTTCCTCCTTCTCCTGCTCCACCCCGCCCCCTTACTACAATGTTCTACGGCGACGACGACGACGGCGACAGCGAGGACGACTGTGGCACGTCAGTAATCAGCCTGAGAGCGCCTCGGATGTATACGATTCCTTCTAGCTTCTATACGAAAAGTGACGGCGACGGCGGACGACGACGCGCCGCGCATGCTACATGGGGTGGGAGAGGCGTGGGCGCTGCACATACCCGCTGTGCTCGTTGACGACAACGGCGACGACGCATTGCGGATGCCCTGTGGGGGGTGGCCCCTGTAGTCGATGACAACCAGCGACGACGAAGACGACGACGACGACGACGACGACGACGACGACGCGACGACGACGCGACGGCGACGGCGACGGCGACGGCGACGGCGGCGACGGCGACGACGCCCTGCGGATGCCCCAAAGGGGGGGGGGGGGGGGCGGGTGCTGCGCAGGCCCGCTGTAGTCGACGACGACGACGACAACAATAATCCTCACCGCGGAAGTCCCTTTGAGGCACGCGCCAAGGGATGGTGCAAATCCGCTCGGCCCCTCGCTTTGACTTGTAGACGCTGTTGGGGAGGAGGGATGGATGCATACTGGATTTGCAGTGGCCTTCCGGGGGTCAAGGGGTTGACGGCTGGCTGGCCACGCTGTGATTGTGGCGTTCGCTGCTTGTACCGCTTCATCCTGATGCATCGGCTTGGAAACAAACGTGACAAGCCAGATCTATCTGAAGACTGCCTCAGAGGCCTCAAGATCGGCCCAAGACAGCCCAAAGGGCTCCCAAGACGCCCCGAGAACGCCCCAAGACGGCACAACAGGCCCCCAAGAGGGCCCCAGAGGCCCCCAAGAGGCCTCAAGATGGGGACTCCGAATTCACATTCGGACCCTATCCTCAAAAATGGCCTCCGAGACTGCCAAAACGCTCCCAAGAGGCAGGCCTCCAGGAGGCCCCCAAAGGCCCCAAGAGGCCCCCAAGAGGCGCCCAGGAGGCCCCAGGAGGCTCCAGCATGTACCCACTACTACAATATACCAACGAGCGCAGGCAATTGCCAACGGCGGAAGAGCAAAGGAATCTAATTCGCGGGCCCCCTGCGGGCCCTCGCCGTGTTAGCCTTCGAGACAAGATGCTGGGATGATGATGATGATGAAATGGAGGAAGAATGTGAAGCATGCGAAATACATGCTAGGTGGAGCTTCGCGGATTAAGCCTGCCCCCCCGGGCATTCTGCCTGCCTCAAGACGGCTGATTCCGTACAACCCTCCCGAAGACACATGAACATACAATTGGAACGTCTCCCAACGCAAAGCCCACGCTCGTGATAGCTCCTGGGACACGTAAAAACAGGAGTGAGATGCGCCCTCAAGGCTGCGCAAACTTCGAAACGTGCTCCCAACACAAGGCCCACGTGCGTGACAGCTCCTGGGACACGTAAAACAGGAGTGAGATACGCCCTCAGGGTTGCGCAAACCCCCCTCTGGCACACCTCTCACAGATTCCCTTTCCGACATTATTATTTTGCGACGCGTGCAAATACGAGTGCTCAGATCCCTGCATGGCTACGCAACTGTTATTTCGGCACGCTCTCACGCACTTCTTGCTCCACGACTATGAAAATAAACGTGATCTGCGCTCCGAGGGCCACGAAGGGCTCAATTCTAGACACCACTTACGCATTTCCCGTCCCAAGTTATATTGAAACGCGTGAGAATACGAGTGATCAGCGCTATCAGGCTCCTGGGACACATAAGACTAGAACCATCGCGCGCGCTTCGCGCGCGCTCAAGCTCTTGCGAGCTTCTTGGGGCCTCCTCGGAGCATCCTGGACTGCTTCTTGAAGTCGTCATGGAACCTTCTTGGCATGTCTTCGGGGGCCTCTTAGAAAGAGTTTTGAAGCCTTTTGGGTGCCGTCTTGGGGCCTCTTTTGGCTCCTTGGGGGCCTCTTGGGGCCTCTTGGGGGCCTCTTGGGGGCTTCCTGGGGGCATCTTGGGGCCTCTGCTGCATCTCGGGGCGGAGAGCTTCATTTTCGGTTCGCGTTCCCTCTCTTGGGCCCCTTTTGGGGCCTTCTTGGGACCCTCTTGCGCAGTATTGGGCGGCTCTGGGGCCATCTCGGGGCTCTCTCGGGCCGTCTTGGGGCTCTCTTGGGGGCCTTTTGGGCCGTCTTGGAGCGGTTTTGGGAGCCTCTTGGGCGGTGCTTTAGCGCCAGAAGCACGAAACAGCGAGAATGCAAACCCACGTTGAAAAAACAATCAGCATCAACGATTTTGCCCGCTCGGGGCGCTCTTGGGCGGCATCTCAAAGGCCTCTCGGGGCGTCTTGGGGGCCTCCAGGGCAGTTTGAAACGCATCGTGCGTCGCCAGAGACCCCTGGACGGCGTCTTGGGGGTGTCTCGAGACCGTCTGGGGCCGCCGGGATTGCTGTCCGAGAGCTCCCAGGGGCGATTGTAGGCCTCCCAGAGGTGGACCCGGGCCCTGGGCTCCACATTTGCGGTCGAGGCTCTGGCCCCCAGCCCCCGGACCCGGTCCCCCGTTCTGTATTTATTTATTCATTATATATATATATATATATATATATATATATATAAACAAACAGCCGATGTGGGCCTCGGGGCTCCTTGGGGACGTCGACGTACGAGCGAATCGCCCTTTCATTTTCATGGGAACCGTCGAACTTCAATCCAACACACCCCTTGAGCACTTCGTGCCCCTATGGAAGCCAGAGGGCCTTCAGCTGGCCTCCATGGCCGCGGGATTCCCGAAGGGCCGCAACTATGCACAACACATTGCAACGATTGGTACAGACCCTCGCTGACTCTTCTCCTCAAACCTTCTCCACCTCCTCCCCTTTGGCCTTACCTCGTAAGTGCAAACAGACTTTGACTGACCACCAAAAGGCTAAACAATAGGACGCCGGTCTGAATTAGACATGCAAAGGTGAAGTGTACAAGCACAAAGGGATAATGGATCACGAGCAGTTGCTGAAGTGAGGCGCCTCAATTCGGCACACCGCTCATGCTCTTCGCGAATGTTGGGTGCTCAGCTGGCCCCCGAAACGGTTCTTTGGAGCCTCAATTCGGCACACCATCGTGTCCCATGGACCTCAACAAGTCCTCAGCTCGGGGATGGACAGAACCTCCTTTCGAAAATCGTGGTTTAATAAACGACCTCGGGCCCAAACCTGGCGTGCGAAAGCCTGGAAAATTACGGCCACGGTGCCCTCTGGAAAACCGAAAAAGGACAATCCACTCATCGACGTGTCAGGGTTGGGGTTCTGTCCACTCCCGATCAGCTGGTCTCCACGTTCGCCTGGTCCCCCAAGGGGTGCAAATACGCCCCAAAGAGAAATTGCAACGGTTGGTGCAAACCCTTGTCGAGACAGAGTCTCTTACACCCACTGGTTGCTACGTCTGCGTGCAAACTTCCCCCTGGGGGGTGGCGCCGTAACTCCCGCTCTACAGACTCAATGATGAGTCGGATCTATGAGAATATGTCATGTAGTACGTATTTTCGGGGTCGTAGTTATACCCTCTCAAACGACGGCGTCTATGCACCAAGTTGCGGGCGAACCCGCTCAGACACTCGCACCTCTGCCAAAACCAAGTATATCACCATCCCCTCACTCCCTCCCTTCCTCCCTTCCTCCCTCTCTCCTCTCCTCTTGCTCCTCCTCTCCCGCCTCCCCTGAAACAATCAGAAAGCCGTTGGCCACTTGCGGGGATGTCCTGCCACTTCATCCTCCTCGTCCTCCTCCGCCTCCTCCTCCTCGTCCCTCCCTTCCTTCCTCCCTCCCTCCCTCGCTCTTTCTCTCCCTCCCTCTCTCCCTTCCTCCTCTTCCCTCTTCCCTCTCTTCCTTCCTCCCTCCCTCCCTCCCTCTCTCCCTCCCTCCCTCCCTCTCTCCATCCCTCCCTCCCCGGTTGCACCTGCCCCGCCCAACTGCGCTCTCAAAACTGGTCCTGGGACCTCTCCGGGGGCTCGCTCTGACCAGGGCTACACATATCGAATCCCGCCGTGGCGACGAGCTCCCCCCCCCCCAGGGAGGCCCCCCCCAAAGAGGAGGATCCCAAGGGTACCCATCGCACATCCCTGCCAGACGTATCTAAAAAATAAGCAGATGCGTTTAGGTGGGGTCGCGCCCTGGTGCAGGCGAGAAGCCAACCGTATCTAGTTTTCTGCAACGGCGACGATACAGATATTAGTTTTAGGTGCGCGCCCCCGGCCTGCGCGGGAGCGCCGCCGAATCTAAACGTATCGATTTTCAAGCATATCTGAAACATTGGGCCCGCATCTACTTTTCTTTGAGAAAGCATATCGATCCGTAACTATTGTTCAAAAAAGACAGTGCCGCGCCGTATCTATTCGTATCTAATTTTGTCAGAACGGACGCTGCTGGCTGTGCCTTTGGAGCGAACACGATCCATGATATTGGTCGAAGCAATGAGCAGTGGGATGGGGATAGTGGGAAGCCGTAGCGATGAGGAGTGCGGAAACGGGCGACGACGACAAACACGACGAGGAGTAGGATGGATAACAACGACGAAACGAGATTTAGGAGAGAACTGGGTAGAAACAGGGAACCGTAGGAGGGGGAGAGCAAAGAGGAGGAGGAGGAGGTGGAGGACCAGGACGAGGACGAGGAAAATGCGTCACATCGAAAGTGAAGGGGTGGTGCGGGGCGCGGGCGAGGAGTTTTGAGGAGGACTGGCGGGGAGGTTGACGACGACGACGACGCGTTGAGGCAGGAGGAGAGGGGCCCAGGAGACGGACAAAGGAAGGACGAAGGAGAGGAATTACGACGCGGAGGACGAGGACAATGAGTAAGAAGCTCCTGACTGGCATGTGCATTGTCTTTCCTGTTCGTGGTCATTGAGTGGCCTAGGCCTGGGAGTGGAGACATGGCGCCGTAGCTATTCGTATCTGTTTTTGGTAAACATGTTTTCCAGCGCTGGGCACCACATTGAAAACGTATCTAAACATATCCAAACGTATCTATTCGTATATAAGAATGGCCCGGTATCTAAACATAGGAAGCACACGTACCTCTCGCATCTGAAACCTAAGAAATTGTACATATCTAAACGTACCTATTTTTGAAACATGTAAATTCGCATCTAATTTTCTTAAGAACAACGCTGTAAAACACATATGGTTCAGGGAGGGATTTTAGATACCGCGCGGCCCTGCCGAATGCAGCTGCCGCTGGGGAAACGAGCAACCAAACTAGATTTTTAGATGTGTCTTCCAATGTATGAAGGGGCCCTGGGGCACACAAATGAATAGACACAAATAAAAGGATTCCCTATATTTTCTAATATTTTCTCGGTTTCTGTCTTCCCCCCCCACTTCCCATATTGTCCAATATTTTCATTGGAATCGACGATTAATTGTGTCTGTGTGTTTCTTTCCCTCCTTAATGTAGGCGAGTCTCCCGAGACTGATGTTGAAACCGACGGGCCCCCCCCCGATGGCGTGAGGGACGCAGCCCCTCCCCCCCCAAACAATCGGCCGAAGGTCGGACGATCCCTCTCCCGGGGTTCCCATCCCCCCTCGCCCCTCCCCCCTTCCCTATCCTATCCTATCCTTCCCTCCTCCTCCTCCTCCTCCTATTCCTCATCCTGTGCCTTCACCCTTTTTCCCTCCTCCTCCTCCTCTTCCTCCTCCTCTTTCTCCTCCTCCTCCTCCTCCTCGTCCTCCTCCTCCTCCCTGAAGCTCCTCCTCCTCCTCCTCGCCCTCCCTCCCCATGCTAATTACCAACACCCTCCTTCTCCCCCTCCTCGTCCTCGGCGTCGTCCCCGTCTGGCCTCGGTCCTCGTCTCCGCCCCCGTCGCCGTCGCCCCACCACCCTCGACCCTTCAATCCGCGGGCCCCGAATGTCTCCACCCCATCGCCACCGGCGTCGGCGTCGTCGCCGTTGCCCTCGTCGTCGGCCCCGGCCCTCCCGTCGTTGCCGTTGACACCGTCGTCGCCCTCGCCGCCGCCGCCGCCCTCGCCGGCCGCCGATCCGCCCGCGGCGGGCGACAGCGGGCAGCGCCACTCCGGCGGCGGCGGGGCCCGCGGCTGCCTGCCCCACCCCCCCCGCTGGGCTCTCGTCTCCGTCGGGAAGGGCCGCGACCGGGCCGGGCCGCGGCCGCCGCGGCCGCGGCCGCACCCGAGGGGAGCGAGGGGAGTGAGGGGAGGGAGGGGGGGGGGGAGGGAAGGGGGGAGGAACGAGGGAGGGGAGGGGCGGGGAGGGAAGCTCGGAGGGGCGAGGCGCGGAGGAGGGAGGACGAGGCGCGAGGGGCATACAAGGCTGCCCGGGAGGCCGCCAGCACGAGCGGCGGCGGGACGGAGAGGCACCGGCTGTTTGACGGCCCCGAGGCCTGGTGAGGGCACCCAGAGGCCGAAAAGAGCGAAAGACCTCCCGTCGTGAGGGGGGGTCCCACGGGGGAGTCCTTTTCCTCCCCCTCCTCCTCCTCCTCCTCCTCCTCTCCTCCTCCTCCTCCTCCTCCTCCTCCTCCTCCTCTCCGCCTCCTCCTCCTCCTCCTGCTCCTCCTCCTCCTCCTCCGCCTCCGCCCTCCTCCTCCTCCTCCTCCTCCTCTCCGCCTCCTCCGCCTCCTCCTCCTCCGCCTCCTCCGCCTCCTCCTCCTCCTCCTCCTCCTCCTCCTCCTCCTCCTCCTCCTCCTCCTCCTCCTCCTCCTCCCCCTTCTGGTCGTCTCTCTCAGCGCGAGGGGGCCCAGGCCCTCTGAGCCCCTCGCAGCCACGCCTCCGCCCCCGTGCTCTTTGGATCGTGGCGCGGCTGCCGGGGCGGGGGCGGCCGCTCTGCCCCTGGCGGGCGTCGGACACCTCCAGATGTGCGGGGCGGGGGCGTGACCACGGCCACTGCTTCTTGCTTGCGCCGCCTTCCAGCCGGCCGAAAAAGAAGCAGTGGTTGTGGTCATCTCAATGGTGCCGAGCTCAACGAAAATGACCACAGCCACCGCTCTTTTTCTTTTTCTGCGGGCTGGAAGTTGGCAACAAAAAAAAAAGCAGTGGCTGTGGTCGTTTTCACGCCCCGTAATATGCCACCAGGCCCAGTGGCGCGGCCAGGGTCCCGCCATCGCTCGGGCGTCCACGCCCCGCGCGCTCTTCGGTTCCGTGCGCGTGTGTTTTTGTTTGTTCGCAGGGCGGCCCAGGCTGCCCCTCGAGGGCCCTCGCCGAGAAACTCGTGTGGTCCAAGATCCGGATGCCGGCACTCGAATTTGATTCGCCCGCGAGCTTGCTCGCCTCTTCCGCGCTCCAGCGCCCATCCTGCTAGGCACTACGCCGCCCTGGCCGCCGGCTTCCTCAAAACATCGGCCGAGCCCAGCACGTGTGAATTGTTGGGGCCAGCGGAGGGGGCTCTGACTCATCAAAGCCTCTCGGGACCGCGTGGGCTTGGAAGCGGGTGCCTGGCTCCCAGCGTGGGCACTAGTCTAGGCATACATTGTGTGCTGAACAACGTACGACCAGCCTGAATTGCCGTTTGCTGCCGTGCCCCTCGATATCTTGGAGGGGAGATGAATGGTTCAGGAGAGACCCTGCGGGGCAGGATCCTGCTGGTCGCGCTGCCAGCAGAGCCGCCTGCTAGAACTGGGGCGGCTCTCGGTTTCCCCGCGCTGGTCGCCAGCTTTTTACGCCTCGCGTTGCTTCTTCGTCTTCCCTCTCTTCCCCTGCCTTCTAGCGGTGCAGCGCAGGATTGTAGCCGACCTGCAACGCCTCCGCCAACTGGCAGGTCTGCCTGTGGCGATGTATGGTTCGTGTCGGCGGCACTCCAGCGCCCGCTCGGCTTGCGCCCATCTTGAGTCGGCCGCCGGAAGCGAGCGACGCTCATGTCGATCAGCCGGCGTCGGCTGGCATCACGTATAGACTGCGCCGCATAGCTTGCACCACATCGCTTCATCGCCCCGCAAACGTTTGCACTCGAGGTCGTGGGTGTTGCCCCCACAATCGGCATGGATGCTTAGCGGCCTGGTGCGGCCACCGCCTTTTGTGCACATTGCCCGTCAGGACAGAAGGCACGCAACAGGTCGATGAATGCAACCGAAGACGGGAGCACACGGTACTGGAAGGAGGAGGAAGAGGACCAGGAGGAGCAGGAGGAGGAAGAGGAGGAGCAGGAGGAGGAGGAGAGGGATGAGGAGGAGGAGGAGTATGTGAGGATACGAGGGGGTGGAGGAGCACGGATCCTTACAGAGCACAGTTTCGTCTGGAACTGATGCTGCCGCGCGCTCGGCATGTGCTGGCACTCGACCGAGGCCGAGCCTGTGGAAAACCGTCAGCCGCTCGCAGCTTCAGAATGTTCAACAAGACCTTCGATGAGGGCGACCACAAGCCACGTCATGAGGAGGAGGAGGAGCAGGAGGAGGAGGAGGAGGAGGAAGAGAAGGAGGAGGAAGAAGGAAGAGGAGGATAACAAGAAATGGATGGATTAGGAACGCTGACACACCGTGCGTGTCGACCCTTGCGAGCGTGTTGACCGCTTCGGCCCTCGGCGAAGGCAGCCACAGTTTCAAGCGATGACACTCAACGAGGGCATCCAGCCACCGAGACCGCAGTTTCAAGCGATGACCCCTGGAGAGGGCATCCAAAGAGGAGGAGGATAAGCGGGCGACATGGAGATAGTTGAGGAACTTCGAGAGCATCTTTAGATTTGCCCTGCACCGACCTCCAGGCGGAATGGTTCAAATATGATGCGGTGGGTGTGCAACCGCCCACCGCGTAGTTACCGCGCACGGTACTCGAGGGCATCTTTAGGCCTGTTTTCGAATTCCGAATATGCATGGGGGAGCAGAGGGGTATGGATGAAGGGGGGGGGCATCCTTGCCACATCCGTGCGCTGCAGCATACTCTTGAATCTTTGCACATCCCAGCAGTCATGCACATCTTGGTTCTCGCAGGAGGAGAGGGAGGAGGGGGAGGACGAGAAGGAGGAGGAGGACGAGGAGGAGGAGATGGAGAAAGAAGGGGCCCACAACGGGGAAAATGAGTAATCCTAGGAGGTGGAGGGTAGGAAGAAGGGTACGGGCATGGGGAGGGAGGAGGGACGAATGCTGCCAGGGCGAATGAAGAAATGAGGGATGGACACATGGTGGGAGACGAGACGAAGAGAGGGCATTCACGTGTAAAGGGGGCGAGTTGGAGGAGCAATGAGGAAGAAACTCGATGGATGAGAGTGAAACGATATAGGAGCGGGATGATGAAGGGGGGATGGGGATGAGGATCTAGAGGGGGCTGATGATGCGGAGGAGAAGGAGGAGGAGGAGGATCTGGACGAGGATGGGGAGAACGACAAACAAGAAGGACTATCTCGGAGGAGGAAGGCGGAGGGTATCGAATGATGGAAAAGGGGAGACGCGGACGAGGGAGGAATCTGATTGGAAAGAGGATACTCGATGCATAACTTCGAAACTGGCATTACCTCTCCAGCCAGTAAACGGGAGGACCAGACAGAAATGGCAAGAGATATCGAAACACGGTGTGGGTAAATCCAGGCATCTCGCGCATGGGCGATCCCAGTGGATGCTGGCCTCCCTGGCTTCTGAACCCGGTGAGTCCACGGCAAACTCTTACTGGTGAGCCAATAGCTGATTTCTACTGATGACACACGCGCAAGTGCGACAGCTCGATGGGCTCCAAGTGCAACGGAGGCACGACCACAAGACACCTTCCACAAGAAACCTAACCCTGAGACCCGGGACATCCCCTGGTTTTTGGTGTGGGAGCGTCGCGCTGTCCACAGCAAAACCATCGACACCCAACAAACCAGGGGCACCCTGGAGGCAAGCAGGGTGTTTCTTGGCATGGGCCTCCACTGAAGCTTGGCACTGAGGGTGGTAGACCAGGGGAAGCAACGGCCCTCGGGCTGCACATTGCCCTGCAAGAGCGGGGTCCCGAGCGAGACGGGTCTCAGACCCCAGGGGTCTCCCCAGGATCGACGCTTCGACCGTCCCGTGGCCCAAGACCCAAGGAGGCCAAGGACAGCGAACATCTCCCCCTTTTCATTCTCTCACGACTCCATTTCTTGTCCGTGGCCTTCAAGACAACGAGACTCGGTCCGCGTGGGGACGGCGGACGGAAATGCCGGCCCAGCACGCGCGCAATGGGACGTCCGACGGAGTGTGCATCAACCGTGCACCCCCTGGGCTTGACACGCCCTGTGCAAGCATGGAGGGGGGGGATTCCTCGAACCCGCTAGATCGCCCTGGGGTGCGGTGGATGCATTGGATAAGGAAACATGGCATAAGGAATCCAGGGTCTAGAAGCTGGTGGAAACCCACTCGTGGATTGGCCATGGATATCACCGCCGCCCTCATCAGACAAGAAGTCCTACAAGTTCCAGAGCCTGCTGGGCAGCTTCCTTACCAAACGTCACCGCAGTGTTAAATCCTCCTGACAGCCCCGAGCCCTTCTCCTCCACCCTCGCCTCCTCCATCCGTCGCTGCTCCTGGATGGGAGGATGACGAACTTCAGCAAGGCTGAAGGCGGCGAAGCGCTCCCCAACTCCCGCCCTTCTCCTTCTCCACCCTCCTGCCTCCCTTCCCGCCCTCACCCTTCATCCTTGTGAGAGCACTGCTCTCCCCTCGCCCGTGCTGCTGCGCAGAGCTGGCGCCGCCTCTCCCGCGCTGCTCCCGCACAGGATCTCACATGCGCCGATGTTGCATTTGTGTGTTTCTGGTCGGAGCGGTCTCGGCCCCCCAAAACGGCGCTTCCGCCGCAACACTTTTTTCCTCGGCAAACAATGTTTGGTGCACCATTTTAAAATCGAAGTCTCCGCCACCCCGCGCGGGGCCATGAGTGGTGGCGACAGCACCATAGATAGAATCAACGATCGTCATACAGGAGCCGTCTGGCCCGCGACTTTTCCGCGCCCCTCTTGACCCAACGTGAAAGCAATGTCCGTGTCGACACTCCCGTACCAGGTCACCTTGAGCCGCATCTCAAAATCGGGGCGCTTGGCAAGCGTCCTTCGGAGTGGCGCGGGCGCTCCCGCGCGAGCAGCGCTGCTGGATTCGGCTCCCTCCTCGGCGTTGCCGCCCGCCTCCGTTACGGTCCTCCGTCGGGTCCCCCTGGTCCTCCTGCTGCTGCTGCTGCTGCAGCTGCTGCTCCTCCTCCTCCTCCTCCTCCTCCTCCTCCTCCTCCTCCTCCTTCCTCATCGTCCTCTTCTCTCTCTCTCTCTCTCTCTCTCCAGCTCGACCTCCTGCTCATCCACCACCTCCTCCTCCAAGGTAATGTACAAAGCCCCACCTTTCTGCTTGCGCATCACACGATGGGGGTCATTGATACACAACTATTCAGCGCTGTGGAACGGGATGGGTGGTGGGGGTGGGAGGTTAGATATGGCGCGAGCCGCACCTGGCTTGACCTCCGCTCTCTCTCTCTCTCTCTCTCTCCTATCTCTCCCTCCCTCCTCCTCGTCATGGAGGAGGAGGAGGAGGAGCAGGAGGAGGTGGAGCAGGAGGAGGAGGAAGAGGAGGGAGAGACATAATCTGAGGATGGATACACCCGTGCCCCTGGCTCTCCCCGGGCTCCCGTACTGTTGCACCGGCAGCCAGGGCAACCTCACGAGGGGGTCGACCTGAGCGCAACCGGGGGCGCAAGTGGGCAAGGAGCAGGGAAAAGAGAAGGGAGTGGGAAGGAAGAGGCGCACCTATCCCCCGCGAGTCGGCATACGATGTGACGCTTTCTGTTGGTGGCGACAGCGAGAGCGTCCTCCTTCTTGAATGTCTCATCCGCCATCGTGCCCCCTGACACGCTGAGGCGTGGTAGTATGCCAAGAGCTGTCTGGTGAGGTTTCTGCTTTCTTCTAAGAGCATCCCCCTCTACGCGCGCTTACCTGCTTGCACCCCCCCCTCCAAAGACTTCCTGGGCTGCACGGAGCTTCCCCGGAGAAGGGGACAAGGGGGTGGTCCCCCTGTCGGCCAAGGAGCTCAGTCAGGGCCTCTCCCCTTGAGCAGGGGCTGACCGTCCCGGCAATCGTATAGGCCTACCATGAAATGTTCTTAGAACCCCAGAATGTTCTAAGAACAACAGCAATGGTCTTAGAACATCAGCCCAACGGGTTATCACAAGACAGTCTCAGCCAAGAATGATCTAAGACCAATCCGTGCAGACCGCAAAAGGATATTAGAAGATTTCTTGGTGGGCCTATCGGAAGGCCAAGACGCTTCGCCACTGCTCGATCCCACACCTCGGCCCCAGCCCCAGCCTGGGTCGCGGCCCCCGGCCCCGGCCCCGGCCGCAGCCCCGGCTCTAGCCCCAGCCCCGGCCCCATCCCTCGTCCGCCAGCCCCGCTGGCCCCAGCCCTGGCCCCGCCCCGGCTCCAGCCCTGGCCCTCTTTCTCCTCCTCCTCCTCCTCCTCCTCCTCCTCCTTCTCCTCCTCCTCCTCCTCCTTTTCCAACCCTCCTCCTCCTCCTCCTCCGCCTCCTCCTCCTCCGCCTACGCCTCCGCCTCGGCCTCCTCTACTCCTCCTCCTCCTCCTCCTCCTCCTCCTCCTCCTCCTCCTCGTCCCACCGCCCTTCCCATGCCCCGAGTTCGGGGCAGGGTCATCAACTTGTCGTCGTCGTTGTCGTCATGGTCGTCGTCGTGGTCGTTGTCGTCGTCCTGCTAGGTCGGCGGCACCGGCCGTAAGTTCTTCGCAATCAACAACTGCTTGGGGGGTTAGGTCAAGCAGATTGAGCAAGTTTGGGCAGGATGAGCCTGGAGGAAGGGAGGGCGTGTACCTGAACTGTCTAGTCATGTTAATTTCACCTTTCAGCATGTACTAGATCTACGCTTATACGTGTTGCTACATACACAGGCTTCATGACTTTGGCACGTGCTTATTGTTGGTCCATATGGTGGATATGCATGGATGATCTATCATGGAAGGTTTCTGGTTGCTCCCTGCGGCAAGGGAAACGCATTTCTTTCTATTATATGGATGTCTGGTTGCTTCCACATGTGCAGCTTACCCTGTGTGACTTTTGTCAGGGATATGTTGTCCTCCTACTGCCAACTTGTTTTTCCTTACTACTGTGATGGCCTGTTATTGCTTGCTGCTGCACGTGTCAGCACAGCTTCTCTATGCAAAAAATACGCCTCCGAACGGGAGAAACGGAACCAAACACAACTTGCAGCCCGCATCGTTCCCCGGGACGATCAAACTTGCGGTCATCTGCTTCGCCAACTGCTGAGAGCGGAGGGTAGGCAATTGAACCGTCCCGCTCAGATCGGGGATCTTCTGACCCGGGTCAATCCAGACCCGGGTCGGTCAGGCCTTGTAGAATCTTGCAAGATCCTGTAAGATCCTGCACCCAAACCGGGGTCACTGCGAAAGATCCTGCAAGATCCTGCAGGGCCCTGCACCCTAACCTGGGTCAATGCGACCCTGGCCCTGCAGGATCCTGCAAGAGCGGGCGCTCTGGCTGACCCCCGTTTGCATCGACCCCCGCCTCAAGGCTCCCGATCAGACCTGTTCGCCCAGAATGCCGGGCCGCCAACGCCTGATCACGTTACAAGCTGTCCGGCTGAACAGGATGCGCAAGGCAGCGCTCCGTACCTCCACGGGAACGAGCGTAGCCCCGAGGATGTCGGGCATGAGCGTGTCGCGACAGGTGTGCCCATGCTCGCCTCCATGGGAGCCGAACGAACATGTTTGCGGTGTTGTCCTTGCTGCCCTTGCTGCGCCGCTCGAGGCACGACTCGTTTTTTTAGGACCGTAGCGTGGTAGGTCCGCATCGGGATGACAAGCTCATGTGCGCCAGCTATGGTGCCACTGCGGTCGGCCACAGGGAGCCTCGCGCGAGGAACCATGCACTTGCCCAAACCATTCCTGGATAGCTCCTTGTAAGAGCGCAAAAGTTTGTTAGAGAAGAAGCCGGTAGGCAAGGCTAAGCCAATCTCCCTCGAAGGATCCCGGGCAGGCAGCAGGCATCCCCGCAGCCGCATGCTCGAAACTGCAGCGTGTCCCGAGAAACCTTTTCCTTTCAAGAACTTGCAAGCTCTCCAAGCATCCTTTCCCGCGTCCTGGGAGGAGCAGGAAGAGGAGGAGGAGGACGAGGAGGGGGAGGAGGAGGAGGAGGAGGAGGAGGAGGAGGAGGAGGAGGAGGAGGAGAAGGAGGAGGAGGAGGAGGAGGAGAAGGAGGAGGAGGAGGAGTTGCAGGGCTCTCCTACACGCGTTTCACGCGCTCAGCGGGCCTCGCTCCGGCGCGCGTGACCTGGCCCGGGAGCGAGGATCTCAGGACGGAGGCGGCCCAGAGGGGGGCGTCCAAGAGGGGGGGTCGCAAATCAATGCCAGGGGCATGTGCGCGGCCAGGGGGTTGGGGTCCAGGGAACGCCTTGAAATGAGAATGGGCGCCATGAAATCTGGGGAGATATTATGGCCCCCGCCATGACATCCACCCCCCATCTATCGCCCCGCCCTTGGTCGCTCCCGATCAGGCGGGACCTGGCGACCCGTGGGGGTTGGACCCCTCGGGCGCTCGGCCCTGGGGTACGCACCTCAGGCTTCGGCAGGGCAGGAAACAAGAGAGGGCAGGCGCGGCCCAGGAATGTAGACCTGGGGCGAGCGGCCCCGGGATCAGGACCCCGGGGCGGAAGGGAAACGAGGGAACGAACGAAGAGAGCAGAGGAAGAACATAACAGAAAGCGAGAGGCGGGAAAGAAAGCAGGCGAGAGAAGGAGAGGAAGAGAGACGAGTGCAGAGGGAGAGAGGTGCGCGCGACAACGACGAACGACGACGACAGCCGCCCGCGCGCGCCCGGCTCGAAACAGCGCCAGCGTCCCCCCCCCCCCCTCTGCGCCGTGCGCGGGACCGGCCAGGGGGTAGGTCCGCATCGGGATGACAAGCTCATATGCGCCAGCTATGGTACCACTGCGGTCGGCCACACGGAGCCTCGCGCGAGGAGTCATGCATTTGCCCCAACCATGCGTGGATGGACGAGGCGAGCTTTCCCGCCGCTTCCCTCCCCCCCATGGTCACGTCACGATGAGCGCCGGCGCCGTCTGGGAGTTAGCCATTCTGAAACGTTTCCCAACATCGACGCAGTCTGTCGGGGCGCCTTTGGGGACGTGTACGCGCAACACTGCAGCCTGGCGCCCGCTCTCTCGCTACATGAAGAGCGCCACTGGCGCATACGCGAATGTCGTAGTCGAACGCACAAAAATGGTCCACGCGACCTGCGCCGCAAGCGGGCGGCACCGCGAGACACCCAGGGCGCAGAGGGCAGCGCAGACTTGCTCGGCCTGCTCAGCGCGCTGCAGAGCAGGGCCCTCCGTTCGAGGGCGCGCAAACATGGATTAGCGATCCATGGATTTGGCGCGCGGTCGCCAAATCCATGGATCGGAGGAGTAGCCCTCCGCAAAGTGCGGCCGGTGCCGCCTCGCTCGGCGGTAGAAATCCGCGATTTCCCATTGAAACGGGACCCGTCGCTAATCCACGCCCCCTTGATCCATGTTTGCGATCGACTGATCCATGGCCACCTCCCCAGCCCGTGCCATCGCGCGCGAGCCGCCAGGCGCGGTGCCAAACAAGAGGAACCCAGTGCGCTCGCGCCGCACACGTGCCAGGAGCCCGCGGGCCGCCAGGCCAAGCGCAGAGCCTGGTGGCATCCATCCCTGGGGATGGTACGGCACGCTTCCTGCTGCGAGGCCAGTACCTGCGGCGGGCCAGGCCAGGCGGCCACATGCGAGCCCTACCCCTACCCCCCACGATTTCTGAGGGGGAGGGGATGGCGAGCGAAGTGAACCCCGGCTTCCCCCCTAGGAATCGTGGGGGGTAGAAGTCGGGTTCGCATGTGGCCCCCTACAGGCGGCCTTCGAGAGAAGGGAGCTCGGAGCCGACGTCCGCCGCACACCCGGGGAGAAACCAATCGTCAGCAACCCTGGCGATGCTCATCCTGGGTTTGAGCACGACTGGGTCAACCGCCTGCGCGCCCCGCATGGCGTCGGCGATGCCGAGGTCGAACAGCATCTGCGGGAGGCGGGAGCCCCGCAGACCTCCCACATTTTTTGGGGAGACGTAAGACTCGGGTACGGGGGACTCGGGTTCGCCTGTCGGGGCCATCATAAAAACGGCGAGGCCCCATCTGAAATTTGACGCGGGCTCCCGCCGCAGACATCCCACGAAAACCGGGCCGTCAAAATCCAGGACGCGCTCGTCAAAAACGTCGGCAAACCCGAAATCCAGCTTACTCGAATCTTACGTTTCCCCGAATTTTGCTCCGCAGCCGCTCACTTCCGGTACCCTGCCACACCACTGAGCAGCCAGCTGCCCAGCGGCCACCTCGGGCGCGCGGCGCCTCGCCGCTGCAGGCAGGCAGGGAGCCTGCGCAGCGCACGGCCGTGTGCGCCCTCCAATATCTGCGTCGAGGCTGCTCTGATCCCTCAGGCGCAGGTCGTCTGCAAGCGGTGCCTCCGCGCTGGCCTCGTCCGCCATCTCGCGCGCCCAACACCACATCGCGCGAGCCAGCACCGGGATGTCGTGAGAGGCGTGTTGCCCCAGCTTCATGAAACGCTCGCCCAGGCCGATGGGCCAGAACTTCCGCCTGGCCTGTCCCCGGGTTCCGCTGGCGGCCGCGCGCCATGGTGATGAAGATGCAGATTATGAGGATGATAATGATGATGATGATGATGATGATGCTGATGGTGGTGGTGGTGATGATGATGGCGATGATGACGATGGTGGTGGTGATGAGGATGATCAGCATGATGATGATGGTGTTGGCGATGATGGTGACTGTGATGGTTATGATTATGATGATGGCGATGATGACGACGACGATGACGACTATGATGATGATGATGATGCTGATGATGATGCTGCTGATGATGATGATGATAAGGATGATTTTTTCCCGGCTCCCTGCACCGCCTGATGCTGCCAACTGAAAGTCTGTGTGTGTTGATGTGTACTGCAATGTTAAAGAGCATTAGGTTGTGGGCACTCTCAGATGCACGCGCGAAGAATTATCAAAATGCACGGCACGATGCACAATGAGAGCAAAAATTACGTCGACTACTTGCACCAAGCCTTGAAGCTCGCCATAGGTGGCCGTGCCTTCACCATGAAACAGCCTGCCCTCCAGAAACTGGTGCCAGATTGGGAAACCTTGGGAGGAGCGGAAGCGAGCGACACGGACACACCACCCGCTCGAGGCAATCCCAGCCTTGCTGCCTCCGTCAAAGTGGGCCTGCACGAAGCGAACCTCAGAGAGGGGGAACTCCAGGGCACGGACCAAATGACCCGAAGATCGCTCCTCCAAAGCCTGCGAAGCCTGGGCGTCGGCTTCCCGGTTGAATTCTCGAAACACATGCCGCCCCCACTCGCCTGTGCGAGCCCTAGGCTCGGCTCCGCCGAGAGCGTGGCACTGATGGAGAAGACGCTGCGCCGTGCCCACAAAAGGCACGTAAAAGGAATCGAACAGCTTCCAGCGGCCGTTTAACCACTGGATCACAAGCATGGAATCACCCAAGATTTCACAGAAAGTGGACGTCGGAATAGACGCTGGCCATTGAACGGGTACCTCCACCACCTTACGACGCTTCCTGCCAAAATCCTGCTCCCTCGACGCGGGCTTGAGGGCAGCGGTCACACAGGCAGGCGGCGACAGGCCGACCGAGGTATAGCAATGCTCTGCGAATCTCCACCAGAGAGCTTGGGTGTAGAACTTCTGGTCCTGAACGGATTCCAACCACGTCACGCCTAAGAAACCAACAAGAGGGTCATCCCATTGCTTGGGGCGGGTGTAGTCCGGCTCGTGCTTCCACTTGCGCTTATTTCTACCATCAGAGCCGGGGCCGCTCTGAAGAAATACTTGACGCGTCAACCATACGTCCGAACCCATCCACCGAGCAACGTCCCTGAAGAACTGGTGGGCCAAGGTGGGCGTGCGGGAGGATACGAACTGATTGGATTCGTATGTCGAAAGCGGCCTATGATAGGATACGATGTTCTGGTTCACGTATCTTGGGAAAGCCTTGCTGCTCTGGTTGAAGATGAAATGCAAGACGCGGAGAGCCAAAGGTTGAAACCCGAAATATTCGTACTTCCGTTTAGCATGCCTTGCCGACCTCCGAAAATGCGACACAGCATCCTCCCCCTGTTTCCGGCCCATCCTACAGATTCTTCTGAGCATGTGCCCTTCCCAGCGGTCCAATCGTTCAGCAAGGCCCTTGGTCCAAGCCCATACACCGGCGCCATGGGTCAAGACGGGGACGATGCGCTTGGAGTACTTCTCCAGCTTGCTGTACAAAGACACCGCCGAACAGAAGTAAAATGCTTGATCCGCCCAGAACGCCGAGGTTGCCTTCGACATGCGATGTCCCACAGATTCTGCCGTGCTACCGTCCGGTGTTTGCCAGATGCCCAAAAGCTCAAAACCGGCCGTGCAGATTGGTATGCGAAAATCAATCCCGCCAACCGCAATCGAGATGTCTGAAGTCTCTGCCCAGCCCCATTCGTTAGTGAAGAATGCGAGCGAATCCTGCTTCCAGCTCAAACCGTGTGCGTGCATAAGTCCTGTAATATCGTGAAATAGAATGCGGATGGAAGCAAGACTCGACGAAAACAGTAGGAAGTCATCAGCCCACACCAAGTGGTTGTAAAGCGTGGGATCGCGAGCTGGACCGAGCCAGAAACCGTGCCCATGGTGTCTCCACCTCGGCAGCAGAGTCGAAAGCAGCATGCATACGATGAGATTCCAGAGAAATGGAGTTTCTGCATGTACCAATAATCCGGGAACGTGCCTATTCGCATCATCCCGTGGCCAAGGCGACGAGACAACTATGAATGTCAAATGTGGCTGCACAAACTCTGACCGAGCAGTGGGCCTGACATTTTTACATCCGAGATCTCTGTGGCAGCACCGTAAGCCGCCGAGGTTCAAAGCAAGTGCGCCGCTGGACCCGAAAAGGGGTCACGACTGAATTTCAATTGGACCCCTGCGAAGCCCGAAGGGGCACGACAAAACTCCCGCACCTGCCCCCAAACAGGGCGTCTCAGAGTGGGTGGTGGGTTCTATCCTCGGCAGACCCTAAGGCATCATCTTGAAACCGCACGCGATACATCATTTTTAAATCACGAGCTGCACGGGCATGTGAAAAAGCTCGGGCCAAGTGGGAGCCCAACTTAACAGGGTACTTCTCAGCTTTCTTAGTGAGCCAACAGCGGGATCCACCGAACACAAACAAGGTGAGATGGGGCCGGTTGGTGCGGCAGCAGAGTCGGCCCGAGCAGCGATTGTCCACGTCTGTGGGGTCAATCCAATAGCCTATGAAACGTGTCGGCTTCCACCTCTCACCGGGCATGCAGAAACAAGTGTCGATAACTCAGGCATGCCGCCACCTCGCAGCCTTCTGCAGGCGGGGTAACAACCAAATCCGGGAAGACGATGGATTCTACACAGTCGCAGGCAACTGTTGATGCTTCATCTGCTCCAGCAAACTGACGCTCAATCGTGCCAGTTCGTTTTCAATTCACACAGCTTTCTTATCGTCTGGGTGCACTAGATCAGGAAGCCCAAACGGATACGAGTCGCTGCGAAGTTTGGAGGGCGGCCCTGCTGCATGGCGTCGCCCCGCGCAAACCCCAGACTCGGCCGCCCGCGATCCAGCCGCGGATCAGCTGCTGGTTCGACCGGAGCATCAGATCTTAGCTCGGCTCTCGCAGCGCTCTCCACTCCAGGGCCAGACGGCCCAGGTCACGCAGCACCGCCGCCAGTCGGCCGCAGTCGCTGAAGATCTCCAAAAAAGACCTGCGGCCGCGCGCGCCCTGGTCGCCCAGCGGGAACGAGGCGCTTGAAGGCCTCGCGCTCGGACGGCGGCAGGGAGCCGATGACGTTGCTCCGCCGCGCGCCCTGCCTTGCGGTGCCTCCGCGCCGAGGCGCCTGACAGCCAGCGCCTTGGCAGCTCGATCTTGGGCAGCGCTCTCTGCTGCGTGACCTGGTCGAGCGTCGGCTCGCTGTGGCGGAGCAGGTGCAGCTCCGGCCTCAGGTCGCTGACGACGCACTCCTCGGCCGCGACGCGGAGCCCCTCCACCAGCTGCACCTGGCCCGAGGCGAACCGCGGCCGCCCCGGCGGGAGGGGCGACGCGTCCATCGACCAAGCGATCAACATCGCCGAGCCCCAAGCGTTCTCTCAACGCCCCCTCGTGAACTCGCTGACAAACAGCTGAGGCGCGCGACCGCCCCGTGGGAAGCGCGGCAGAACGAGGCCTCAGCCACGCACGCGGTCCAACGGGCCGCCCGTCTAAAGACGAGACCCCAACATCCTCAGCCCTCGCGCAATGGGGGCGAGAAGAAGGAGCGAAGGCTGACAAGGGGGCCCCACGTTATAGAAAGCGTCACAAATGTCGACGCCAGAGGCCCACAGGTCCTCCACTTCGGGAAGCGCTATCGAGTCCAAGCTAGCACCAGATGCAAGTGCCGCGTGCTCTGAATCGTCGAAATGAAAATAGCTGGCTCTACAATCTACCACAGGTCGTCGTCTGCCATCCTTTTCCAAGGCCGTGGGCGTTCCTGCCTCTTCGCGCGCTTCGACCGAGTCCGACGCCAGGTCTAGCACGCCTGTCTCCGGCATCCCGCGAACGAGCTGCGCCCGCGCCCATGGCCCACGAAGGGGGGGGTCGAGATCAGGCTGGGAGAACTGCGCTTCCTCCTTCCGCTCGCCAGCAAATCGACTCCGTAAAACCTCGCCGTCGAGAAATTCTTTGAGAAGAAGCGGGCCATCTCGCCCCGACAACTCCTCCAGAGGGCGCGGCCGCGCGCCCGCCTTCGGCAGAGAGACGAAGTCAAAACTCAGAGGTGCCAGCGCCTGGGTCTCTCCAGCCCCGCAAGCTGAACTGACCCGCGGCCCCCGAAGGGCAGGGTCGGCAGCGAGGTCAGGCGGTGGAGCGCCAAACTTCGCGCGGCACTCGGACAAGCGCTCCAGCGCCAACTCCTGGACTCGGCAGGGCTTGTCCAGAGGGCGCCGGTGCAGCTCGTCCTCTTCTGCATCCATTTGGTTCAGCGTCCGAGCCGGCTCGCTTAGCGGGCCCGCCTGTCGCGCCCACCCAGCTGCGCGCCTGCGGCCGCGGCGCCCCAAGGGCCGCCCCGCGCCCGCCGCGCACTGGGCCGGCAGCGGCAGCGGCAGCAGGGATCGTTTGCGATCCAGCTCGCCCGCTGCCCCCCCCCGTCCACGAAGGCCACCTGGGCGGGGGGGCCCAGGCGGCTGACTCCCAGGGAGCGGGGCGCCGCTCTCCTTCATCAAGGCGGCCTGCTCCTCCCCGAGCTTCATCGCATTCTCCCTGGCGCCTGCAACTTGCTCCAACTCATTCACCTCCTGAGCCGAAGGCTCTGGGCACGCCATGCTGGGCGCGCGCCTGTTTCCGAGGAGCGCCTGCGCCTCGTCCCGCAGCAGCTCGCCGTTCGCCTGGTGATGTTCCTGGGGGCGCTCATCCCCACAGTACTCGATCATCTGGAGCTTCCTGTAGGCTGCCTCCCCGCTCGCCAGATGGTAGACGTCTAAGCCGTCCACCGCTCCGAAGGCCTCGACTATCCTACTCGCCGCCTCGTGCTCGCACGCGCCGTAGACAGAGTCCTGCGACCGGGGCCAAACCTCTCACCTCTCGGAGTGGAGCACGTGGCCGCCGTCCTTCAGCTGGCACGCTGCGCGCCACCTGGCCGAACTGGGGGGCTTCGCACCGCAGTTGGCGACCTGCTCCTCCACGCACTCAGCCACCGCGGACGTCCGCGATCTCCCGCGGCGGATGGCGGAGCGCATCACGGGCAAGGCGCGAGCGAAGCTGCCTCTAAACTCACTCTTGAGCGGGGCGACCTCGCTGCCAGCCACCAGGCCCGCGAAGGCGGTGCGCCGTTTGGCAGGACACCACCTGCCTCCGCGCTGCGCCCCCAGCCGGCGTAGGCCCCCCTGGGCCGCCCACGTCCAGCACCTCCGCGCGCACGTCGAGCCCATCCTTGTCCTCCAGCGCAGCCAGCTCCAGCCCAGTGGGGCCAGCCCCGGCGGCGGCACGGCGGCGGGCTCGCCCAGGCGCCAGGGGCGCCCCTCCAGGAGCGTCGGGCGCGGGCGGAGGCGCGGCAGCCGCCGCCCCGCTGAGGGGCCAGCGGGCGCCACCACGGCAGCACCAGGAACCGCAGGGGGGGCGCCGCCAGCGGTGCACACTGGCGCTCCGCCCGCCACTGCCAGCGGACCGCCTCCAGCGCCGTCCGCCGGCGCCCCTGCGGCCAGCGTGCCCGCGATCGACGACGGCAGCACGAAGGCGTCCAGCGGCACCGGCGCGCCAGCTCCGCCGACAGCCTGGTCCTCAGGCGACCAGAGCCGCCCTGCCTCCTCGTGAGCGGTGCCCTGCCTCGCCGCGAGCTCCAGGCCCGCTAGGTCCTCGCCGAAGCGGTAGCAGGGCCTTCGGGCCGCCCGCTGGAGGAGGCCAAAGAGCCGCGGCGAACACCTCCTGCACGCGGTCCGCACCATTCGAGCCTGGCGATAATCCTCCCCACGCCCGTCCAGGTCGGGCGTGTCGATGAGGGTTCCGAGCTCAGTCTCCGAGCACCCCGAGCGCCAGCACACGACCACCAGGCGCTGGTGGTATGCCGGCGGCCCCGGGGCCGCGTAGTGCACGGAGGTCCACTCCTGCTGCTCGTGCACCTGGAGAGGCACCGCCGTCCGCCCTGCTGCTATCAGGCGCGGGCCCGGCCTCGCCTCCAGGCGCCTGCGCACGCCGCTGAGGGCAGGCCCCCGGCGCCCAGGCCGCCCCCGCGCAGCACAGCAGCCCCCCGCCGAAGCCTGCAAGGGCCGTCTGCGCCGCCGCCTTCGCGACGCCCACCGAAGCCTTGGCCGGCACAGGCGGCGCCCCCGGGCACGCGGGGGAGGGCGGCAGCTCAGGACAAGGGGGAGCTGCGGGGCAGGCGGGCACCTCAGGGCAGCGGCTCGCGTGGAAGGGCGAAGCCAGGCCCGCCCAACGCCCCGCCTCCTGCACGAGGAACTCCGTCAGCCCCGCCTGCATCCAAGCGCGGACTGCCGAGGGTAGCCGATCATTAGCACAAACTCTCGAGCTCAAATGGTCACGGATGGCGGCCACTCTCTGCTACTGTTCTGCATTTACCAGTAAACAGGGACCATGGTGATGGTGATGGTGATGGTGATGTGCTGATGATGATGCTGATGATGATAATGATGATGATGATGGTGATGGTGATGGTGATGGTGATGATGATGATGATGATGATGCTGATGATGATGATGATGATGATGATGATGATGATGATTATGATGACGACGATAATGATGACGATGCTGAAGATGCGAAGGACGGAAAGGAATATGAGAATTCGTGACTAACAACAATAAGCAAACGACAACTAATGATGTTGTGCTCATTACTAGGAATCGAGCAGTAACAATACTACTTATAAAATACAAATACTACGACTAAGAGGAGGCATAAGACTACCACTACTACTAACAATTCGCCGGCCCAACGGGCCAGAGGCGTGCTAAGATCTCCAGTAACTACTAACTATATTTCTAGTTCGCGCGCGCGGGGCGGCCCCTGGGGGCCACCGGACGAAAAGTACTCCGGCCGATCCCCGGCTGACCCCCGGGCGATCCCTAGGGGGGAGGCTATTTTTCGCCACCCCTCACGAGGATCGTGGCCTCCGAGGGGTGGCTGCAATCGACTACCCCCCCTCCTGCCCCAAGGGGCCCCCAAGAGCCCCCCAAGAGGCCCCAGGGGAGCCCAAGACGCCGCCGAGGAGCCCCAAGAGACCCCCAAGAGCCCCCCAAGAGGCCCCTAGGAGGCCCCAAAGAGGCCCCCAAGAGGCTTCAAAGAGGCCCCATAGAGCGCTCGAGGGCCGGCGGAATGAGCGAAGCGATTGAATACTACTACTACTACTACTACTACTACTACTACTACTACTACTACAACTACTACAACTACTACTACTACTACTACTACTACTACTACTACTACTACTACTACTACTACTACTACTACTACTACTACTACTACTACTACTACTACTACTACTACTACTACTACTACTACTACTACTACTACTACTACTACTACTACTACTACTACTACTACTACTACTACTACTACTACTACTACTACTACTACTACTACTACTACTACTACTACTACTACTACTACTACTACTACACTACTACTACTACTACTACTACTACTACTACTACTACTAACTACCTGGCGACGTACCCAACCCCTGCACAAAAGCGGGGCGCAAATAGTTTATGATACTTTATAAGGGGGCGATGACGGAGCGAGGGTTACATATGTCTGCAGACGGAATTCGGGAGACTCGCAGGACACTGGCTACAGGAAAAGGGCTTGATAAAGCTGATGATTTACAATTCCTGAGCACTCCTAGCCACTTCGAAAACGGGGATCACAGCAGGCCTCGAAAGTGGCGACAGGTTCACAGATCGCAGCCCCGCAGGGACGGCGAGGTCTCATTTGAATCTGCCCGTGGCCCTCACTGTGCTGGGCCCCCCAGCAGGCCTCGAAAATGGCGGCAGTTTCGCAGATCGCAGCCCCCCAGGGATGGCGAGGTCTAATTTGAATCCGCGCGTGGCCCTCACTGTGCTGGGCCCCCCAGCAGGCCTCGAAAGTGGCGACAGTTTCACAGATCGCAGCCCCCCAGGGAGGGCGAGGTCTAATTTGGATCTGCCGCGATTACCCTCTATGCTGGACCCCCCAGCAGGCCTCGAAAGTGGCGACAGTTTCACAGATCGCAGCCCCCCCCCCCCCCAGGGATGGCGAGGTCTAATTTGAATCTGCCGCGATTACCCTCTATGCTGAGCCCCCCAGCAGGCCTCGAAAGTGGCGACAGTTTCACAGATCGCAGCCCCCCAGGAATGGCGAGGTCTAATTTGGATCTGCCGCGATTACCCTCTATGCTGGACCCCCCAGCAGGCCTCGAAACTGGCGACAGTTTCACAGCCCCCCGCAGGCAAGACAGAAAGAGGCAGGAAAGAGGCGGGAGGCGGGAGGAGGAAGGACGCGACCACACTGCTCTATTCAAAACGAATACCCAACCAAGGAGGGTTGGGAATAAACATGATAACAATAATAATATTAAAAATCCGCCGGCCCCCTTGTGGGGCCACCAGGCTGTAGGCGCGGGTTTGCAGTTTCCTGTGCCAGTTGTAGCTTGTAGTTTCCAGTGTTACAGTTCTGCTTCTTGCTGGTTACTGTAACTAGTTGACTTCTTGCTGGTTACTGTAACTAGTTGATTGACCGCGCGAGGGGGGGGAGGCCCAAACAAGACTTTTAGCGTCCCCTGGGCGCGTTGTCTGAATTGCTGGGGGGGCTCGAAATCGACACCCCTCACGCAGATCCGCGGGGTCAGGGTCCAAAAACACAGGGGATTTGCCACATTTCTGAAATTCGGTGCCACCCCTCACGCAGATCCGCGGGGTCAGGGTCCAAAAACACATGGGATTTGCCACATTTCTGAAATTCGGTGCCACCCCTCACGCAGATCCGCGGGGTCAGGGTCCAAAAACACATGGGATTTGCCACATTTCTGAAATTCGGTGCCACCCCTCACGCAGATCCGCGGGGTCAGGGTCCAAAAACACATGGGATTTGCCACATTTCTGAAATTCGGTGCCACCCCTCACGCAGATCCGCGGGGTCAGGGTCCAAAAACACATGGGATTTGCCACATTTCTGAAATTCGGTGCCACCCCTCACGCAGATCCGCGGGGTCAGGGTCCAAAAACACATGGGATTTGCCACATTTCTGAAATTCGGTGCCACCCCTCACGCAGATCCGCGGGGTCAGGGTCCAAAAACACATGGGATTTGCCACATTTCTGAAATTCGGTGCCACCCCTCACGCAGATCCGCGGGGTCAGGGTCCAAAAACACAGGGATTTGCCACATTTCTGAAATTCGGTGCCACCCCTCACGCACATCCATCGCAAGGCGTGGTAACCCAAACTGCGAGTACTCCCTCGGCCCTTTAATCCCAAGGTGTGGTAACCAAGCTCGTAAACCATACACGTCTTACCAATCGCCCTGTGTGGTAACCCCTCTTGTGATCAGTTGGTTTTGCCGATTGCGAATCGGCCTCGCATGAAGTTCCGATACTGCTGCACGACAGCGCCAAAGCCTCATGACTTAGCTCTTCCATGGCCCATTCTCCGAGAGAGGGGGCCGGCGGCAGGGGGCGAAGCCCTTACGGATAATACCAATAGTAATAATAACAATAAAACTAATACTAATACTAATAATACTAATAATACTGATGCGACAATTAATCATACTCATATTCATGCTCATAAAAATAACAATACGACTACGAATGCAAATAATAATAGTAACAATAATGTTACAACTAAGCATGGTAACAAGAAGAAGTGACAGAGGGACAGGGGGGCAGGGGGACTGGAAGAAGGATCGCGACCAGCGGGGGAAGAGGATGAGGATGGATGGGAATAAACAGGAACGCAGGAGGGACGAAGATCGGAGGGGAGGATAAGGAAGAGGAGGGAGATCATGCCACGATCTTCTTCCCCCCCACCTTCTTCAAGCTCCTCTCTCTCTCTCTCTCTCTCCCCCCCCCTAATGGTCACTCTGTTGTAGAGGAGAAAGAGAAGCACGCGAGGCCAGCGGCACCCGGGCGGTGGTCGAGCCGCCGCCCGAAGAGCGGGGACTGGGGAGGGGGGCAGGGCGGGCCTGCATGAAGTAGACCGCCATGAGGGTGAACGCCTGGGCGGCTCCAGCGCCCGTCCCCCCCGACTCACCGCCCCGCCTTTCCCCCCACTCCCGCCCCGATCTCTGTCAGGAGGGGGGGGAGGAGAGGGGAAGGAGGAGGGGAAGGAGGAGGGGGCGAAGGAGGGGGGAGGAGGGGAAGGATGAGGAGGGGAGGAGGGGAAGGAGGAGGGAGGGGAAGGAGGAGGGGGCGGCGAGGAGGCGAAGGGAGACGCCCATCCCGAGGGGGCAGAGCTGTGAAGAGAGGGGGGGGAGGGAGGGTGAGCGAGAGGGGGAGGATGACGAGGGGGGGGGAGAGGACTACCAGAAGGAGAGGGCAGGGGGGGGAGGGAGATCACGACGACAATGAGGACGAGTGCGAGGGCGAGGAGGATGAGGAGGGGGAGGAGAGGAACAGGGCAGGTTCGTGTCGTGACGACCCCAGCGTCGGTTTCTGACACCGCGTGGATCGTTCAACCTTGAGCGATCGGCGGCTCTTCGATCGCCCGATCGTTCCACATGGGCCGATTCTGGGCCACTGGCGGCGTTCAAGCTTGAACGCCCGCGGCGGGGTCGACGCCAGCCGACACGACGCGAACATGCCGCACTGGAAGGGGAGGGCAGGGGAGGAGGAAGACCCACGACGACACTGAGGCTGTGGAGCGTGGCATCCCCCATCCGGAAGAAGTCGCCGGCCCACCGGGCCAGAGGCGTGCTGAAATCTCCGGCATCAGCTCCAGAACACATGCAATTCGCGCGCGCATGGCTGCACCTGGGGATCCGCAGACGAAGAGTACCCCGTGCAACTCCCGGGCAGTCCCCGCACGGATGCTGGAACTGCTGGGGGCTGCCTTCAGACGCCACAAGAGGCCCCCAAGGCGGTCTAAGAGGCCCCAGAGTCACCGGAAAGCGTCCCCAGATGCCCAAGAGAGCCTCCAGACGGCTTCAACCGCCTCCCAGACGTCCGAAATGCCTCCACGACCACTCCCACGAAGTCCTCTAGAGGCAAAATCCCAAAACGGTCCACGGGAACTCCAAGACGGCAAGTCTCTCCCGAGACGGCGCTGAAGAGCTCCACGACACCTTCAGCAAGTCCTCTCGAGGGGGAGCCTCAACGGACATTTCGAGCGTTCGGCCTCAAAATCGACCCCAGAGCCCACAAGCCTCCGACGAGCTCTCAGTAGGCCTTCGGCCTCCAAATCGCCCCAAACGCCTCCCCCCCCCAGGCCTCCGAGGAGCTCCCAAATAGTCCCCACGAGGCTCCCAAGACGCGCCAAAGGAGGCCGCGAGAGGCCTCCCAAAAATCTCCTGGGAAGCTTCGAGAGCCCTTCGAGCCCTCGGCCCCACGAGGCGTCCAGGCTGCCCCGAGCGGCCCCCAAGCGCCCTCCAAGGGTGGTCCAAGAGGCCCCCAAGAGGCACCAAGAGCGCCTCAAGAGGCAGCCAAGGCGCCCCCAAGCCCCCAAGAGCCGCAACAAACTGCTACACAGGAGCCCCTCGAGAACGCTCCGAAGAGACACCAAGAAGCATCAATGAGGACTCTTACCTACAACCGCAGCAGCGCCCACTAGCAGCGCCGCATGGCCCACGAACGCGCACGCAAACGCCAGCGATGGCACAATACGGGCTGGCGGAATGAGCGAAGCGATTCCATAACTCTGATCCTCCCTCAAATGCGACCTCGGCGCTTGACCCGCCATTTTCGGGGAAGATGACTGGTCGGCCAAACTGGGCTACCCGGTCCCAAATACAATGATCAACACATCCAACCGGGACATATGATGAGAACGACGAGTACGTAACTACCGCGGCATGGATGCGCGCGGAGTCCTCGATTCCTGATTGTTGGCGCACAGCTGAAACGCCGAGGAAGATGAGGAGGATGAGGACGACCAAGATGAGAGGGGGCAAGAGGAGGATGAGGGGGAGAGAGAAGGAGGAGAAGGAGTAGGAGGGGCAAAATGAGAAGGATGAGGAACAGGAGGAAGGGGAGGAGGAGGAGGAGGAGGAGGAGGAGGAGGGAGGAGGAGGAGGAGGAGGAGCAGGCGGAGCAGGAGGAGCAGGAGAGCAGGAGAGGAGGAGGAGGAGGAGGAGGAGGAGGAGCAGGAACATGAGAAGAAGGAGCAGAAGGAGGAGGACCAGGAGGAGCACAAAGAGGAAGAGGAGGAGAAGGATGAGGAGGCGGAGGAGGAGGAGGAGGAGGAGGACGAGGAGGATGAGGAGGAGGAGGAGGAGGAGGAGGAGGAGGAGGAGGAGGAGGAGGAGGAAGAGGAGCCAGCAAGAACAGCGGGAGGGTTGTTCGCCACCCCCCGGGCGCGTAGTTGGAGAGCATGCCCGCCGGGGCTCCTCGCGCGCGCGCAGGCGCCCGCCGCGCACGCCCCGCGCCGCGCAGCCCCCGACGACGGCCCGACGCCGACGACGACGACGACGCTGGACGACGCCAACGACGCCGACGACGCGGGCGACGACGGCGCGACGAAGACGCCGACGACGCGGACGACCACGGCGCGGCCGCGGCGACGACGGACTGCGCGGGCGACGCCGACGGCGCCGGCGGAGGCGGCGCGGCGGTGGCGGCCCGGCGGCCGACGTCGGAGGGCCGGGTCGGAGGGGCGGCGGGCGCGGGCGCTCGGCCGTCGCCGCGCGGCGGCGGCGAGGGCGGAGCTCGGACTGGAGGGACCGCAGGGAAAAATCCGCCAGCAAAGGCGGGGCGGAGAGGCAACGCCGCCCCAAAAATCGTTCCCTGGAGCCCTCCTGGTGGTCCATCTCTGGTGCAGTCGCCCCGCCCAGATATCCGCGCGGGGCGGACCCGGGGCCCAGATTAGGGGCCACATGCGAACCCTACCCCTACCCCCCACGATTTCTGAGGGGGAGGCTCGGGAGGGTAGGGGTTCATGCGAACCCTACCCCTACCCCACCCTCCCCCTCGGAAATCGTGGGGGGCAGGGGTAGGGTTCGCATGTGGCCCCCTACGGAGGCGGCCTCCGGGAAATGCAGGGAGGCAGAAGGCATGTTCGCAGCCATAGCCTGGAGCCTCTCCCCCCTGCCTGCTGTCCGGAGCCAGTGCTGATAGGGATCCCACAAGAGACGTACGCGCCAAACCATGTACATTAACACGGCCCCCCAATCCGCGAGACCGGCCGCGTGATACGAACGTTCGCGCAATGCGTATTCTCGAAACCAACGTGGATTCATGTATGTGTGCGTCCTTCTTTCGCTCCTGAATGCTGGGCCACCTCAGATCCCCAGCCGACCCCAAGGAACCACCACGCTTCTTGCTTTTTACTTCGCGGCCGGCGGGCCCTACCCAGCGACGGCGTCAGCGGGGGAGGCTAAGCTGATTAGCGCCAGACGAGTGCCGATGGGGGAGGGGGGGGCACCCACAAGTTCGGTGGCAGCTCATGGGAGCCTCCCATACCATCTTGTCGGCTCTTGCGAATCGACGCTAATCGATGCTAGTCGACGCTAATCGACGCTAAATCGACGCTGCTCGACGCTGAATCGGCGCTATCTCATCGACTCCCAGACGCGAATCGATGCTAGTCGACGCTGAAGGCGGAATGAACAGGGTACGCCCCAGACTCCCATGATTCGCTACCGAACGCAGACAAAGATGAAGGGGCCCAAGGACACACAAATGAATACACACAAGTAACATGATTCCCCATAGTTTCCCATACTTTCTCGGTTTTCGTCGTCCCCCCCACTTCCTATATTCTCCCATTTCCTGGGAGTCGACGATTCATCGTGTCTGTGTGTTTCTTCCCCTCCTGAAAACAGCGGCGGCCGCGGCGGCCGAGCACATCCGCAGCGACGGCGAGCGGCCCGCTCAGGGGGCAGCGCGACGACGGCGGCAGAGGGCAGGCGCAGGGGGCGGCCGGCGCCGGCGCCCGGGAAGACGGGGGCACCCACACCCCCTGGCCTTCCGCAGTCAAAACACTGAGCATTTTCTTAGGGTGGAGGGCTCAAGGTGAAATCCATATGGGCACTCGCACCTCGAAAATCAATGCCTCTTATGATTCACCTTGTGCAAATTCAAACCTCGAACATCAATCGAAACGGCATTTCAGATTTCACCCTCTGCCCTCCACCCAAAACAAATGCTAGGAAAAAACATGATCGACCCACGAACCCGGAGAGGAATATAGAAATGTAAGGCATGGCGGCGTTTCAAAGACACCTGATTGGGAGACGGGCAGATGCAATGCTGAGCACCCCCCATACCCCCTGGCCTGCCGCAATCACAGAGAAACGTAGTCCCATCTGCTGTGTAGGTGATGCACATAGCACGCAGAACAATACGGAATGCAGTGCTTGAGCACCACGATGCATCGTTGCGCCATGCTTTAAGCATCATGCGTTCTGTCGAGAGTTTCGTGGATACCATACGTTGGAACACACAATAACAGACATTGGACCACACATGCCGTGTTGCATACCATTGACATAGCATGCGCACACACGCCGCGAACTCACGCACAGTACACACACGACATACACTTACTATACCCTACCATGCAGCAGACGATACGTCATCAGGTGGTAGCAATCCATCCTAGGACATACACATGCTGTATACAAACGCGTGCGCGTATCATGCAGCCGATGATCTGAAATCTACGGTCGACGGTCGAGGGTCGAAGATCAAACATCGAATCCAGACGGTCGAGGCGCGAGAACCGAGGCTCGAGGATCGGCGCCTGAGGATCGAGGGCCGATCATCGAACATCGAGGCCCACTGATCGAATATCGAGGAATCCGACGACTGAGGAGCGAGGTTCGAGGATGGCGGCCAATCCCCCCATCCACATGGAGTTCGCCGGCGGAGCAGCAGGGCCCCCCCTGTCGTCTCAGGAGGCCGTGCCTCCTCGCCTGCCAGGGCGGGGCCCTGCCTCCTTCGGCCGCCTCGCCACTTCGGGAGGCCCTGCAGGAGGCCGCAGCTCCTCAGGAGGAGGAGGGGGAGGAGGAGGAGGAGGAGGAGGAGGAGGAGGAGGAGGAGGAGGAGGAGGAGGAGGAGGGGGAGGAGGGGGAGGAGGGAGGAGGAGGAGGAGGAGGAGGCCGCAGCTCCTCAGGAGGCCTCGCCTCCCCTGCAACTTGCTCACTGGCCCTCTCGGTGTGGCCTCGACAGCCGCGACAAGGGGCGAGCTCGGCACGCTGCCGTGCGAGCCGCCCTCTGGCGGGCGCCCCCTCCTCCTCCTCCTCGTCCTCCTTTCTCCTCCTCCTGCTCCTCCTCATCCTCCTCCTCCTCCTTTTTCACCCCTTTTCCCAATCTCTTCCTTTCCTGTTCGCATCCCGCGGGGGCCGTGCATGACACCTGCAGCTCAGCCCTGTCGTAGGCCGCCGGGAGACGCCCAACCCTCCAACTTCTCCCTCGCCTTCCTTGCATCGCGCAGCAATGCATCGTGCAGACACCACAGCATAATATAAGCACTACACACAACTGATCACATACTGAAACAACATATAAGTGTAAACCGTACCACATGAACAACACAACCACACACATGCAACATATATGTCAGCACCCACATCAAATCATTTAAACTATGCAGTAGACACGTATCACACACCTAGCTCATTTACAACACCAAAACACATCATACTATCCATAACGTAACAATTCAACGACCGTACCGTACATGTAGCGACACACCTGATTTCCGAACATACGACATAGAACACCTATCACACTTACCGGGCCACTGCTATCCATTCGTGAATCTAGCATTGTATGATGAGTTCTTTTTGTTGGCACATCGGAAGGCCAAGGACATGCGCCACCTCAAATCTCCGACGATAGCATTTGTTCGATCCCGGCGCTTCTCCTTGATTTTGGGCTGGCCAATCGACGGGCCCCAAGACCATCGAAAACGGGTCCGGGACAAACACCTACCCCTGGGGATCGGGAAACTAACAGTGACAGAAACATAACAATTTTCAGGGGTCCGCTCGAATTTCTTGGAGCGCTGGGGCCCCCTGGCGGCGATTCCAGCGCCTCCCCCAGCGCGCTCCGCGCGCCAGGCAGGGTGGTCCAGCGCCGATGCAAGAACTCCGCGCGGACCTACGACAGTTTATGCTTATGTGACGACTGCGTGTTCCTCGAAGGGAGAGGGAGGGGGAGGAGGATGAGGAGGAGGAGGAGGAAGAAGAGGGGGGGAGGAGGTGGAAGAGGAGGAGGCGGAGGAGCAAAAGGAGGAAGAGATGATATGATATGCGCTTGGGGGGCATGTCTCCCTCGACTCCGCAGGCCTGCATGCCTCACATCAGCATCACTGCGAACGATATGGAATGGCCCCGCTTCCTGACACTTCATGCCGTCGGAGCGGGCCTGCTGCGGCCGCCTGGCGCCAGCGATGACTTCGAAGAGGTGCCGCGACGGCAGGGGGGGACTCTCACCTCATGCCGATGGTGGGGTCAGCCTGCCTCCGCTGGGCGCAACCTCCCCCGAACGCCTTTCCCTTTTCCGCTCAGCCGTATCCAGCAACTGCCGTGCACGAGCGCTGCCAACTGCCGCCAATCTGCGCAGCTTCTCCATCTGCACTGTGGTCAGGGTAGTCTCGCTGCTCAGCCGCGCATATTCTGCAGCCCGTGCATCTGCCGATCTGCAACCCTGGTCAGCTCGTCCTTTGGCGCGGGCCCGTCGGACGGCTATCCCCCTGCCTCCTCGAGGGCCTTCATCATCGCCCTCCTCAGGATGCCCAGGCTCGGCACCTCGCTCTCGACCTTCACCTTCAAGCACTCGATCAGCATCTGCACGTCCGCCATCGGGTTGATGTTGAAACTCACCTTGGCCTTCACGTCTTGCTGCGCCGTGCCCTCCTCGCTGTGCGCTTCCTTCACGCGGAAGCAGCCGAAGACCTCCTTCACGACCTTCATGCCCTGCTCCGTGTGAAACAGCTTCTGGTGCACCTTGAGCACGTCCTTGTGCTGCCCCTCCTTCGCGTCCACGGCCGGCCCGTCGAACGCCCCCGCGGCCGCGTGCAGTTAGGGCGCCCCCAGGCCGTGGCCCTTGCCCCTCTGTGCCACCGCCGCATGGTAGTCCAGCCCAGCCTCGAGGCCCATCTTACAAATCTTGCGCGGCCTGCCCGCCAGGTAGAAGAGGGGCAACATGTGCTCGTGCTCGCGGGAGCGCTGGTTCTGCCTCAGGCCCATCCTCTGCAGCGCGACCATTGCGTCCACCAGGTCGACCTCGTCCCAGCCCCCTGGCTTGCCCGCGCCCAGGCATGGGTACTTGTGCGCCGGTGGTGCTCCCTTGCCGCCCTTGCCGTTCGCCGCCCCTGCCGCTGCTGCGACTGTGGCTGGGCGCCCGAGTGGGAGCTGTCCCCCTCGGGAGCCAGCGGATGCACCTGCGCTTGAGGCTCCTCCCGCGGCATGGACCCCCGTCGCTCTCCAGGCCAGCGCCCCCTCGATCCTCAGCGCCCCGAGTAAAACGAGCCCGCTCGGGCCCAGGGTGGCGAGCACATACATGGGCTCGCAATGCTTCCAAGCTTTGAGCCTGACTGTACATACTGGGCACTCCAGAGTCTGCAGTTGTGCCACCTCTTGCCTCCGTGGGCTAAAATTGGCGAGACATGCCTCTGTCTTCGCACGCCGAATGCACATGCTGGACGGCCACTTCTCTGTGGGAGAAAGAACTGCGACACCACGGGCATTGGTTCGCAACCGTCAGCAAGCTCAACAGTGCTCTCTGTCCGTGCGGGCACGTTTTGTGGCTTGTGAGACCGCTGTATGTTTTGTGCCGCTTCCCGCGCACGTGCCCCCCCCCCGTCGCCCCCCTTTCGCAATCTCCTCGCGTGCGTGCGTCTTCTCCTCCTCCAACTCCCCCTCCTGGAAGCCCCCCTGTCCCTCTGCGCAGTCTCCCAAGTGTATGCGTGGTATGTCCACATCTGTGCCCATCCAGCATCGATGGTCCTCTGTCCCCCATTGCAGTATCGAGATGTCTGGTTCCCTATTGTCGTACCAGCTCACGTCTTCACAGTGCTGGCGCAAGAACTGAAGGTCCTGCAAGTACTGGCACGCCCAGGGCGTGCTATGAGTACCTATCCCCCCCCCTCAAGCCTCGGTGCACCGTGCCTCAGGCCCAGGGGCGTCGGCCCGAACGTCGCTGCCACAACCTGCGAGTGCGCCTCGGGAAACGCCGACCATTTCTTGCGCCACTTCAGCCTGCGAGTCCTCAGCACGATCGAAGCGCGATTTACTTTCATCTTCCTGAAGACCTCACTGAATTGACGCGCTGCGCCGCCCTGCTCTTGCCGCGAACATTTCCCATGGTCCAAGCTCGCAACATTTTGCACAGAGACGTGTCGAGCGCATTGGTCAGACGAGGTTCGAGTGCCGCGCGCACTAACCCGCCCAGCGCCGCACCCTGCGCGAAAGTAACGAACATCATTCTGTGATCTGCACGGGGGGTCTCGGATTTCCAGAACACTCCTGCTATCAATCCTCCAGGCCTTTCTAGCAGCTGCTATCCTCCTCCTGATCTCTCCCCCTAGGTTGCCCGTCGTTTGCAAGTGCGGTCCTAGCGCGCGTAGCTCTCGACCCGTACCCCCCGCCACATTACTGCGTTTGCTTTTGACCTTTCTCGTAATGCTTCGTCACTCTTTTTTTCTGAACACTCAACATGTGCCCCGTTTTTGATGGGTTGAGATGCCACCCCCCTCCTTCCTTCAGTTGTGCCTCTCATTTTTTGGTCATCAATTTGAGCTCCGCTGCACTTCCATAGCTAGTGGCCCCACCTCCCAAGTCGATAGTTTCGTCACATCGTCCATGAACGTGCAAATCGACAGTTTCTTGCACCGTTTTGGCACAGGGCAGAGCGCCTTGAGCAATGTGTTTGCTTCGCTTGGGTCTTCAGCAAGCCAGGCAACAATGACAGGATTGTAGCAATCGTCGAAGTCCCGCGGTGCTAAACAGAAGCCCATCTGCGCCCCCGTCGCACTGGTCAAGTCTGCCCATCCGTTGCCCCCTGCAATGCCCATTGCTTGATGCTGAGCTGCCCCCAACGCAAACATTTCATCGCTCTCTGCCGACTGACGCGCAACCGTGGCCTCAGGTACCTCTCGTCGTGTGCTGGCGAAGGCGTCCAAGATTGGTCGTCGCATGCGTTTGTTGAGCTTGCCTGCGCCTCCAACGCGCAAGTTGCGAGGTGACCAGCGCGCTCTCCCGCGACCGATGTTTTAGGCCTCCGCGGGCCCAGCCAGGCCTGTCAACCTCTAGCGCCCTTTCATGCACCCCAGCGTGCCATGCAAGACCCCAGGAGCAGTCGCTGCCCATTGGTCTCCGTCCAGCAATCCCTTCTTTGCCATTGCTCTTACCGGGAGAAAATCTCCGCGCCCGTCGCGCGTCATGCGGCGCGCGCTGCGTCTGCCCCACGAGCGCGAACAATTTGTCCAACTGTGTCTGAAAGAAAGGTGCCGCATGACCGTTCGCGAGTCGCTGGCTCCCGATTCCAGCGCCCTTCGCGCGTCCAAATACCCAGTGCTCATCCACTATAATCTCCCGGGGCGCCTGCCCTTCCCCCCTCTGCCTTCTTCCGAAGCCCTCGCCGATCATCCATCCCATCTTCTCCAGCGGCCTCCTTCCTTTCTCCATGCTCCTTATCTCCATGTGCCTCCTTAGATCCTCCCCGTCCTCCTTCGCGTCCGCTCTGTTATGGGCCGCGCTCGCCAATGCCTCCGGCCTCTTGTTTGGGTGTTCCATGCGCGCCGTCGGAGCAAGCAGAGAAAGAGATGCCTCGCTAGGTAGCCCTCAGCACCAGCGCCCTCGTGTCCACGTCGTCATGCAAGAGCTCAGTGTGTTCTTCGCTCTCGGCCTCGTTGTTTTGCGCGTGTCTGGCCCCGATCCATTGTTTTGCATGGCATTCCACCCTCCGTCGGTGGGCGCGACGGTTCGGTAGCCCACTCCTTTTTGCTCCAGTAGGTCACACATGCATGATCGTACCGTTTCTTATGCCCCCCCCAATTCGCGCGCACTCCACCCGTGGAGCATGCGTCTCCGCCCGCCGCCCCCCCAGATGCGCCTCCCAGATTTCCGCGGCAAATTCCTTCTGTCGTCTTTTTGTTTCCGTCTTTCTGTTGGCCTTTAGTGCCGCCGATGCCGGTTGTGGCATTTCCTGCGCGTGCTCATGCCCCTCCTTCTCCTCCTCCGTACACCGCTCCTCTCCCCCCCTGAGTCCTCGCCTTTTGTCCAGCAGCATCATCCCGGCGTTCTGTGGCTCTTGCTGCCACTCGGGCATCTCCCGCCTTCTCGGCGGGGTGACCTCCTTAAGCGCGGTCCGCGCTGCTCCGCCGAGTAAGCCCCACATCCTGTCAGGAGTCTTCCTCGCCGCCGCCTCCCTCCACTCCTTCTCCGTCGTCTCCCTCGCCTCTTCCTCCACCTTTTCGAAGACCTCCCCCCTCCTAACTCCTTCTCTCAGGCGTCTCATGAGCGCCGTGCGATCCAGCGGCGGCGCGTGCTGCATGCGAGTGTAACTGCGAGACGCAAGGCCTTGAGAGACCTGCAGACCAACGGGCGCGTGAACCCTTGGGAACCTGCTCCTGACGGCTTGTAGGCGCCTCCCCGAGTTCTTGAGGACGCGGCATTGCTGCGCCAGCCCCCTGGCCCCCGACGGGATCGCGAACTGGTCGATCCTCGGACCTCCTCCTTAAGCCTCGTAGAACGTTTGCTGCGCAAGCTCGCTGTCCGACCTCGGCATGAACAGTTGGTTGCCAGCACGCAACTTTCTGAAGCGCTTCCTATTTTCGTTCTCGCAACGGGGGTAGTACCTGCCCACTGCCCGTCCCTGCGTGCTCCCCACACCCACTTCGTCTCTCGCTAGGCCGAAATCGTTTGTGATGTCCCCGCCCACAAGCAACGTCACCCTCACCCCCGCTCTGTCGTACAGTCCCTCGATCCAGTTGCAGATTCGGTCGGCCGTCTCTGTGCCCCACGCTGCCGTCACATGGGAGAATAAACGGCTACGGTAAGAACGTCTTCCTGTTCAGTGCGGATGCGTACCGTCCCTGCGAGCCCTTGCATCGTCCTGGCTGTGTCGTAAGCCTCTCTCAATGATGTCTTGCTGTACTTGTTGCTCATCAAAATAAAGACCCCGCATATTTTATTTGAGTGCCGTCCCCTTCCGTTCCAGAATCGAACTACCCAATGGTGATCCAACTGTATTTGCGCACTGGGGTAATCCAAATCGGCCCTGTGTTGTGCGCCCGCCATGATCACGCAATCTCATGGCTTGAGTTCCCTACTGGTGTCCTGAAGCCGGTCAAAGTCTGCATACACTTGGTTATATGTCACAATCCGTACCATGCTATCGCACTCGGTCTTGGGGCGCGGGACAAAAATAAACGTTACCTTGTGTAGGTTCGCTACCTACCCTTGTCTGGGGGCGCAAAAAAAAACACGTCACCTTGTGTAGGTTTGCTACCTACCCTTGTCGTGAAAGAGGTGCTCCCTGGCGCCAGCTGACCGTCCCTCCCATCCCGTCGTATCGTCAGCACAGCAGCAGTCGCGACCAGAAGAGAGATCAGCGCCATCCCCCCCTCACCCTTCGGCCGCGCGACGGGGTGCACACGAAAGAGGGCGCAGCTGGCCCATCAGGCCAGTCGGTCACCGCTTCTTGGCTGGAAACGGCGACCGGGGGAGGAGGAGGAGGAGGAGGAGGAGGAGGAGGAGAGGGAGGAGGAAACCGTGGAAGCCCTTGGCCGACCAGGCGCCGACGCCATTGCCCTCCTCCGCGCGTGCGCGCCAGAGGACCCTCCTGAGCGGTCGTAAGTTCTGGGCTGCGCTTGGCAGTCGTTGTCAGCGTTGCTGCAGACCCAGAACGCAGAGCTTTGGCTGGCCGCCGAATCGGCTTGATGCGTCGCCGTTTGTTGCTCAAACTGACCTTCCCCTTCCCTTTCCCTCCTCCTCCTCCGCCGCGTCCTTCTCCTCCTTCTCCTCGCTTCTCCGTGGTCGTTTTGGCTGCTCTTTCCTCCGTAGTCGTTTTGGCTGCCAGAGCCGCCCCTGTGCCTTTTCACTCGCTTCTCTCCCTCCTTCTTCTTTTCTCTCCTGCTCCTTGCCCCCGGCGGTGGTGCGCGGCGCCTAACGGTGTGGTTCGGTGGCGCACGCCACGCGGCCGCGGCCCCTTCTCCTCCGTCTCCCGGTCCCTCCTGGCTCCCTTTCCCTCTCCCCTTTGCCTCGCCGCTGCTGCTTTTTAGGGGTGTGCCCTGTCGCCGGCGCCCTGGTGAATAGGCGCCCTCCACCGCGGGTGCTGAGAAACATTCTGGATGGGCACACCCTTCCTTGTTTTTACTGATGCATGGACTCGGCCGCGACACGCCTAGCCCTAGTGGACACCCACTTCAAAGCTAAGTGCGAGCCGGGGCTGCGGATTCAGCTGGGAGGAGGAGGAGGAGGAGGAGGAGGAGGAGGAGGAGGAGGAGGAGGAGGAGGAGGAGGAGGAGGGGAGCTCTGGGGCCGCGGGATGAAACAAAACCCTCGGCGGATGTCAGGGACCCACCCGCCCGCCCCGCACGGGCGCCGGGCACGCGCGGGAAAGCCCCTGACGGCACGCAGCTGCCCAGGAAGGCGGCAGCCTGCGGCGGGCAGCCCTCGCCCCCCAGCGGGGCCGCAGGCGCACCGGCAGAGCCAGAGGCTGCCCCCCGCAGGAGAGGGGAGGACGGGAGGGAGGAGGAGAGGAAGGGGGGGAGAGGGAGGCAGAGAGAAGCGGAAGGGGGAGGAGGGAGGGTGGGGAAGGAGGAGAGGAAGGGGGAGGACGGGAGGGAGGAGGAGAGGAAGGGGGGGAGAGGGAGGCAGAGAGAAGCGGAAGGGGGAGGAGGGAGGGTGGGGGAGGACGGGGAAGGAGTGTGAGCAAAAATCTGAAGGAGCGCTGAGAGAGAGAACGGAGGGGCCTGTCTGGCCACGGCTGGCCTCGGCTGCGGACACGTCCCCCGACCTGAATCTCGGGAGCGGCCCGGTAACCGGAGCCCCTCCGGTGCCCGAATCTGTCGCTCTACATCCACTCGGCGTGTCTATGTTTACTGCACTTCGAGCCTGCAAGTGGCCTCAGAGTGTGGGAGGCGGCCAGCGGTCTGAGCTGGTTGGGCCCCGAGAAGCAAGGGGATCATACCAATCTGTTAAGCGGGGAGGGCGATGAGGCCAAATCCGCCCAAAATCTGTCCCCAGACCCCTTCTTGCGTCCGCCTGGTGCAGCTTGTCACGCCGGACCAACTTTTGATGGCCCGGGGGCCCGAAAGCGGCCCCCCCGGGGGCCGAAGAGGGCAGACCACTTTTTCTCTCGAGCCCAGAACCTCGGTCCTCTCCCCCCTCCCTGCTGGCCAGAGCCGGTGCTGGGCCACCTCAGACCCCCAGCCGACTCCAAGCCCCAAAGTGGTCCTTCTCTCAGTTTCTCGACTGCACGTCGGTGTCGCGAATGGTCGGAGAATAGTCCTCTGGTCGCCCGTCGCCCGTCCTTTGAGCAGGGACCGACCGTCCCTAGGCCTACCACGACAAGTTCTTAGAAGCCCCAAAATATTCGAATCACAAAAACAATGTTCATAGAGCACAGACCCGCTGTATCAGAACAAGGTAGTCTCAGCCAAAACTGTCCTAAGAACATTTCGTGCAAGCCGCAACAGGTTCGTAGAAGATTCTTTGGTAGGCCTATAGGCAAACCAGAACGCTTCGCCACTGCTTGCGAGTCCTCGCCTGTTGCCGGCCGCGACGAAAGCGAGGGGCCGCGGCTCCGCTGACGCCCGCCGCCTTGGACCACAACTTCACAGCCACGCCGAGGTCTCGCACGGCCCCGTGACCTCGACGACGACGACGACGACGACGACGACGACGAGGACGACGAGGACGACGAGGACGACGACGATGACGACACCCGCGGTCGTCGCCGCACATGGCGTGGCTCTGGCGCACGACGACGATTCCGAGATAGAGACCTCCCAGGTGGGGTCGGAGTAGAGGGGGTCAGAGGATCGCGCCGCATCGGCGATACATCGGCGATGCATCGGCGATGCACTGGCGATGCACTGGCGATGCACTGGCGATGCATCAGCGACGTCGGCGATGCACCGGCGACGTCTGCGACAAGAGAATCAGGCTCTGCATCGAGCCGCATCGCCGATGCATCGGCGATGCGGCGCGATCCTCTGACCCCATCTGCTCGGACCCCATCTAACAGGCCTAGAGGAGAGGACACTGACATCCGCGCGTCGTGAAAAAAAAACGGCGGGGGATTCTTGGACGTGGTTCGCCCCCGCGGGCCTGCGCCAAGCCCCCGGGGCTTGGACGAAACGACTCGAGATGAGAAGCCGGTCAGGGGGAAAAGGGGTCAGACCTGTGAGGAGCCACGCTGCGAACAAAACAAGACGGAGGATATCTGGGGAATCCGGCTTCTCGACGTCCCTGGCCCGTCTCGTGCCTCCACAGGCATCTGGAGGCCGCAGGGGGGCTTGAGCCAGGCGTGCGTGAACGGGGGAGAACACATGGATAGAGCGAAGGAAGGCGCACCTTTCGTCACCTTCCCTGCAGCCGTCGATCCCTGCAATTTACTGCCCCACGTAGCGACACGCCCGATCGAGGATCAACAACTCCTGTAGCTTTAGTCAGAGCTGCACGGGGCACTCCACGAACGTACGGCACCGCATCTCAAGTGGGTCCGGGCGGGTTGATCAACTATAGCCGGCTTCCAACACTGACGTCGACTATGTAAATTTACGCGTGGACTGCACCAGCACACTACGATCCTCGATGGCCTTGTCTGGGTGGGGCGTTCTCATTGCCACGTTCTCATTGCCCGACCTTGCTAACGGATGCGAATTTCTGAACGTTTGTCTGGCCTGTCTCGGACCTCTGAAGGCCTCTGGGAGGCCCCAGGGGAGCTCAAGAGAGCTTCGGAGACCTCCGAAGGGACACGCCCCTCCTCCACCTCCGCGTTGCGTTGGGCGGGCCTTAAGAGCCAGCGCTTCTGAGGAGTCGACCCGAGTAACTATTTCATCCATGGAAGATCGCAACGCCGCACGGCCGTGCATGAATGCCAATCGTGAGCAATGCGGGATATCTCGAGGGCCCACTGGGGGCAAGAGCAATACAGCAGCTGCGTTCCGCCTGTTTCTGCCCATGCCACTGCTGCCAACAACTGAATGCCCAGAGAGATGATGCATTATTTCGGCGCACACGTGTATTTACATTCATAGAAACACATATATGTACACACTTGCTCGGGAGTTCGGATGAGGTGTTCGGGTGTTAGTGTTTGGAGTTATGGTGATCAAATTTGGGTATTAGGACTCGGGTGTCAAGGTCAGGGTACTCGGATCGGTGCTCGGGCTTCGGTGGTTGAGTTCGGGTTGAGATGTCTCTGGAAATCAACATTCATATTTCGTATACTTTTTTTTTAGCATTTCAACGTGCTCGCGTTTCCATGACAGAAGTGGCTCCCCAGGAGGCCCAAAAACGGCCCAGGCAGGCCTTCAGACTGCCTAAAAGGCTGAGCAAGACGCCTCAAAATGGCCCATAGAATGACAAACCGACTTGACATTTCGAGCCCTGCCCGAAAAACGGTCCTGGACACTGCCACGGAGCTCCCGAGATGCCATCAAAGCCCCCCAAAGCCCCCAAGAGGCCCACGCTCTCAAGAGACGCCTCCCGGAATCCCCACAAGCTCTATCACCCCGATGCGCTTCATGCACCATATGACCCCGTACTCCGATCGACCTCGCGAACCTCACAACCCCTACGAACCCCATGACCCTGATAACCCTTATGAGCCCTACGGTCATTACAAACCCAATAAGGCCCACGAGCCCTACGCGCCCTCTAAGAGGCCCACGAGGCCTTGAGCCCTATGAGGCCTACGAGCCCTATGAGCCCATGAGCCCAATGAGCTCCTGAGCCCTACGACACCTGTGAGCCCGACGACCTTTGCAAGTCCTTCGAGCTCTACGAATCCTACGACCCCTGTCAGCGCTCCTAGCCCTCAGCCTCAGCCTCAGCCCCATTTGCCCTACGAGCCCTTCTATGCACCACAGGAGCTCACGAGTCCAATGCGTCCTGTGACCATATACTCCTCACGACCTCATGCGCCTCCCAACCCCCACAAGCCCCACGATCTTGATGAACACCCCTCCGAGTCCTATATCACCCCTACGAACCCTCTGAGCCCCATGAGCCCTGTGTGCCCTCCAAGAGGCCCCCCAGACACCTCCCCCAGGAGCTCACGAGCGACCTTGCTCCCACGCGTCCAGTGGACGCGACACCATCAGCCCACATGAGCTCGATGGGCCCGTCGAGCCCTGCGAGCTTATCGACGTCTTCAGGGTCGCGAGCCCTGTGGCCACGATGAGCCCCAATGGCCACGATTAGCCCCATAAGCCATATGGCACCGAAACGCCCTATGCGCCCTATGGCCCCTCTGAACCCCATGAGGCCTATGACTCCTATGAGCCGCATGACCCCGATGAGCCCTGTGAGCTTTGTGGGCCCTCTGAGCCCTGTGTCGCTTATGAGCCTACAACCTTATAAGCCCTCTGAGCCATGTGCGCCCGACGAGCCTCATGAGCCCTACAAGCCCAGTGAGCCCTGTAAGCCCTATGTCGCCCATGAGCCGCATAAGCCCTGCGAGCCCTTTGAACTCTATCAGCCCCACGGGCCCCACGAGCCGCATTGCCCCAAGGAGCCTCCACAACCTATGAACTGTATTAGCCACGTGGGCCGTATGAGCCCTTCGACCCCTACGACCCGTTATGAACCTTGTGAGCCTTTTGAGCACGGTCGGCATGACCCCTATGAGCGCCATGAGCCCCATGATGAGCCTTCCAAGAGCCCGTGACTTCTGTTTGGCCAAGGCCCCTACGAGCCCTAGAACCCTAATGAGCTCCTGAGCCCGAGTAGACCAATGCACCCAATCACGCCTGCGGGCCCTCGGAACTTCATGATCCCCATGAGTCGCGCTGGCTGAATTACCCCTCTTCCCAATTAAGGCTTCGAGCCTCTGAGCCCTCATGGCGGCGGAGAGGCCTTTGATCCATCTGACCTGGTAGAGCCCATGGGTCCTGTCAGCCTCGCGTGACCCATGGACCTTACAACTGAAACGTACGGTACTGGCATGTACCGGTCGCGGCGGGCCTCTCTGGCGCCATACGATAATGATTTTTACAGCGAAGCGAACGAGCCAGTAACATCTGGTGTGTAAAAAGTCATGTGTATATATACACACCTATACGACCACCCTTCGGGTGATAAGGAGGTTGTGTGTGGGGGGGTGAACCAACATCTGACTCAATCGATCTCACTATCGATCTCACTCAACGGGACACTACGGAACACCGGACACCACAGGACACCGCGGGACACTTGTCGATCTCACTATCGATCTCACTCAACGTGACACCATAGGACACCACGGGACACCACGGGACACCGCGGAACACCTCTCGACCTCAGTATCGATCTCAGTATCGATCTCACTATCGATCTCACTCAACGGGACACCAAAGGACACCACGGGACACCACGGGACACCACATCGATCTCACTATCGATCTCACTATCGATCTCACTCAACGGGACACCACGGGACACCACAGGACACCTGTCGATCTCACTATCGATCTCACTCAACGGGACACCACGGAACACCTGTCGATCTCACTATCGATCTCACTATCGATCTCACTTTTTGGGACACCACGGGACACTTCGGGGCACCACATCGATCTCAGTATCGATCTCACTGTCGATCTCACTATCGATCTCACCCAACGGGACACCACGGGACACCAAGGGACACCACGGGACACCGCGGGACACCGCGAGCCACCGCCGGACGGACGGACGGGGGGCCTGGAGGGGGAGAATCATTTGTCTTGACTTCGTCCTAGCAACGGCGGTCACCACGGGACACCACGGGACACCGCGGGACACCGCGAGCCACCGCTGGACGGACGGACGGACGGACGGGCGGGAGGGGGAGAATCACTTGCCTTCACTTCGCCCTAGCAACGGCGGACACCACGGGACACCACGGGACACCACGGGATACCGCGGGACACCGCGAGCCACCGCCTGACGGGCGGGAGGGGGAGAATCATTTGTCTTGACTCCGCCCTAGCAACGGCGAGTTCATTCCTCTCGCGCGCCCACGCAGCTTCGCCTCGCCCGCACCCGCGACACGAACGAAACGAAACGATTTCCTGGTTGGAGGTCTCCGTTCCATTGCGATCTCACCCCCCATCCTCCGATACATGTATATATATATATATATACAGAAGCGCACATACACCGATAAATCCCGGGAGGCGTGATCAATCGCCGTGCACATGCCCTTGCCCGCGCATGCCTTCTCCTAATCCTGCTCCTGCTCCCCCACCGCCTGCTCCAGGCTGCGGGCTGCGGATCCTGTTGTGCAGCGCAGCATGGAGCCATCGCGCGCCCCTCTCCTCCCAATCCTCTCCCCATCCGCGAGCGGCTTGAGAGGGGTGGGGCTAGGGCACGGCGTAAACGGGAGCATGAATTTTAACACAAAGGCCCCCCCCCCGGGGAACGAAGGAGATCGACGGAGGGGCGACGCGGGGAGAAGCAACATGAGAACCAGAGAGAGAGAGAGAGCGGGAGAGAGAGGGGGGAGTAGCAGCTAGGGGGAGCAGCAATCACGACGGAGGAGGGCGAGAGAGGGGAGGAAGAGGGTCGCCAACGCAGCCGGACCACCCAAAGAGCACCACGCAGGGAGGGTACCCCAGGGGTGTTCGGCGGCATCGGCGTGGTGGAGGGGATTTTTTTGGGGAGAAATCCACATACCCAGGGGGGACGAGTCGGAAGAGGGGATGATGATGATGATGATGATGATGATGATGATGATGATGATGATGATGATGATAATGCCGATGCCTATGACGATGATGATGCTGCTGATGATGATGCTGCTGATGATGATGCTGCTGATGATGATGATGATTACGAGGATGCTGGTGAAGATGGTGATGATGCTGATGATGCTCATGATAACTATGATGATGATGATGATGATGATGATGAGGCTGATGATGAAGATGATGATGCTAATAGAGATGATGATGCTGATGATGCTGGCAATGATGATGATGATGATGATGATGATAATGATGATGATGATGATGATGATGAGGCAGCTGTTGCTCATCATGATGCGGATGATGATGATGCTGCAGATGACTATGCTGATCATGATGATGGCGATGAGGATGGTGATGATGATGCTGATGATGATGGTGCTAATGCTGATGATGATGCTGATGACGATGATATGATGTTGATGCTGATGCTGATGCTGATGATGCTGCTGCTCTGGTGCTGATGCT
>CAUYUJ010014279.1:417476-419931 GCA_963575745.1 Prorocentrum cordatum
AGCTCAAAAGGACTGTCCTGTTTCGGAAGGGGCCCGATCAAAGAGCGCTTGGAGCAGGGCTGACCTAGTCCGAGGGCAGCACGACGTCTGTGCCGCCGTCTTTGCTCGGCTTGCTCCCCTTCTTCTGAGCAAGGGGAAGGCTAGAAAACAACTCACGGACGCTGTTTGTCGCCCTCGTGGCCTGGTAGCGCGTCCAATCGCGAACACAATGGACATGGTGCATGTCCCTCACGTGGCGCTGTTGGGCGCTCTCGGTAGCTAACAGGCGCTACTTGAGCGGCACTGGGCGCCATTAGCCGATGCACACTCAACCCAAGACAAACAGAAACTGAGCGCAACGCACAACGTGCAACCGCTGGAACCCACTATCGATCCACCCCACTGGTATCCGTGGCACCAGAAATAACGCATGAATTCCCAGGGGGGGCGCCGAACGAGATCTTTAGCACTCCCAATGATTAATTAAATTCCATTCCGCCAGAAACCTGAGGAAACCATGGGAACTCGGAGGTACCAACAGGAATCCTCCAGGAGTCCTTGAAGAATCTGGAAGAATCCTCTGTACCCCCCACGGATCCGCCAGGAGTCGGCGGCACACCTGCAGGAAGCCTGAGGAATCTTCAGCAACCGGCAGGAATCCTTGGGAGCCCGCAGGAATCCTCACAACCCTGGGACAATCTGAACATATCGCACTTCCATCCCTGCTCGAACCTCCATCCTCGATCCTGAGACGTTCGCAGACTCTTTGCACCTAGGGGAGGATGGGCTGTACTGAAATTGCCAGGCTGACTCACCTAGCTGAACTCCTGGCTCGGGCTCACTGGAAACTCCTCTAGGTGAGGGGCCTCAGTGGCCTCAGACAGTCCGCCACGTTCATCCAGTTGCCATTTCAGCCAGCTGCTCGTTGCCTATTTGGTTTTGCCGGCGGAGATCTTCAGGAATCCTCACTGATCTCGATGGGAACGGCGGGAATCCTTCAGGAATCCGCAGGAATCCTCTGAAATCCTTCAGGAATCTTCCAGCAAATCATGGAATCAGGTGCCCACAGATTCCTCACGGATTCCTCAGGAAACCGAGAGATCCCTCAAGAATCATTCCAGAATCCTTCAAGAGTCACTTGGGAAATGTTCAAGAATCTTTCACGAATCCTCTATTCTCTTCAAACATCTTCAGGAATATTTACGGGATCCTCACGGGATCTTTCAGGTATCCACGATCCCAAGGAATCTTCAGGCATACTGAATAAACCGCTGGAGCCCCAGGAATCAACCTTTTTGGAATCCGCAGGAATTTTCAGGACTCACCAGGAGCCCTCAGGAATCCTTCGGACATCTCTCCGGGAATCCTTGCGTATCCCACGGGAAACCGGCAGACAAAAATCCCCGGGAAACCTCGGGAACCCCTTGGGAACCTCCACGAGCCTTCAGGCCTCCCCCCCTTCTTGAGGAACCCGCAGGGACCCCTTTCTGAGCCCTCCGGGACGGCTTATACACCTTCATGTCCCTCCTCAGGAACCCTCATTGAGACGAGGGAGCCATCAGGAGGAGGAGGAGGAGGAGGAGGAGGAGGAGGAGGAGGAGGAGGAGGCGGAGAAGGAAGAGGATAAGCAGGAGGAGGAGGAGGAAGAGGAGGAGGAGGAGGAGGAGGAGGAGGAGGAGGAGGAGGAGGAGGAGGACACTTTTAGGAGCCATCAGGAAACCTCATTGAGACGAGACGCACATCCAGGGCCCCGCGATCTCGCCGTGGGGGGGGGCTGCCAGGCTCGCCTTTTGCACGGCCAGTCAGGCGCGGGTGGGCCAGAGCGGTTCCGCGCGCGCTCAGCGGCGCGTAGGAGAGGAAGGCAGACGAGGGGGACGATGACGGCTGACGAGTTAGGACGACCGAAACGATCGAAGGCATAATTCCTCACCCTCCCATGTCTTCCCCGTCGGGGAGGTCGCGGGGGGGACAATTCGTTACGGCCCGCTCCCTTCTCGCACTCTCGGATCCCAGCACTGAAATCCGCTGATCGCGCTGGGCTCCGATAAACATGATTGGCCCCTTCCGCGCTGCATTCGGAGGAGGGCAACGTGAGACAACGGCCGTGAGACAACGGTGGCCAAATCGGCTCAAAATCGGTCCCTGGACCCCTCCCGGGGTCCAAACGCACCGATTTTTCACGCTGCGTCCAGCCGTGGCGACGAGGAGGCCCCTCGGAGGCGAACAAGGCAAAAACGTCACCCTTGTCTCACCCTGCCCTCCTCTGATGCATGTCGCGTTCTTTGCGGAGCGCCATCGCCTCACAACGAGGGGGGCGTCCGGCGCCGGGCTGGGCGAGGGATGCCGTCACTCTGTCGAGCGACGGAGGACGGGGACCGTGCGGAAGGCACGCAGAGCCCAGAGGGGCCGCGTCGGGAGGCCAGGGAGGAGCGAAGGGCTTGTCTCGACTCCAGCCAGCCTCCTCCTCCTCCTCCTC
>CAUYUJ010014280.1:0-30920 GCA_963575745.1 Prorocentrum cordatum
TGAACCCGATGGAGGAGGAAGAGACAGAGAAGCAGGCGAACCTGCAGAAGCAGGCGAACCTGGCCTCCCAGGCGCCAGCGCTGCAGTAGGTTGCAAGGTGCAGGAGTAATGACAACTCCTGTCAGTGGATTATGCGCGCGAATACGATATAAGTCACGCTCAAGAGGCAAGCTTTCTTATGCCATGACGTGTCGAGACCAGCTCTGCCGTGTCCTCCGTTCTGTGCGAGCGGCCAGCGGAAGAAACGAGAGACAAGGTATGTGACTGGGGCTGGCCGGCTGAAGCGCACGGCAGAGAAACAACAAAGCGCGACTTCGGCGACCAGCACAACATGAAGGCAACGGTCGCGAGCCTCGTAGACCCTGTTGTTGCAACCTCCTTGGCCCAGCGCGCGGATGACGCTGTAGCCGTGCTCCTCCATGCCTTGTCGAGCGTACGACTTGTTGCTCATAGCACTTATGAAAAGCGTGTGAACATGAGGGATAATGAAAGCCTTGAGATCGAGAGAAAACGAACCAGCGTGGCCGTCTTTACCGGCGTCTCCGTCGGCGCCGCCGCCGGTGCCATCGGCACTCGCGTCGGCGCCGCCCCATCGCAGTCGCCACCGCCGCCGTCGCCGTCGTTGTCACCGCTGGCGTCGTCGTTGTCGCCACCGCTGTCCCCGTCGCCGTCGCCGCGGTCTGGCCGTCAATTCTCCCTGGCAAAATATCAGGCTGACTTGCCAGTCAGTGGAATACTGTTGCCAGTGATTAATAACAATGTATCTGGGCTACCTGAGTCGATGGATACTGTTCCTAGTAATCCATGTTAGATACACGCGTATGAGATGGGTCGATGCTCGTGGTTTAATCCTCGCTGCTTCCGTTGCCTTTTTGAGGACGAGGTGCGAGTGCAATGCCAGCACCCCCGCCACCCGCGCCCTCCCCTCCCGCCCACCCCTCCCAAGTACCCAACACCGTGCCCCCGAAGGCCAGGTGCCGCCTGGCAGGGCTTCTGCAAGTCTTCTGAGGGACCCCGCCCCGCTGCTCGCGCAGTTCCGCGGACATCGCATCCCCAACCCCAGGCCACGACTCCCCTCGTGCGATCCCGAGGCCGCGATCCATCGCAGAAAAAACTATGGAGCCGCACTCCCGAGGCTGATGTTGCTCCCGTCGCACTTAAGGACCACATCCCAGGAAAAATGTCGAGCACCCAGAAAAGTATCGAAACGCTGTCGAACGAGTATCGCCTCCAAGGACCCAAGGTCCTTTCTTGCTGCTCGAAATTCTTGCTGGTGGTCAAGGCTACAGTACAAGGCTACAGTAGGTTGGAGCATCATAACCCGAGGCCACGATCCCTGGTAAACAAAAATTGGCCCGCGCTCCCGAGGCCACGATCACCTCGCAAACAAAAACGCACCCGCGCTCCCGAGGCTAAGACCCCTTGTGATAATGATCCTTCCGAAGGACCCAACCACATGCAGCTGTGGGGCCGCGAACCGTGTGAGACTGGCGAACCGCGTGCGGGGGGGGCCAACGTGGGGCGGGTACCACATGCGGGCTGCGGGGAGACGCATGTGATGACGGCCGCTGTTACCTTCGGTGGAGCTCCTGATGGGGACACGAACCGTCTGAGCGGCGTGCAGTTTTTCGCTCCGGAACTGTCTCTGACAAAACACACACACACACACAGACACACAAATTATCCCGGCAAAGCAACCTAACAGCGATGTGTAGGAGCATATCTGGATGCATTCCCCTTAAGATTCAGATGAGAATCCAGTTGTAGAATTCTGCTGTTCTCGCAGTCGTAGTCGCATTCGCGATGACAGTCGCAGCGGCAACGGCAGTCGCAGTCACAGCCTCAGCCTCAGCCTGCCTCAGCCTCAGCCTCAGCCTCAGCCTGCTTCAGCCTCAGGCTCAGTCTGCCTTCAGCCTCGGCCTCAGCCTCAGCCTGCTCAGCCTCAGCCTGCATCAGCCTCAGCCTCAGCCTCAGCCTGCCTCAGCATCAGCCTGCCTCAGCCTCAGCCTCAGCCTGCCTCAGCCTCAGCCTCAGCCTGCTTCAGCCTCAGCCTCAGTCTGCCTTCAGCCTCGCCTCAGCCTCAGGCTGCCTCAGCCTCGGCCTGCATCAGCCTCAGCCTCAGCCTCAGCCTGCCTCAGCATCAGCCTGCCTCAGCCTCAGCCTCAGCCTGCCTCAGCATTCAAAAATGTGGCCCGGAATGAAGTTCGTGGGACTCGAGACCACGAATGGCCTACAGTTGGCTCCGGGCATTCAAATTCATGCCCAGGAATGGAGTTTTGGGAACTCGAAGACCACGAAGTGGCCTACAGTTGGCTCCGGGCATCCAAAATGTGGCCCGGGAATGGAGTTCTGGGAACTCGAAGACCACGAAGTGGCCTACAGTTGGCTCCGGGCATCCAAAATGTGGCCCGGGAATGGAGTTCTGGAAAGTCGAAGAGCACGAAGTGGCCTACAGTTGGCTCCGGGCATCCAAAATGTGGCCCGGTAATGGAGTTCTGGGAAGTCGAAGAGCACGAAGTGGCCTACAGTTGGCTCCGGGCATTCAAAATGTGGCCCGGGAATGGAGTTCTGGAGGTCGAAGAGCACGAAGTGTGTGACTGTTTGCTTAAAACGAGCCCGGCCCTGAGCCCGGCCCTCGCTGTCCGGATGCCGCCCAGACCTCCCTTCTGAGTCATCAGATGCTCTCTTTTGACACCACTAGAAACCTATCAGTCTTCGATGTTAGGGTATATTTTCACTTAATTTAAATAATATATAATATATATTATATATAATATCAAAAAAAAAAAAAAAAAAAAAAAAAATAAAAACGTACAAAAATAAAAAAAAAATGCTTGACACTGGCGACGGGAATAAAAAAAAAGGATCTGATGTGAAACAGGACAGCGAGCCTTCTCCACGGGCTCCTCTCCCGCCACCAACAAGAGCCTTTTCACTGCAGAGGGGTGTCTCCTCCATCAATGCCAAGCGGGAAAGGGAGCCGTCCCTCTCCTCGCCTCCCCCCTCCTCCTCCTCCTCCTCCTCCTCCTTCTCCTCCTCATTCCTTCTCCTCCTCCTCACTTCCCTCCCTCCCTCCCTCCCTCCCACCCTCCCTCCCTCCCACCTCCCTCTCCTCCATCACCTCCCTCTCCCTTCCCTCCCTCCCCTCCTCCATCCGTCCTCTCCCTCCCTAGTCCCTCCCTCTCCTCCTCCCTCTCTCCCTCTCCCTCCCTCTCCCTCGTCTCCCTCCCTCTCCCGTCCCGTCGTCCCCCCTCTCCCTCCCCTCTCCATCCCTCCCTCCCTCTCCCCCCCGCTCCCTCCTCACTCCCTCCCTCTCCCTCTCCGTCCTCTTCTTCCTCTCCCCTCTCCTCCTCCTCTCCTCCTCCATCACATACACTCCTGCTCCTCCTCCTCCCTCCCTCCCTCCTCCTCCTCCCTTCTATCCCTACCCTTCACTCCCTCCCTCCCTCTCCTTCCCTCCCTCACTCCCTCACTCACTCCCTCCCTCCCTCCCTCCCTTCCTCCTTCCTCCTCCTCTTCCTCCTCCTCCTCCTCCTCCTCCTCCTCCTCCTCCGGTGTGCCGTGGAGCTCCCTACGGGGCCACGATCCTCATCAGGAGTGTACCGACATGGTGCGGCGCCGCCACGCAACCCCTGCCACTGGAGCCTTCTGTGGAGCTCCCTATGGGGCCACGATCATCGCGAGAGGTGTACCGAAATGGACGCGAAACCCCCATGGCCTCCAAGATGGCCCCAAGACGGCCCAAGAGGGCTCCAAAATGGACCTATAATCCTCCAAGACGGCAACAAAACAGCCCAAGAGGGCTTCCAGACGGTCCAGGACGGCCCAAGAGAGCCCCAAGCTGGCCAAGGAGGGCCGAGGAACCCAAGACTGCCTTAGAGAGCTCCTCGACGGCCCAAGACGGCCCACACGACGGCCACAAATGACCCCGCAAAGGCCAAGAGAGCCCCAAGACGGCCTAAGAGAACCAAGCCGTAGCTGAAGAGGGCCCCAAGACGGCCCAGCAAGGCCCAAGGGACCCCCGAGACTGCCCCACAGTACTCCAAAAAAACACAGGAAAAGGAGAGGAAGACGACGAAGGCGGGAAGATAACGCCCGACACGACGCGGAGGAGTGCGTCACATCACACGGCCCTCCCAAGCCTCGGGACACGAGGTGTCTGTCACGCGTTCCCGCCTCCTGTGAGCTGGCACGCTGGCGGGACATGCCGCAGGCAGCTAGATATTCTTCAAGTCCTCAACGGCGTGTCGCTCAAGCGCCCCGTTTTTATCGAGCGGCGGCCCTCCAGCGGCCCATGTCGAAACCGTGAGCGCGCTCCAGCACCGCACTACTACCGAGAAAGCGCGACCCAGCAGCCCACGGCAAGCGCTCTAGCACTGCCCTTCTGCCGAGGCAGCAAGATCCAGCCGCGCAAAGCATGCGCTCCAGCACTCTCCCCGAGCCAGCAGATCGAGCAGACAACACGGGTGCGACGTCGCCGTCGCCGTCGCCGCCGTCGCCCTCGCCGTCGCAGTCGCCACCATGGTCGCCGCCGTTGCCGCCCTCGCCGTCGCAACAACCGCCACCGCCTCCGTCGCTGTCACCGTCGTCTCGGTCTGGCCATAAATTCTCAGTGGCAGGACACTCTTCCGACTGCACAACGCTGCCAATACAACGCTGGCAGCGCGAGGTGTACCGGGAGCGAAAGTGCACGCGCGCGACACTCACAAGAAGCAATCGGGAGAGACACTTGAGGGACACCTGTCCAGGGCGCTTATTGAGGACTGTCGCAAGAAACTGGTAAAACCGTGTTGGCAAGCATAGTCAGGGAATAAGATCAAGCCCCAATGCTCCATTTGGTGGAAGTGGATGTGGTGAGGCAATGGAGATGGAAATAGTAAAGGTGGCGATCTTGTCGGTGGTGTATCGCTTGAAGGAGCGTACGTGCGCTTCGCTCTCAAGAACCACGGGAGGATGAGCAGGCAGCAGCAGGTGCACAGCGAAGAGGCAACGTCCCCACCTGCAAACATGTCATGCAACTCCTCGTCCTCATTATGCTGCTCCTTATCCTCATCCTTCCTCTTCCTCCTCCACGAATGATGCATCACTGTTGCAAGTGGTTGTAGCAACTGGTGGGAGGGGGCTGTCCACCGCATCTGCGCCACCGACCAGCTCACGCCCTGTGGTCCAAGGGGGAGAGCAACAGCAGGCATGAAAAGTAAGAGAAGGACGAAGAGGCAAGAGGAGGAGGGCGAAGGCGAGGGGAGCCCAAGGATGCTGATAGATGAAATCTCAATATTCACGTCACCGCCTTCCATGATGACAGAGAGGTCACGATCAAACTTATATTCCCCATCCACTGATTCGGCCAGTGACGGCCACTAGTGTGGACATACGGTAGAGGGAAACAATTAGTGGACACCCCCTGCCCCCACAAACTGCTCACTGGGGGGGGCATTGACAGATGAATGCGGCATGAGTGTTCGCTAATTTGTTCTGAGGCCTGACCGCGCCAATCGAGGCGCGCGCTCTGGCCTCTCGCCCCCCGCGGCTCAGAGGTCATGCGGCCGCAGAAAGGGTGCCCGTCATCGCCCTTGCTCCTGCACGATGTCTGCAAGCACCCATGGTACGGTACATCGACAAAATGTTGCACCACCTGGTGCCGAAGACAGCGAACATCGTGTTCAAATCGACGCTTCCACCTCATCCCCCCACCACCCACCCAACCCACATCTGTGGGGGGAGGGGGGGGGAACGAGGTGTTCAAGACCCCATTCGGGCCCCCCTAAAATGGTGCAATATTTAGTCGACGTACGGTACGGCAGGTTCGGGGACTCACTGACCCGAGTCAATGCAAACCCGGGTCAGTCAGGCTTTGCAGGATCCTGCAAAATCCCGCAGGGTCCTACAGGATCCTGCACCCAAGCCCAGGTCAATGCGACCCTGGCCCTGCAGGATCCTGCAAGGTCTGGCTCTCTGACTGACACCTGTTTGCATTGACCCCGTCTCTTGAGCCCCGACGGGTACGTGTTGCGTCGACCCCGGCGTTGGTTACTGACACCGCGGGGATCAGTCAACATTGAACGATCGGCCGCTTTCGAAACGTCACCAGCGGCCCCAAAAGGCCCCAAGAGGGCGCCAAGACGGGCCAAGAGGGCTCCAGGAGGCCTTTCGGACTGTCCAAGAGGGCCCCGACACGCCGAGCGATCGGTCCGAGTCGCTCCAGATGGCCTCCAGATGACCACCAGATGGCCCAAGAGGCCTCCAAGACGCCCAAAGAAGCCTCCAAGAGCCCTCCCAACAGAGCTCCAAGAGGCCGAAACCGCTCCATCCCTTAATACAAACATGCATTTCTAGCATCTGCGACTTCTGGCCGTCACGGCGTCCAAGACGGCCCTAGGGACCTCCCAGATCACCCCAAGACGGCCCAAGAGGCCCCCAAGAGGGCCCCGAGACGCCCCAAGAGGGCCCCAAGACGGCCCACCAAGCGCCCAAGACGGCCCAAGAGGGCCCTCAGACGGCCCCCAGAGGGGTCCAAGAGGTGGGACTCGAACTGAGATTTCGAGCCCTCCGCCCAAGGGGGCCCCCGAGACCGCCAGCAGGCCCCCAAGAGGCCCCAAGAGGCTCCGAAGAGGCCCAAAAGAGGCCCCAAAAGAGACCCCAGAAGGCCCCCCAAAACAGACCCCGAGAGGCCCCAACAAGGCCTGCTGACGGGGCCCCGTAGCTCTGACCTCGCGCGCCATGGCCGGCCGAACCCAATCATAGACCGAACCGAGGAAACGATTAGTACGGCGACGTTCAGGAAGACAATATATACATATGCAACTATACATGGAAGGACAGATAGAGAAGCATGTGCATAGGTAGATAGTTAGCTGTGTAGCTCTACACAATATATATATATATATATATATATATATATGTGTATATATATATTGCTATATAAATAGATAGAGAAAGTGGTGTACACGTATATGTAAATGGATTAAAACTATAGCTGGTCGGGTGCACAGTTCAATATAACATATAGACACATGGATAGACCAATATAAATGTATATAGTTAAACATGTGTACATATATGTATATACAGCTGGAACTAGCGACATACCTATATATATAGGTCTATCCATATAAACAGACATCAATGTATGCATGTAATAATGTTCTGTATATGTATATATATACACATCGCTGAACATATATGTATATATAGATGTACGCATCGATATATAAGTATATATACGCATCGATATAATATATATATATATATGCACGTGTCGACATATACATGTTTCACCATCTATACATGCATACATACAGATAGAAATAGTTGCATGTACCTATAGACCGGTCGACATATATACATATAAAAAAGTCGTGTACCAATGACGATCGAGGTAAATTGATACATATAAAAATGCATACACACACACACCCATACATCTATGCATACACACACAAGATCACCAGCCCTTAGGGCGCAGGTGATATGCCAGAGTGGCGGTTCCGACAAAAGTCCCTCCCTCCCCGTCGGAGCAGGATATACGTATCACCAGCCTTCCGGGCGCAGGTGATATGGCGGAATGGCGGTCAAAAAAAGGCCCTCATTCCCCGTCATTCCACATCGGAGAAGGGTATACCCCCCCTCCCCCCCTCACAGGAAAAGGACCAGCGGGACACGTTCGGCATGGCTGGTGTCTCTGGCCCCCGAGTGGTGAACCGAACGGCGACTACGAGGTACATCGACCTCAGGACGGGTGGCTTTCTGAAAGACACTCGGAAGGACGCGAAAGGAAGAGGAATGGGGAGAAGAGATACCCAGGGAGAAAGAGTGAGGGAACGGGACATGGGGAGGCGAGATAGGGGAAGCGAGAAAGGAGGGGATGGGAGAGGAGGGCGCAGTGAAAGGGAGATGGGGAAGCGAAATGGAACGTCGAAACGGGAGGGAGGAGAGAGAAGAAGAGCAGCACAGGCAAGGTAATAGAGCACCCCGCCTCCCAGCACGCAGCAGCCGCCGCCAGTTGCACACCAGCGCGGGCACGGCCATAGCTGCAAATTGGAACGAACGGGAGGCTGGCACAAGAGCGAGACGGCGCGCGCGTGCACATGCTAATCCCCAACCATGTCTATTATTGGCATGCCGAGCGTCTAGCCAGCAAAGCACAGCCTAAATGTCTCCATGTCGCTAGTCTCGATATGAGCGTACACGCACCTCCGTTGGCTCTCGATTGTTTCCCCCAACCCTCGTGTATTGTTGCGTCCTCGTGGTGAATCCACACCGCCGAGCGTCCACTCTTCTTCCTCCTCCTCCTCCTCCTCCTCCTCCTCCTCCTCAGCCTCCACCTCATCACCGTCATCATCACCACCACCACCACCATCATCATCATCAGCAGCATCATCATCAGCATCACCACCACCACCATCATCATCACCATCAGCAGCATCATCATCAGCATCATCATCAGCATCATCATCATCATCCTCATCATCATCAGCATCATCATCAGCCTCATCATCATCATCATCATCATCATCATCATCCTCATCATCATCATCATCATCATCATCATCATCATCATCAGCGCCAGCCTCATCGTCGTCAACAAAAACAGCCTCGATATCATAATTTATAGACTTATCATCATCGTCAGCATCGTCATCCTCGTCATCCTAATCAGCATCATCACCATCAGCAGCATCATCATCGTCATCATCATCAGCATCATCATCATCGCGATCAGCATCAGTATCGTGCCCGTTCGAATATTCATCCTCATCCTCAACCGTACCATCAGTTGCATCGTCATCCTCATCATCATCAGCAGCGCCATCATCATCACCACCACCACCACCATCATAATCATCATCGTCATCATCATCATAATTATCAGCATCAGCATCAGCATCAGCATCAGCATCATCATCATCATCATCATCATCATCATCATCATCATCATCATCATCATCATCATCATCATCATCATCATCATCATCATCATCATCATCATAATCGTCGTTCATACTCCCCCTCCTCCTCCTCCTCCTACGCTCCCTGACTTTGCTCTCCGCATGCGGACTTCGACACAACCCTCTCACTTTGAGCGCCCCCCCATTGAAAGCTCCACGTACAGCCCCAGTGGGCGGGAGGGCGAGAACGCATGCGCCCCCCGCGCAGCTCGGCACACAACTCACACGTGTCCTGCCCCAAACGGAACCCCGCCCACTGCACCGACGTGCGCGCTCGCATGGCGGCGGTGCTCGTTTCGGCACACCTGCCACACAGATCGGGCCCTACAAGGAGCCCCACCGACAACCCAAGTGACGGCACCCGCATGCGCTACTCCGCCCATTTCGGCACGCCTCTCACACAGATCGTCCCCCCATACGGAGCTCAACCTGCAGTACTGGCGAAGGCGTTCACCCCCGCCGCCCATCCCCCCACCCATTTCGGTACACCTCTCACACGGATCGTGGCCCCATGCGGCGTTTCGCCTACGGGGCGAGGAACTTCGCATGCATCCCCCGCCCTTTTCGGCACACACCTCGAGCGAATCGTGGCCCCAACGGGAGGGTTCGCACGCAAGCCCACGGCCAAGTCGGCACACCCCTCACACGGATCGTGACTCAGGGACTCGGGGGCTCAACTAACAGCATCACCTGGCGCATTCGTATGCGGGCCTCCGCCCACTTCGGCAAACCTCTCAACGTGTCGTGTCCCATAAGGAGCTCCACGTATGGCTTCAGCGGGCGCACCCGCATGCAGCCCCCGCCTGTTTCGGCACACACCTCACGTGGATCGCGCCCCCAGGGACCCGACTTCCATCCATCCGACGGCGCGTAAGATATGAAGAGAAGGCCACACCCTGCGCTACACGCAGCTGCGCCGAGCAAGGTTTGCATACACCATCCGGTTCGAGGGCACTGCCCACGTAGGGTTCATGCTTTTCGCGCCGCACCACGATTTCCCTTTGCCGCATCATCATTTCACCGATTTGGCTGAAAAATCGAGCACACACTCTCCTCATGCTACACATCGCCCTACTCTTCCTCCTCATCCTCCTCCTCCTCCTCCTCCTCCACCTCCCCTCCCCCACGTGTCCCCCTCGCACATCCTACTATCATGATCCTCCCCATCGGAATCACAATCGTCATCTTCTCATTATCCTTCTTCTTCATCATCATCACCACCATCATCACCACCACGACTACCACGTTCACCACCACCACCACCATCACCACCACCACACCATCACCATCATCACATTCATCATCATCATCATCATCATCATCAGCAGCAGCAGCATCATCATCGTCATCATCATCATCAGAAGCATAAACATAAGCATCATCATCATCATCACCAGCAACACCACCATCATCATCCAGCATAAGCATCATCATCATCACCACCATCATCATCATCATCATCAGCATCATCATCATCATCATCATCATCATCATCATCATCATCATCATCATCATCATCATCATCATCATCATCATCGTCGTCATCATGTTCCTGTGTGTCCCCCTCCTCTCCCTCATGTTCGCACCGTTCTGCCCCCTTTCCCCCTCGCCTTGCTTACCGTACTGTTCCTCCTATGCTCCGCCTGCCTCCTTCCCCATCAGGGCGCGAGTCAAATCCGCGAACAACACAAAACGCTGGCGTCCCTGCAGCGCCAGTCCGGCCGCAGGGCGCGACACCCCCCCGGGGGGCGCGACGACCTCGCCATGGGTCGCCGCCCGCGGACACCAGACGTTTGTGGCGCACGCCGCGGGCTGGCACCCTCCTGGCCATGCCAGCCTCGGCGTCGAACCCGACGCCGCAAGCGTCAAGGCTCGCTTAGCTGGGGCACGCACTGGCGGCGCGCAGAGGGGGGGGGTCAAGGGGAGGGGGGAAGGCTTCTCAGAAGGAGGCTGCTCCTTAGAAGGCGTCGGTCCGTCCATCTGGAGACAAGGCCGGCGCCGTCAAGGAAGCAGGGTGCTTCTGAGAAGCTTACCCCCCTCCCCCTACCCCCCTGTGCGCGTGGCCGACCAAGGTTCGCTTGGCTGGAGCACACAAGGCATGCCGCGACCCAGTTGAAAATCTGATGCAGGGATCATGGCCGGTTCCGCGCAAGGCCGCGAGGGCCCGAGGCGGCCGCATCCGCCTTGCAGTTGTGTCGCCCTCGTGCCTGTGCATTTCGATGCACTCTTGAAACGCGCGGGACAACCATTCGGCACCGCGGAGAATCTTCACGAGGCCGCGTCTGGTGCGCCGGCGCATTGCGCCGTGGCCTTCCGGCGCGCGTTGCCGGAGCTGCGATGGATGCAACCCCGCGGGCGTCGACCCGCTGCAAGTGAGGGAAGGCAGATTTACCGACGCGGATGCTTTCTAAGAAATGACGAGCCGCGTGTACTGCGCACGTTGCTCGTAGGCTCGCGCACCAGCAGCCGCGCACCGCCGCCGCAGGGCAGTCGCGAGTCTTTCGCCGTGAAAGATGGAGCGTGGCCGTGTCGGCCGACAGGAAGAGCACGACGCGCGCTCGGATTGCGCAGATCCCGATCGGAAAAAATAGGCTCGCCACCCACGCGCGGGTCACGCTTCCCGATGAGCGCAAGGCGAACCCCCAGGAAAGCAAGGGAAGGGCCCGCGGGAAGCTGTCGACCTCAAGGAAATCGAGGCAGCCACCGAGGACGCTGCTGCGGGCCGCCGCCAGAGGAGCAGCCCCGCACCCAGGAGCGGGCGGGCCGAGCGGACGGCCCGAAGGGCTCACGCCGCAGGCGAACGCGCCGTCGGCCTCACACGCCCACCCCCTCTAAAAAAAACAATGCGACGAGGGGAACGCAAGGGCGCGCCGCGGGCCGCCCCCAGCGTGATCCTGCGGCGCGCCTTCGCGCGCAGCCGCAGCATCACGTCCCCGCGGCGCGCCTGCGACGTACGCTCTCAATCGTAAGCACCTGCGTCGGTGAAAGCCCCAGGAGGCGCCGCTGGGCGCGCGCGGGGCCGCCCCCCGCGGCGCGCCTGCGCGCGCCGCCTCACGAGAGAGCAGGCTGAGGCACAAAGGTGAACAAAAAAAAGAAACAAACTTTGGCGACAACTGCCTGAATGGCGCGCCGCGTCGTTGTGGCCACCGCGGACCACACCTCGCAGCGCGTCTGCCGCGGCGCGTCTGCGCGTCTGGCCGCGGAAGCGCCGCTGGGAGCTGCGGCGGCAGCAAAATGCATGGCCCAACATGCGAGGCGGGCGGCACGCCCCGCGGTCGCGCCACCAGCGGCGTGCGCGCGCCGCGGCGCCGCGCGCGTCAAGCTGACCTCCATTTTCCGCGCATTGCACGACCCCGCGTGGCTGTGCGCCCCCCAAATCGACAGCCCGTCCGCCACGACGAACCTTGGCAGGCACTGCATCAAAATGCTGCGGAAAATGCTGCGGCAAGTGGGGCAAGTGGGGCAAGTGGGGCGACAACCAAAAAAACGTCCGCCTCAGATGCTGCGGCACTCAAAAACAGAACCACAAATCCGCCGGTGGGATGACCAACGATGAGTTTCACGACTTCTCCAAAACGGTGATACGAATGTCGTCTAGCACAGGCACGCAAGATGGCACGCAAACCGAAAGACGTACAGGGCGATGGGCGTAGGGGACAGGACGGTCACTGTCGCGAAGCACAAGGAGCAATCACGCGAGCAAGCGGACAAGCAAGACATAGACAGGCAAACAAGGCGAGACTAAGCAAGCGAACGTCCCCGAGAATCGCAGTCCTTGCGCAACCTGAAGATTCACACCTCTCCACGAGTCGGTGGGAAGTATCGCTACGGGCCGACGTCTTTAATTTGGGTGAACATGTAGAACGGCTTGGGAGCATGGTGAAAGGGAAAGCCGCGGAGCGGAGTCTCGTTATTACTCTTGCCGCCGTCGCCCCTCCTCCAGTCTCTTCTTCCTCTCCTCTCTCCTGGGAGAGGGAGGGGGTGCAAGATCGCACAAGATGGCTTCAAGTGGAGCCAAGACGAGCCCCAAAAGGACTCCGAAGACCGTCAAAAGCCCGAGTAGAGACCCAAGGCAGCCCGAGTCGAGGCCCAAGGCAGCCCTAAGAGAGCCCCGAGAGGGCCCCAGAGCGACGGAAGAGCGGGCATCAAGGGTTGCGGGCCCCAAGATGGTGCTGAAAAGGGCCCAACATGCCCCCAAGACAGCCCCAAGAGGCCCCGACATGGCCCCGAGGCGGCCCAAGATGATCCAAGACAGCCCCAGAGACGCCTCCAGGAGGCCCAAACCCTTAGATTTAGGAGATCATAGAGTTCTCTAAGGCCCAAACCCTCCAGGAGACCCCAAAACCTTAAACTCTAAGGCCGTTCAGAGATTTAGGATTTCTCGCCTTTCCGCTCACTTTGAGCTTCAGGGCATCCCAAGATGGCCTCAAGGGGCCTCCAACTGAGGACCACCATCCTCTCAGACCCCACGAGCCTGCAGGTAAGGGCTGGCGGAATGAGCGAAGCGATTGAATTCGGCGGGCCCCCTGTGGGCCCTCGCCGTGTTAGTTTTCGAGCGAAGACGATGAGATGAAGGTGGGATGGAGGGTGCTGAGAAGCATGCAGAAAGGCATTCTAAAAGCGACCTCGAGCATTCCGCCGGCCGAATCTGTCAATTCTCCTGGGGACACGTCAAAGTACGAGTGAGAAGTGCTCCCAGCGCTAGGCCCATGCGCGTGACGGCTCCTGGGACACGAAAAACGGACTGAGATACGCCATCTGGGCTGCGAAAGCCTAGTTTCGGCGCACCCCTCACGCATTTCTACATGATTCTGGGACGTGTAAAAATACGAATGGGCAACGCCTTCATGGCTACGACACTGCCAGTTTCGGCACGCCCATCACGCATTTCCTGCTCCACAGTCCACTGGGACACGTGAGTTTACGAGTGATCTGCGCACCGAGGGCCACGGAGGCCTCAATTCTAGACAGCCCTAACGCATGTCCTGCCCCACACTCTACTTGGACACTTGAAAATACGAGTGGTCTGCGCTCTCAGGATCCCGAGACACTTTAAACAACTAGTGATTCGGGCCTCGAGGCTCATGGGAAACGTAAAAATAAAAGTGAGTTGCCCTTTCCTTTTGATGGGAACCTTGATTCGGCACACCCTTTACGCAGTTCGCGAATGTTGGGCGCTCAGCTGGCCCCCGAGACGGCTCCCTAGAGCCTCAACTAAGCACACCCCTCACGCACGTCGTGCCCCATGGACCCCAAACGGCCTTAAGCTGGCCTCCAAAGCTGCCAAATACCCCAAAGGGCGCAAATACGCCCCCAAGAAACATTGCAACGATTGGTACCGACCCTCGTCAAAGCGACATCCCTAACACCCACTGATGGCGAAATCTGCGTGCAAGCTTGCCCCTGGGGGGGCTCTGCGTGCAAGCTTGCCCCTGGGGGGGCCCGCCGTTACTCCCGCTCTGCGGGCTCAATACATGCTTTGCGTGCGTGATTGACCTCTCACGTTCCATGTGATTCTAGACATATGCGCCTTCAGCAACAAAAACAAGCTAGGGTTTGCGACACAGCACTGTGACAAGCGTACGCGAACACCGACGTGAATGCTTACCTTGGAGTTCCGAATACTGCAAAACAGAACAGTATCGGGTGGTCCCTCTCGGTGTTGCAAAATACCGCCCTGCCACCAGCAAGGCATCCACAGCGTCCCCCCACTGTAGTGCGCATACTGCAGGGTTCATAGACTACGAGAAGGTCGACAATAGATTTTGGTGTGGGGGGTCAGAGACGCAGCCTAAAAACCGCGACCAGCTGGGACACGCGCGCGATGCTTCTGCTGAAGGCCTCTGAATTGAGAAAGTGATTACAGCCTATAAAGCATGCAATACGCATGGGGACGCCTTACCTCATTCATTGGTATTGCAACATGCAAGACAGCTGCAAAAGAGAAAGAGAGAGAGAGAGACACAGAGAGAGAACACGAAACAAATAAACACACAATATGCAACAATGAAGACACGCCACCTATATCACCTCCCTTTCGGCACAGAGTCGTTGCCTGTGCGTTCGGATTGTACACCCTTTTGGGATGCTGTAAAATACACTCGATCAGGGTTGCTTATCTTTATGGGTGGCAAGTCAAATACGCTGAATCATATGTCACGCATGCAATCAGTCGCTAGATGGACCGAGACAACGAGTGCTGGCCCACGTGCCAATTCTCCCTTCAAGTCGACAGCTTGTCGCCAGCCTACGCCTTCAGTCCACTATTTTTGCAAAAACCCGCCGCTGCTACCCATGGCTGCAGATGGCGCGCCTCCGCTTCTGGCTCACTGGCCCATGCGCGCCCCTGCACTGGTGGTCGGGTGCGCGCCGCTGGCACGCCTATGCTGATGGAGCCACAGTCCAACAACAGACAACCTGCACGTCTGTACTTACGCCACTTGAGAGACGACCACGGAGCAGAGTGCGCCAGCCCCCACGCACAAATCACACAACGATAATCATGCAGCACTCGTGCATATGGCGAAGGCCTTACGGCCGGCGTCGCCGACCCTGAAGGGAGACGACGACAACGACGACGACGACAACGACGACGACGACGACGACGACGACGACGACGGCGGCGGCTGCGGCGGCGGCAACGACGACGACGACGAAGCACTCTTTCGGGAGCGGCCAAGAGGGGGGGGTCCAAGAGGGTGGGGTGCAAATCATGACCGGCGGCATGTGCGCGGCCCAGCGGGGGGGCCAGGGACGTAATGAAATACGAAGAGGCACCATAAAATCTGGGGAAATATCATGGCCCCCGCCATGATATCCATCCCCCCCTAGTCATCAACCCCCTCTTTGCCGCCCCCGACTCTTGTACATTCTGCCCCCTATGATATTATCCCAGGGGATGGCCCACACCGCGCCCATTCCGAACTTTCTCAGACCCCGCGACGCCCCCAATGTGGCACAGAAGGCTCAGCAGATCCAAAGACGGCCGCCAGATCGCAAAGAGATGGCCCCAGGATACAACCGAGATGTGTGATAGTCGACAATAGACTTCATGCTGCAACGTTGTGATCAAACGATCAGTCTGCTGGTGACAGCCCACGATCTGTTTCAACTTGACGGCGGTCGATTGACATGGCCAAAGAAATCAGCACCGACCTAATATCGAAGATCCAGGGCATGATGCCGTTGAAGCAGCTCGGCTCTTGGCCCGAGGCAGGCAAAAAGTTCGCAGTCTCACCAAGGACTCGCTACTGGGCGTGGTCACGATGTGGGCCCTCCCCCGACTCGACACGGGTGAACTCACGTGTAGAGCCAACGGCAAGCGGAGTACCCTGCTGGCGGAGACCACTTTGGTGAGCCTTCACGGGAGCCCCTGTGGACCTCCGCGGCCCTATCGCAAACGCCATTCCGACCGGATTTCGTCAAGATTTCGACCACCCCTGTTCACCATTTCGTGCAAATGTCGTCCTGATTTCGTCCAATTGTCGTCCAAACTTCGACCAGATGTCGGCCAAATCCGACGAAATCTGGATGATCCCCCACCGAAAAGGGAACTTTGGAACCCTGTGAGGCTCCCAAGACGGACCACACAAGACCGAATGTCCCCACTCGGGCTGGGAGAACAAGCGATATTGACTCAGACGGTGAGCTGGCCATCTTGGTGGGACTGAGCGGCAAGGGCCTCTACGAATCGAGGTGCCAGACACGCTGGCAGGAGCCAGGGCCACCCGAGAAGATAGGCGCAAAAATGTACGATAAGTACACCGTGCGTTTCAAATATTTGCCGAGCGGCCATGGAAGGGCCTGGTGGTACATCATGAGTGTGTACAACGCCATGTTCCTAGAGCTGATAGCAATGAGCGCGCGCACAAACAAGAGCAACTACCGCTTTCTTCTTAGCCTGTAGCACGCGCGTTGGCCACGGAGGAAACACACATCCTGAAGCAGACACGATGATACAAAAAGAATGAGGAGAATCGCCCCGATTCACGAGAGGAAAAGGTGGGGCCCAAGAGCAGGAGGGATCGGTCTTGGGCGCAATGAAAATCTGAAACAGCACACGCAAATACTGACGCAGAACACACAGCACCTCTATTTACACGAACGCGTTCAAAATTCACCCGCTGCCGTACGGTGCAAGTGCTTCCAGAATGCGCCCCAGCTCCTCATCCCGTTCAGCTTGGTAAGCGCGTCGCAAAATCTCTTGCATCCCCTGAAAAGCCACTTCCTCAGCATGACCTCGGGAAAGAGATGCCAAGGTTGATCTGGCCGCCGTCACTCCAGGAAAACTAATCGACCACATTTGGCGCCAATCCGCAGCGAAGAACGCTGCAACCCTTGCGAACGCGCTAGCGAGAGGCAAGAGCAGCTCGGGAGGTTGGTCTTGGAGAGCTCCGATTATTGCGGTCTTCCCGGTCCAGTGTGCTGACCTCCAAAGAGTGAGCTCACCAACAACTGACGGCCCGGTCCACCTCTTAGTGCGAGCACGAAACGCGCACAGGGGCGCCGCCAGCCCTCGAAAGTGGCGACAATGTCACAATTCGCAGCCCCCCCCACAGGGATGGCGAGGTCCCGTTTGGATGCCCTCGAAAGCGGCGACCGCTTCACACTTCGCAGCCGCCCACGGATGGCGAGGTGCCGTTTGGGTCTGCGTGGGGCCCCAATGTGCTAGTCCCCCGGCAGCCCTCAAAAGTGGCGACGGGTTCACACTTCGCAGCCCCCCAGGGCTGACGAGGTCGCGTTTGGGTCTGCGTGGGGCCCCACTGAGCTGGCTCCCCCAGCAGCCCCTGAAAAGGGCAACCATTCGACACTTCGCAGCCCCCCCAGGGATGGCGAGGTCCCGTTTGGGTCTGCGTGGGGCCACGCTGTGCTGGCCTCCCCCGGAAGCCCTCGAACGCGGCGACAATTTTACACTTCGCAGCCCCCTAGCGCGGCGGGGGCGCCCCCCAACGAGGGTCCGGCCCGCCCGCCTCCTCCTTCGCTTCTGGGGGGTCGGCGCCGCCGCCGCAGCCGCCGCCGCAGCCGTCGCCGCCGCCGTCGCCGTCGTCGTCGTCGTCGTCGTCGTCGTCGTCGTCGTCGTCGTCGTCGTCGTCGTCGTCGGCATCGTCGTCGTCGTCGTCGGCTTCGTCGTCGTCGTCTTCGTCGACGTCGTCGTCGTCGTCGTCGTCGGCGTCGTCGTCGTCGGCGTCATCGTCGTCGTCGTCGGCATCGGCGTCGTCGTCGTCCTCGTCGTCCTCGTCGTCGTCGTCGTCTCCCTTCAGGTTCGGCGACGCCGACGCCGTAATTAAGGCCACCGCCGCCGCCGATGTCGTCAGTGTCGTCGTTGTCGTCGTCGTCGCCGCGGCCGCCGCCGTAGTCGTCGCCGTCGTCGTCGTCGTGGTCGTCGTCATCGTGGTCGTCGTCGTCGTCGTCGTCGTCGTCGCCGTCGTCGTCGTCGTCGACGTCGTCGTCGTCGTTTTCGTCGTCGTCGTCGTCGTCGTCGTCGGCGTCTCTCGCTGCTGCCGCCGTCGGTGGCGTCGGCTCGGCCTGCAAAACCTGCCGCGGAGGCCACTCGGTGGAGACGCTGGCCCGAATCTGCAGCGTGGCTGGAGTAACTCGGCCGAGCCACGGGGTGGGTGGAGTGTTTCTTGGTTTCCCCTGCCGCAGGTGGTTTCGGCCACGTCCGAAGGACAGCTCTTGCGCCGTCTTCCCTTCGTCCTGGCGGCGTGGCCGATGGGCTCTCTGGAGGGGGCTGGGGCAGGGCTGGATTGCCGCGTCGCGTCGGCTACTCTCGCCGCTGCCTTCAGCTAATTCGGTGGTATCTGGCAGCTCCCAGAGGCCGTCGCAGGTTCGCGGAAGTACCCTCGGGCCTCTGGGACTCATGGCGGCTTCCAAAGCCAGTCGGAACTTGCCGCGGAGGGGCCCTGAGGGAGTCCTGGCCCCCCAATGGTCTTTGCCTCGGAAGATCGTCGTTGGCCCTCGGAGGCCGTCGGGGGCCTGGGAAGTCCTTGGCGGCCTCGAAAGGCCACCAGAAACTTTCGGGAGCGTCGGAAGTCTTCTTCAGGGCCCCCGCGGGAGGCGCCTCGGCTGGAAGACCCCTTCATCGCCGCTTCCGGCGGAGGCCCGGTGGGCGCCGCCGGACGCTTGCGGAGATCCTTCGGAGGTCGGGTTCCTCAGGGGAGGCTGGCTCAGATCCCTAGCAAACCCTAGGGCATGCTGGGGATCTGGCTCAGATCCCTAGCAAACCCTAGGGAATGCTGGGGATCTGGCTCAGATCCCTAGCAAACCCTAAGGCATGCTGGGGATCTGGCTCAGATCCCTAGCAAACCCTAGGGCATGTAGGGAATGCTAGGGATCCGGCTCAGATCCCTGGATCTGGCTCAGATCCGTGGGAATCCATAGGAAATGCTAAGGATCTGGCTCAGATCCCTAGCAAACCCTAAGGAATGCTGGGGATCTGGCTCAGATCCCTGGCAAACCCCAGGGAATGCAAGGGATCTGGCTCAGATCCCTAGCAAACCCTAGGGAATGCTGGGGATCTGGCTCAGATCCCTAGCAAACCCTAGGGAATGCTGGGGGCATGCTGGGGATCAGATCCCTAGCAAACCCCAGGAAATGCTGGGGACCTGGCTCAGATCCCTAGCAAACCCTAGCGACTGCTGGGGATATGGCTCAGATCCCTCTAGCAAACCCTAGGGCATGCTGGGGATCTGGCTCAGGTCCTTAGCAAACCCTAGGGAATGCTAGGGATCTGGATCAGATCCCTGGGAATCCTTAGGAAATGCTAAGGATCTGGGTCAGATCCCTGGATCTGGCTCAGATCCCTGGGGATCCTTCGGAAATGCTAAGGATCTGGCTCAGATCCCTGGATCTGGTTCAAATCCATGGGAATCCGTAGGAAATGGGCTCTGGCTCAGATCCTTGGGAATCCCCAGGGAATGCTAAGGATCTGGCTCAGATCCTTTGGAATCCCTAGGGAATGCTAGGGATCTGGCTCAGATCACTGAGCCAGATCCATAGCATTCCTTAGGGTTTGCTAGGGATCTGAGCCAGATCCCCAGCATTCCCTTGGGTTTGCTAAGGATCTGAGCCAGATCCCTAGCATTCCCTAGGGAAGGCAAGGGATCTGAGCCAGATCCCCAAGCATTCCCTAGGGTTTGCTAAGGATCTGAACCAGATCCTTAGCATTTCCTATGGATTCCCATGGATCTGAGCCAGATCCAGGGATCTGAGCCAGATCCCTAGCATTCGCTATGGATTCCCAGGGATCTGAGCCGGATCCCTAGCATTCCCTAGAGATTCCCAAGGATCTGAGCCAGATCCCTAGCATTTCCGAAGGATTCCCATGGATCTGAACCAGATCCCTAGTATTGCCTAGGGATTCCCAGGGATTTGAGCCAGATCCCTAGCATTCCCTGTGGATTCCCAGGAAATGCTAAGGATCTGGCTCAGATCCCTGGATCTGGCTCAGATCCCTGGGGACCCTTAGGAAATGCTAAGGATCTGGTTCAGATCCCTGGATCTGGCTCAAACCCCTGGGAATCCCTAGGAAATGAGCTCTGGCTCAGATCCTTGGGAATCCCCAGGGAATGCTAAGGATCTGGCTCAGATCCTTTGGAATCCCTAGGGAATGCTAGGGATCTGGCTCAGATCACTGGGAATCCCCAGGGAATGCTGGGGATCTGGCTCAGATCCCTGGGAATCCCAAGGACTGCTATGGATCTGGCTCAGATCCTAAGGAATCCCTAGGGAATGCTTGGGATCTGGTTCAGATCCATGGGAATCCATGGGGAATGCTAGGGATCTGGCTCAGACCCCTGGGAATCCATAGGGAATGCTAAGGATCTGGCTCAGATCCCTGGATCTGGCTCTGATCCCTGGGACTCCATCGGAAATGCTAAGGATCTGGCTCAGATCCCTAGCAAACCCTAGGGAATGCTGGGATCTGGCCTAGATCCCTAGCAAACCCCAGGGAATGCTGGAAATCTGGCTCAGATCCCTAGCAAACCCTAGGGAATGCTGGGGATCTGGCTCAGATCCCTAGCAAACCCTAGGGCATGCTGGGGATCTGGCTCAGATCCCTAGCAAACCCTAGGAAATGCTAGGGATCTGGCTCAGATCCCTGGATCTGGCTCAGATCCCTGGGAATCCATAGGAAATGCTAAGGATCTGGCTCGGATCCCTGGATCTGGTTCAGATCCCTGGCGGCCCTTAGGAAATGCTAAGGATCTGGCTCAGATCCTTGGATCTGGCTCAAACCCCTGGGAATCCCCAGGAAATGGGCTCTGGCTCAAATCCTTGGGAATCCCTTGGGAATGCTGGTGATATGGCTCAAATCCTTTGGAATCCCTAGGGAATGCTAAGGATCTGGCTGAGATCACTGGGAATCCCCAGGGAATGCTATGGATCTGGCTCAGATCCTAAAGAATCCCAAGGGGATGCTTGGAATCAGATCCAGAATCTCTGAGGAATGCGAGGATCTGGCTCAGATCCTTGGGAATCCCTAGAGAATGCTAGGGATCTGGCTCAGATCCATGGGAATCCCTATGGAATGCTAAGGATCTGGTTCAGACCCCTGAATCTAGCTCAGATCCCTGGAAATCCATGGGAAATGCTGAGGATCTGGCTCAGATCCTTAGCAAACCCTCGGCTCAGATCCCTAGCAAACCCTGGGGAATGCTGCAAATCTGGCTAAGATCCCTAGCAAACCCTAGGGCATGCTAATTATATGCCTCAGATCCCTAGCAAACCCTAGGGAATGCTAGGGATCTGGCTCAAATCCCTGGATATGGCTCAACTCCCTCGGGATCCCTGGGAAATGCTAGGGATCTGGCTCAGAACCCTGGATCTGGCTCAGATCCCTGGGGGGCCTTAGGAAATGCTAAGGATCTGGTGCAGATCCCTGAATCTGGCTTCAACCCCTGAAAATACCTAGGAAATGGGCGCTGGCTCAAATCCTTGGGAATCCCAGGAAATGTTAGGGATCGGCTCAGATCCTTTGGAATCCCTAGGGAATGCTATGGATCTGGCCCAGATCATTGGGAATCCTAGAGATCTGAGCCAAATCCCCAGCATTCCCTGGGTTTGCTAGGGATCTGAGCCAGATCCCCAGCATTCCCTAGGAGTTGCTAGAGGGATCTGACCCAGATCCCTAGCATGCCCCCAGCATGCCCTAGGCTTTGCTAGGATCTGAACCAAATCCCCAACATCCGATTGCTGGGGAATTGAGCCAGATCCCCAGCATTCCCTGGGGGGTTCCTAGGGATCTGAGCGAAATCGGGAGAAAAAAATAGCGGGGAGGAAATAAAAAAAACTGGTCATGGCCCGAAGCCGTGATGCGAACCCTGCCAGTGGGGCCTTCGGTGGAGCTCCCTATGTGGCCATCCTGAGGGAGGGGTGCCAAAATGGCCCGAAGCTGCCATGCGAACCTTGCCACTGGGGCCTTCAATGGACCTCCCTATAGAATCACGAACATCATGCGGGGCGTGCCGGCGCACGCAATTGTCGATTAGCAACCGACAGAGCGCCCCTGGAAGCGCCAGGCCCCGCGGCGATTCCAAAGCTCGCAAGGCAAGCACGTCTACCGAGATTGAAACGAGAAGGAAAACCCTCAATATTGATATATGAAATAATAAACTCTACTGAATGCAGTCGCGAAAGTTCCCTCCTCGAGATTTGTTTCCTATGTTCGTAACAATAGATGAATCTCACCACACGCTCAAGTAAGTGAAGGCAACACGGCTACGTCAAAAAGATATTTTTTTATTATTATTTTTATATATATATATAATATTTTTTATTTTTTTATTATTTTTATATTTTTTATTTTTTTATTATTTTTTATATATTTTTTAATTTTTTTTTATTTTTTTATGGCCTCGCGACAGCATGGTTTCTACTCACAAGGTTGAATTATGCACTTCAACATCCGATTAAAAAACCGCACGGCGAAAGAGAAGCACCCCTGAGCAGGGGGAAAAAAACGGACAAAACTTCGAGTCTTAAACTTTCGTGTTTTGCCTCTGGAGCACTGCCGGGCAAAAGCTGGCAGCGGACCTCGCTGCTCCTGGGAGAACACACGGAAAAACGAGGGGGAGAGAGGGGGAGAGGAGGGGGGGGGGAAGAGAGGCGAGGGGAGACGGACTAGCCGCGCCAGTCGCGACACTCGCGAAGCGGGTGGGAGGCCAAAGGAACACGAGACGAGAACGTCGAGCTCCAGTCTTCGCAGCACGTGGCCCGCGCACGGAGGAGGCGCTGAAGCCGCCCTTGAAAACGTGAAACCGACGTTGCGCTGATAACAAAATCTGGCAAAAGGTTGTACACACGTGTAGCTCCGATGGCTGAGTGCAACAAATAATCCGGCGAGTCGAACGCGGGTTCTACCAAGTGCCGTCGGTGCCGTCTGGGGGCCCGGGGAGGAGGAGGGGAGGGAGCGAGGCGGAAGAAGCGGGAAAAGCAAAGAGGGCCGAGTCCCAACACTGTCCTGTGGATCACGCCGAGAATACTGATATCCCGCCTTGTACATAAAGGAGCCAGATTAAAATACAACAACGCATTAATGGCAGAAATGCCAAGCGAATTCAAGAATCGCGTTTGGAGAGCGTCGAGAGGGGCCAACACCGACGACGACGCGTGGCTCACTGCGCTTGTGCGGTATTCAATGTATGACAGAATGTGCGCCTTAAACAGACCAACAAGTTCGGCATCATTATGAAACCGGCGGGTTCTGAGGAGGCTGTACAGACGCCAGGAAGCTCCGGACACGCATTTGTCTATGGCCTCTGCCATGACAAGTTTCGTGTCGAAGTGAATGCCGAGAAGCTTAAAACCGTCGCCGGCAGGGCGGGAGCGCGACAAAATGTGCAAGCTCTCCTTAGTAGCATCGAACCTGACACGATTGGCCTTGCCCCAATCATGCAATGACGATTGGCAGAGACGCGCAAGGTCAAAGGCTTCGTCGTTTGTAAGAGCCGGATCGACAGCCTTCCAGGCATTAAGATCATCTGCGTAAATGACCTCTTCAAAACCAACTGAGCGCGTGGCAAAATAAGAATCGGAGAAAAACGTGTTCCACATAGGTGGACCGAAATACGTGCCTTGAAATACCATGTCTTGCATGATAAAAGGCGGGGACTCTTGTCCGCCCACCACAACTCGCGCAGACCGGGGGCGGAGCCAGCTTCTCATGAGATCGACAAGTTTTCTCTGGACGCCGAACGACCCGAATTTTTCGCACAATCGACTGCGCTCTACGTGGTCAAAGGCGCCAGATACATCAGAGCAGTAGAGGGCGACCCGGAAGGAGCGGGAGAAGGAGAGGAGCCAAGAGAGGACGAGGAAAAGAAGAGCATCCCGGGCACCGTGCTGCTGGCGGTACGCGAACTGGTGCGGCCCGAAAGCACCAATTCGTTCCAGACGTGGAACGAATAACGTGCCGATAATGCGCTCCACGACTTTAGAAAGTTGCGCAGTGAGATGAATGCCACGATAGTTGTCCGCGTCTGCTGTCGTGTTCTTTTTGTGCAGCGGAAACAACCAATGGCAACACCAAAAAGAAGGCCATCTCGAGTGTGCCACAATCGATATGGCTAGTAAGCAGACAGGCAAGGCCAGCTCTCGGGAACAAATCTTCAGCACCCTGGCAGGTAAAAGATCAGGACCCGTGCCGCTGTCAGCGCGGAGTGTGGCTAAGGCATCTCTCGCGGTGCGGACCCGAAGACGAAGAAAACCGTCCGGCTCCTCTGGCACAGTGGCAATCGACAGATCTGAGAATTCATTAAAAACTGGGTCTGGCAAACGCCATTTACTAGAGAAGCTACGTGCAAATTCTACTGCTTTGTCTCGGCTCTCGACAGCCCAGGACCCGTCTGATCTCTTCAAAGGGGACGAAGAAGGTTTGACAACGCGGCTCATAATCGAATTAGAAAGCTTCCACCACAATTTACAACCACGACGGACGCTGCGTAGCTGAGCGCGCGTGCGCTCTATAAAATCATTGTGGGCTTCTAACAAACCGGCACTGCAGCGCAAGCACGCTGCAGGAAAGAACTCCGTGCCTGAAGCCACGGATTTTTCTTCCACGAGCTGGAGACACCTGTCGGTGAGCCAAGGGTGGGAAGAGCGGGGGAAGGAGGAAGAAGAAGGGATCGACTCAGCCATTAAATCCAAAATCACGTCTGTTAAAAGCTTCGCAGAAATGTCAGGATTATAATTTTGAAATCCACTGCCAATCCAGAGAGCGCAACCGGGCTTTCAAAAGAGCCCAATTAGCTTGACTAAACATCCATATCTTTCTCGGAAGGCGCTCGAAGGAGAGAGGAGGGATCGAAAGTCTCAAAGACAAAGCGCAATGATCTGCTATTTCGCTAATTACCTCGACTGTTAAGATATCTGGTAAATCTGTCAACACGAGATCCAAAAGATAAGGTCCCCGAGTGGGGCGGCGCACACGCTGCTTTAACCCATGATCCTGGGCAAATTTCTTCAAATGGATTCCCTCTGGCGTTGTTGAATGGCTGTGACAAAGCCACGGGATATGATGCACATTAAAATCTCCTGTGATAATTGTCCCTGCGGTCTGGCGCTGGAGATTTTCCCATTCAGCCTGGAGCACATCGATTGAAGCGATCTCGCCGTCGCGCGGCCGTCGGTACATGCACCCTATCAGGATTGGGCCGGCATTGCAGTGCACCAAAATCCATGCAAGCTCAGCTGCGGAAGAAACAAGGAGGCGAGTGGAGGCAGGAACAAGCGAATCAACCACAAAAATGGCTACTCCCCCGGACTGGTGGGAACTGTCGTTGCGAGCAATTAATGTGTATCCGTCTAAACTGGGATGCGGCACAGAGTCATTCAGCCAAGTCTCCGTTAAACAAACGACATGAGGCAAGGAAGGGAAAAGACAAAGTCGTGCAGATAATTCGCCGTGGTGTGCATTAAAAGAACGAATGTTGATACAAAAAATTGTGAGGTCGGAAGCATCAACAGATGGTGAAGGTTGGGACTGACCACAACCACCATCTGGAGGTAAGGAATGCGAATTCGGTGGCTCGGAATACCTAAAAAATTCATGCAAAGTGCGCTGGGGGAAAGAAGGTCGAAGAGGCCCGGAACCCCGGGCCAGAGGATCGAGGCTTACCGGTTTGAAACGTCCGGGGTAAGGCGAATCGGAACCTCAGAGGTAAGGCGGCTCGAAATTTCCGGGGTCGAATCGTCCGGGGTAAGGCGGCTCGAAAAATCCGGGGTAAGGTGGGTCGAAAAACTCGGCTGACCAGAATCACGATTTGACCGCGAATAACAGTCAACAAACCGCCGGTGAAACGATGATAGAGAACGAGGGCCTCGTCGTCTCAAACGACGCGGAGGGGGCCGCACACTACTCACAGAGTGAGGGGCGGGGGAACGCGCAGAAGAACAGGAGGAAAAACGAGATTGCGAACAAAATTGCGTGCGACCCCGTGCATTCTACAATGTCAAGTCGCTGAAAGGCGCAAGGAAAATACCGGCTAAATCGCCAGCATTCTGCTTAAAAGCCAACAAATTATCGACTGAAACCGAACGAGATTTCCAATCCGTCGACACAGAACTGCGAGGGACCCGGTTCTTCAGTTTCTTTTCGGCCTCGCGGAGAGCCCAATCACGCGCTGCGTTAATCTTCGATTTGGCAGGCTTTAAAACTAAAGAAACGCCGCTGGCAGAAGACACACGGGCGTTCTTGCCACCAACTGCACTCAGGAAGCCCTTTGCAGCTTTCTGAATGAACGAAGCCTTCGAAACTGATTGAGAATTCCGTGGTCCTGTGAAGAAATGGCCGAGTAAAGCTGGCTTCACTGCAGGATTGACGTCTGAGACAATCTTTTTGTAAGTCAACAATACGCTTGTCCAAATCGGTGGTGTCGAAGCCAACGACGGCGATCTGGCAATGGCACACATCCATGGAATTCATCAACTGCAAGTGGGTGGCGGCAGACCGCCCCGGCGACACACGATGATAGACTGCCTGGAATAGTTTGCTTTGGTAGCTTTGGTAGCTTGAGCCAGCTTGAGCCTTGAGCCAAAATGGCTTGAGCCAAAATGGCTACGGAAGCGAAAAGCAGAGGAAGAAAACACAAAGCAAAAGAAGAAAGAAGAAACACAAAACAGAGGAAGAACAAAACAGAGGAAGAAAGAAGAAACACAAACGCAAAATGGCTTGAGAGAAACACAAAGCAGACAAAGAAAGAAAGAGAAAAAAAAAGAGCAAAAGAGGGGAAAGAGGAGGGAGAGGAAGGCCAGCAACAAACGACAAACGACAAAGAGGGAGGGAGGGGAGAGCAAGAGGCTACCGATGATGCATTCTTCTGCTTTAGATAATTGCGATGTTAAGTGCAGACCTCGATGGTTGTCAAGGTCTGATAAAGCCCGGCGCTTCTGGAGAGGGAAGATCCAGGGCACGCACCAGGACGCTGGCCACTGGATTGTCTGCCGAGCAAGAAAACATGGTGGCAATACTAATTTCCGTGCGCAAAAACTTTAAAACTCGAACATGAATCAAATCAGGCCTGATGGCGCTGTTCAAACGCAACTCCTGAGCACGGCCCCGGCGACACGCGCACTCTTAAAAAAACATTCGAATCAGCCGGCACTAAAGACGCACTAAACACAGAAAACTCATAGACCACACTATCTGGCGAACTTCATTTGCTAAAGAAACTTGCTGCTAAAACCTCTGCATTGTCTATGCTGATGATAGCCCACGATCCGTCTGGATACTTCAAAGGCGAGCTCCTCGGTTTTCCTCTTCTGCACAAAATACGAATCAACAAATTTTCACCACTCCTTGCTGACACGGCGCATCTTGCGAAGACGGAACCGCGCGCGCTGAACGAAAGCCTCGTGTGTAGCGAACAGGGCATCACTGCACCGGCGGCAAGCGAGGGCACAAAACACGTGCCAAAAGCGCGGCTCTTCTTCTCAACTGATTGCACACGGCCGGAACGACGTAGTGGCGGCTGAGAAATCCATTCCCAACTGTGCCTGCGAATGCGTTGCCGAATCCGCGACCAATTCACCTGACCATAAACATCACGACTGAGAACTTCGAGCGAGAGCGAATGGCCAGAGAATCTCATCGACAAGCCGCGATGATGGCGGTTTCACTATTCACTTCTATCGTTATAATTCGAAACCAATTAGTGAATATTAAATCGATTATTTATACCGAATATTTCGATTTATCGAATGAAAAATCGAAACTCAAACTAAATATATAAAAAAAACAAAAAAAAATGATCTGTTTACTGGACTGGGTGAACTGTTGACAATTTTGCCGGCCAACACATTCTAACACGCTTTCTCTGTGCACTGAATTTGTTCACGTATGTGCAATTGAAACTGTGTTGATTGCTTGATCGAATCTTATTCACCGGTAGAATATGCAAGCACATCAACTGAAACTATAAAGAATCTAACTAATTGTTAAAATATCAAAAACACTGTTCACTCGGGAACAATATCTGAAATTAAACGAATCTTCATATTCAGACTTTATCTAATTAATTGTCTGATTAAACATGCCATAATCGAGAACCAACAAGAATATTCTGTATCTCTATCAATATAAAACAAGAAACTCTGCAATATCACGATAATCCCTACACATAATTGAAACAACTGTTAAAATAATAAATACCTAGAATCTTAAATGTTATATGTGTTCATTTCCTTTTTTTTTATTTTTTTTATATATATATTTTTTTATATTTTTTTATATTTTTTTATATTTTTTTTATTTTTTTTACCAGCCTCGTTATCGCGCGCAATCTCACCACCAGTGAAACGATGTCCTGCCTGGGTGCTCAACTGCTGCTGCGAAAACCACCGCAGGGAGCGTTCAGACAGCGTGACCTTAAAAAGAGAGAGAAGGAAAGGGGGGAGGAAGGGAGGAGAGGGGACGGAGAGGGAGCACCGTTAAGAAGTACTATTGTTTCTTCGACTAGCCGCGCCAGTCGCGCATGTTGCGTAGACAATGGTTGTGAAGAGGATGGCGCCAAGAAAACGTGGAAGCCCACGAACCATGGCCCGCAACAACCCGACATCGCAACAGCGCAGACATTCGACTTTGAAACTCTTTCGTACTGTTGGCAGCGACGACAAAGTCCGGCAGTATGTTATATAGACGTACCGCGCCAAGCGCGGACTGCGTGACGAACTGCTGGGCGCGCAAAGAGCACGGATCAACAAGATGGCGGCGATGCCGGCGAGGAGCCCGAGGAGGAGGAGGGGAGGAGTCGATACGAAATAAAGAATGAAACATTGAGGGGCCACGCCGAATTGCAGACCTATGAAGCACGCCCAAGATAGCAATATCTCTCCGGGTGTTCAACGGTGCTAAATTGAAGTGCTCACAAGCGTCCTCGGCCGAAAGGCCAACGGCGCGCAGAAACCTGTCTTGAACGGCATCTAGCACATGGAGTGCACTACACGATGCGTGCGCGATCGCAGGCGTGCGGTATTCAGCGTATGACAACACATGACTTTTGTACAAGAGCACCATTTCCGAGAGTGTATGGAAACGCTTCGTGCGCAAAAGACACATAACACGCGTGTGACAAGTCGCTGCACATTCGTCGATGGCTGCGTGCATTCGAAGCTGGCAATCAAATGCTACACCGAGGTATCTAAATGAGTCGCCGCGCGGCTGCCTATGGCTTAAAATGTGGTCGCTTTCCTTACCAGCGTCGAAAACAACTGAATTAGCGAGACCCCAAGTGTGCAGAATGGATTGACACTCCCGGAGGTTCGTGAGGATACTCGCCGTACTAACGGAAGCACCGTACTTTTTCGGCGCATTGAAATCGTCAGCGTAAACAATTTCTTCAAAATTGAGCCCTCGTACTGCATCAGACGCATCTCGGAAGAAAATGTTCCAAAGTGGAGGGCCCCAAACCGTGCCCTGGAACACCATGTTCAACATTTCGAACAGTTCCGAGTGGGCTCCGCCGACCACGACATTCGCAGAGCGAGGCTCAAGCCAACTCTGAATTACTCGGAAGATGCTGCGAGGAATCGGAGCGGCAGCCAACTTCTGTAACAAGCGCTCGGCCCGCACTCGATCGAAAGCTCCGGAAACGTCAGAACAGTACAGCCCTACGCGGCCACCCTCCCCGAAAGCCTGAATTGAAAACAATACAAGCCATAGCAGCGCGTCTCTAGCGCCCCGGCCCGGCGTGTAAGCAAATTGAAACATGCCGAAACAGCCTTCGGACACTGCTCTAGGAATAAACTGTTCGCCGAGAAATCGTTCCATGGCTTTCGAAAGTTGGGGGGTAAGATGGATACCACGATAGTGGTCCGCATTGTGCTTAGAATGCCTCTTGTGTAGAGGGTGGATCCAATGCGAAGTCCACACACGAGGCCACTCGCCACGATTCAAAATGAGCCTCGCGAGTTTGGTAAATGGTATTGTGAGCTCACGTGCGCAAATCTTCAACACCCTGGCAGGGAGGAGGTCAGGTCCGGTCCCGCTGTCAACGCGCAAAGATGATAACACTCGAAATGCCGAGCGCGCCCGGAGAGGCACGAAAGAGTCAGAGAGGCGACAAGGAGGGAGCATACTGAACTCATTGCGCACTGGAGCAGGCAAAAACCACTTCGATGAGAAGACTTGTGCAAACAAGTTAGCCTTGCCAGGAGCGTCCATGACCCACTGGCCAGCGGAATCTTTCAAAGGAGGGGAGGTAGGAAGACAACGTCGAGAGACTAACTCGCGTGATAAATGCCACCACTGCTTCGAACCCTTCCGCAATGAACGCAATTTGGCACGAACGCGAACCGTGTACCTGCTATAAGCGGAGACCAACCCATCGCTGCAAGCCCGCACTGCCAATGGAAACTCGGGCGTCCCTGCTGCAGACACCTTCGCAGAGACAAGTGCGAGAGATGCAGAATCCAGCCACGGATGCGAAGCAGAGAAGTTCAAAACGCGCTTAGGGATGAAATCGTGCATACGCTGAG
>CAUYUJ010014280.1:33520-84498 GCA_963575745.1 Prorocentrum cordatum
GAGGCCTCCACTGGGGGGGCCCTTCCTTTGTGTGTTGCCCACTTCCCGGATCGATGCAATTCCTCTGGGCATCTTTTCTGGATGGGCTGGTGGGGTTGCTTTTTTTGATTAGCGGCCCGCAAGGAAAAATCCAAAGGGCGGTATGACCGAGGCTGGGGCACAGCGCAAGATAATTAGCGCGAAAACGCGCGAACTGGTGGGGTTGCGCGAAGCGTCTAGAATGCCGTCGATGCCAATCTATTTATATCGTGATATACTTCATCTCCTGAGGCATATTCTCCAAGTACACTTTGATAGTATCAAGGCATTCGGCGGTGTAGACTTGGTACTTTACTTGTCGCGCCATGCTTTGTGCTGTGGCGTTCTGTTGGCCAATAACAAGCATCTACTCCATCGTGCAATCGAAATGTGTGCGCTTTCTTCTTGGTAACAATCTTGGCATACTTGTTTTGCGTTCTTCATTAGCTCGTCGCGATTGCTCTAATTGCCCGTGCAATTCCCAGTCGGCTCGACAATCATGGTGTTGTTTTCCTGGAGAAGCGATGTGTCTCCGTAGAACACACTTGCTGCATTTCGTGCAATCGGCTTGGATTTGTTCACTCCGTGGTGACTAGCTGACGTGAAGTAGTATATGGGGATGTGAGAGGAACTGGGTCTCCATATACCTCGATGTACGACGCTTTGCGCGTCGTTCTCCCCTTGCCTTCTGGACCGACGAACTTCTCGAACTAACTTCGGGCAAACATGGGGCGAGATCGGCGGGGAGCCAACCCGCTTCGAGATGGCTGGCGTTGGAAGATGGGGCCGCCTCGAACTGAATCCTGGCACCTTGGACTGCAGGACGACGTCGAAGGATAACACCGCGCGCCACGGAAAACAATGCAATAATAAACAACATCTTCGAATCTTGCACCCTTTCCAGCGGAACGGGCCGAAGGTAGTATTGTGAACAAGCGCTGCTGATTTCTGAAAGCAAATTTTGATCGATAAACGCTACAGACAAAAGACAATTGAATGGAAGGTGGTCTTCAAGTACAACCAATCAGCAACCACAGCAATCTGTCGAACTAACTTTATTCGTATATGTATACATGTGGAGCAAGAAAAGAATACATGATTGACAATAAACATCATTTTCCTTTGCCCGTGCCCTGCTGGCGTTCTACCGCGGGATTCGAAACTTGGGTTCAAAAGTCCCCGCAAAGGTCTACTGATTTAGACGGAACTTAATATTTCGAAGAACCTCCGGGTAATTCGATGCTTTCAAAGACTAATTCCAAATTCTGGAAAGCAAATACTCGAGGAAGAGGGTCGAAATATGATATAAGCTTGCAACAACACGATACGATCTTTTTTTGTGTGTTCCCCCCGATGCCGATTCCGGATACGTTTGCTTTGGTTTCTCATCTTTTTCTACGACAGTTTTTTTTTGTGGTTGTGTGTTTTTGTAGTCACAAATATGATCATTCGAATTGCAATCATTCGAATTGCTATATCTTCGCAATTTAATACAGCATAGGTATATACAACATACTTCATTCGAGAATGCAAACTTTTGTAAGGGTGGCTGCGTATGCCCATCCGAATAAAACCATGAACTCGCAAACTAATTCTTGTTAAATAATGATTTCGCTTTCTTCCATATGTATGTGTATGTATTCCTATTCAGATTTTTTTGCAAGGCCGGGGGCGCCAGACCTCCTCCCCCGCAACGAATTTCGCCCTCCCTGGGCCTCCGGGCAACCTTTCAAACGACCCAGGGGAACCTCACGAGAGCCCGAAAACGGCCCCAGAAAGGTTCCAGGCGTTCTGGCGCGCTCCCGAAACAACCCCAGAAACCCCCACGGCGACCTCCAAGAAGCCGTCATACCCCAACGATACCTGCGAAACGTCCCAAGCGGCCTCCAAGAGCCCTTCCAAAAAGGCCCCAAGAGGCACAAATCATTAATTTTCTGTGGGTTTCTCCTCCTTTCGGTTTCCCGACGCTCCAAGACGGCGGTCTTCTGGGCGTCCGAAGCCGCCTGGAGGCTCCCGAATCGCCCCACATCCATCCGGAAAGGCTAATGGCCTCAAGACACCCTCCGAAGCATTCCAAATCGTGACCCGGTCGTTCAGGGAGATCGCGGTTGGAGACAGGGTGGCCCGAGGAAGCCCCCAGAGGCCCCCAGAACAGGCCCGAGAGGCCTCCAGTCGGCAGTAGGAAAGCTTGAAAAAACGTTTGTGGGGCTCCCACAGGCTCTTCAAGGAGGAGCCTCCGCAACAAGAGCTGAGGGGGATGGGGAGAATCCGCAGGGCATGGCGAGAAGGAAAAAAAAACGTGGAGGAAAGATGACGAATAACCTTTTTATAACGGCGATGCAAACTCCGGGTTTTTTCGGGGGTTCACTCTGAAAACGCTAGAAAAACTGATGAACAACCTGAGTTGGCGGGTTTTTTCGGGTGTGTCCCAGGCGGTTCTGAGATAATTATTGGGGCCCCCAAACTCTGGAAGAAACACTGAAAAACCTCCGTTGGGAAGTTTTTCGGGGGTTCCCCCCCGGGAGAACTTTCGCAAAACTCGAAAAACAAGACGAATCACATTTTCTTTCGGGCGTTTCCCCTTCGGAAAAGCCCCGGAAAGCCGCAGAACAAAAATCAGAAAAACTTAGAAAGTTGAATTGTTTTTGGGTGTTCCCCCCCCCCCCCTGGGAAAACCTGAAAAATACAAGAAAAACCGCCGAATTGGGTGTTTTTTCAAGGTTCCCCCAGAAAGCCTTTGGAAGACTCTGAAACAAAAATAGAAACCTTGGAAACAGCACAAGACCAAACCCTCTGGGGGGTCCCAAGCGTGCGGCGGGCGGATCGGAATTTCAACAGAGTTCCTAAGGAATGTCTCTTGCAGCGGGATGCTGTTGAGTACCGGGTGTTGTGTTGGAGACGGGAGCTGTCGAGTACTGGCTGTTGTATTGGAGACGGACGCTGTTGACTACTGCGTGTAATGTTGAACGCGGACACACGACGGGCGGGCGGCTGGGGGCGGGCGGCGGACGGGCGGCAGTCGGGCGGCGGGCGGGCGAGCGGCGGGCGGATCGGGATTTGAACAGAACTCCTGAGGAGTCGCTCTTGCAGCGGGATGCTGTTTAGTGCTGGGTGTTGTGTTGGAGACGGGAGCTTTTGAATACGGGGTGCCGTGTTTGAGCCGGACATTGTTTAGTACTGGATGCTGCGTTGAACGTGGGAGCACGGCGGGCGGGCAGTGGGGGGCGGGCGGCGCGGGCGGGCGGATCGGGATTTTAGTATAACCCCTATGGGTTCTTTTGCAGCAGGATTATGTTGAGTACTGGGTCTTGCGTTGGAGACCGGGGCTGTTGAGTGCTGGGTTTTGCGTTGGAGGCGGACGCTGTTGAGTACTAGGTGTTGTGTTGAACAAGGAAGCACGGCGAACGGACGGCGGGAAGCGGGCGGGCGGGCGGCGGGCGGATCGGGATTTGGACAAAACTCCTGAGAAGTCTCTCTTGCAGCAGGATGCTGTTGAAAACTGGGTGTTGTGTTGGAGACGGGAGCTGTCGAGTACTGGCTGTTGTATTGAAGACGGACACTGTTGAGTACTTGGTGTTGTGTTGAACGTGGAAACGTTGCGGGCGGGCGGCGGGGGACGGGCAGCGGACAGGCGGCGGTCGGGCGGGTGTCGGCCGGGCGGATCGGGATTTGAACAAAACTCCTAGGGATTATTTCTCTCTTGCAGCGGGATGCTGTTAAGTACTGGGTGTTGTGTTGGACAGGCGAATTGTTGAGTACTGGGTTTTGAGTTGGAGACGGACGTTGTTGAATACTGGGTGCTGTGATGAACACGGAACCATAGCGGGCGGGCGGGCGGCGGGCGGGCGGCGGGCGGGCGGGCGGCGGGCGGATCAATATTTGAACAGAACTTCTAAGAGCTTTCTCTTGTAGCGAAGATGCTGTTGAATACTGGGTGTTGTGTTGGACGGAAGCTGTTGAGTACCTGGTGTTGTGTTTGGGACGGACGTTGTTGAGTACTAGGTGTTGTGTTGAACGCGGAAGCACGGCGGGCGGGCGGCGGCGAGCGGGCGGTGGGCGGTCGGGCGGCGGGCGGATCGGGATTTGAACAAAACTCTTGAGTTTCTCTTGCAGCGGGATGCTGTTGAGTACTGGGTGTTGCGTTGGAGACGGAGCTGTCGAGTACTGGGTTTCGTTTTGAAGACGGAAGCTGTACTGGGTGTTGTGTTGAACGCGGAAGCACGGCGAACGGGCGACAAGGAGCGGGCGGGTGGCGGGCGGGCGGGCTGCGGGCAGATCGGGATTTTAACAGAACTCCTAAGGATTTTCTCTTGCAGCGGGACACTGTTTAATACAGGGTGTTGCGTTGGAAACGGAAGCTGTCGAATACTGGGTGTTGTGTTGGAGGCGGACGTTGTTGAGCACTGGGTGTTGTGTTGAACTCGGAAGCACGGCGAACGGGCGACGGGAGGCGGGCGGGCGGCGGGCGGATGGGGATTTGAGCAGAATTCCTAAGGAGTCCCTTTTGCAACGGCATGCTGTTGAGTACTGGGTGTTGATTTGAACGCGGAAGCACGGCGGTCGGGCGGCGGGGGGTGGGCGGCGGACGGGCGGCGGTCGGGCGGCGGTCGGTCGGTCGGTGGGGCGGGCGGATCGGGAGTGTAGTAAAACTCCAATGGCTTCTCTCTTGCAGCGTGATGCTGTTGAATACTGTGTGTTGTGTTGCATACGGAAGCCGTTGAGTACCTGGTGTTGTGTTGGAGACGGACATTGTTGAGTACTGGGTGTTGTGTTGAACGCGGAACCACGGCGAACGGGCGACGGGGGGCGGGCGGGCGGGCGGGCGGGGGGGCGGCGGGCGGATCGTGATTTCAACAAAACTCCTAAGGTTTTTCTGTTGTGCAGCGGGGTGCTGTTGAGTTTCGGGTGTTGTGTTGGAGAAGAGAACTGTCGAATACTGGGTGTTGTATTGGAGACGGACGCTGTTGGGTACTGGGTGTTGTGTTGAGCGCGGAAACACGGCGGGCGATCGGGCGGCGGGCGGGCGGATCGGGATTTGAATAGCACTCTTAAGGATTCTCTCTTGCAGCGGGATGCTGTTGAATAATGAGTGTTGTGTTGGAGACGGAAGCTGTTGAGTACTGGGCTCTGTATTGGAGACGGACGTTGTTGAGTACTGGGTGTTGTGTCGAACACGGAGACATGGCGAGCGGGCGGCGGGCGGCGGGCGTCAAGAAAACGTCAGATCGTGTCTGGATGGGCTACTTGAAATACTTTTTGTCGCGGCCGCCAGCGAAAGCGCAGGAGGCGTCCGAAAAGGCCCAACGGGCTACGCGCAGCTACTTGAGATACGCGAAGCGTCAGCGATTTACTCTCGCCCCTTTGTGTCTGGATGGGCTAATGGGGATATTTTTTTTGGTCAGCGGCCACGAAGACAACGGTCATGTGGCGATGGCAACGTCCGGGCCGCGGGCGAAGCTAATTTGCAAAAGCAGAACGCGGCCGGCCAGAGCTGGCTGACGTACTGCTAGCACGGGCACGTGCACTGGACAAAATGACCAAATTCGAGTGGCCGACGCATAACAGGCGCAGGACACCTAACCACAGTGGGCAGGTCACTGCGCCCAGTGAAAATGGAAGGCCAATGAAGTGAGTTCTAATGGGGATATTTTTTTGACCAGCGGCCCGCAAGGAAGAGTCCAGAGGGCGGGTCAATCGGGCTGACTGGGGCGCAGAGCCAGATAATTTGCGAACCCAGCCGTCACTGTGGACAGCCGATCGCACGTGCGAGCATGCAGAGCAATTAGCGGAGACGCATCTACGCGTCGACCGGGAAAAGGCGCGGGAGGAAAACGGGCAGACGGGAGCACAAAACCATGGAAATGCGGAGCGGCCACTGTCGAGAGCAGGCCGCGCGTGCAAGCGAGCCGAGGAGGCCCAGGGAAACCGACAGCGAACGGGGCGTCGCACAGTGGCGCCAGCACCCGACAGGCCGCGCGAGGAGCAGGGCGACAGGCAGGGGGGGAGGGGGGGGAGAAAAAGGGTGCCTCACTCACGGAGCACCACGTGCTCGAAGGCGGGTCGTCACTGACCCAGGCGACGGTAGACATGGCGTGAATCCCGAGTGGCAACTGTCACCAACCATAGACGGGGGGAACGTCGCGTGGGAACCACGTCACAACCACCAGCGTTCAGAGCCCCGCTAGGGGGGACTGCGGGCAGGAGTGCACCACCTGAACACCGCAGAAGGGCAAGGCGTCGATGGCGTCCGCGAGCGTGAACTTCTACCAGAGGAACAGGGCCGATGTCGCTGGCAAAGGCGGGAGCCAAGAAACGCCTGCCGAGAAGAGGCGCGGACCTGCCAAAGGATGCACCACTTGTACAGGAAGCCGTCCTCCAAGGCGACGGCGCCGTGTAGCGGAACGGGTACGTCGTGGAATGGCTGAGCCTGCCTACGGATGAACCACTTGTGCAGGAGTGTGCCTTACCTGAACCACCCGCAGGTGGTGGTCGAGGGGCCAGTCGGTGCTTGTCAAGTGGGGGGAACAGCCACTGGGCAAGAGGACCAGCCGTCAGAAAGCGTCGAGTGGAGCGTATGGGGTGGGCCTTGGGCCGGCGACCCCCGCCATTCCAGGCGGGCCCTGTCGAGCAAAACGGGCCCATGTCTGAGAACGGGGCCAAGTGAGCCGAGTGCAGGAAACACAATCAGTGCCGCCCTGGCAGACCCACGCGTCACTGTGGGATCTATACGCAGTGCTGTGAGAGGTACACCTCGCCCCACGGAGGTGACTCAAAGGTATTAGGCCGGAGCCACACTGCGGTGAAACGGGCCCTTGTCGAGTAGGGGCCACCTCGACGGTAGTGACCCGTGGGGCCCCCTGCCGGTGTGGAGCGCGCCTTGTGAACGTCGCACGTCGTCGGCCCGCCACCGCAGTCGTCGAGGGCGTCAGGAGGGGGGGGGGGAGGCGCAGCCGATAGCCGCATATCATTTGAATACATGGGGGAGGAGGAGCCAGGTGGTGACACCATCTGTCGAGGACCCAACACGCGAAGTCGGTATGTCGTCGGCGTGTGGCGCCGCCTGGTGGGGGGGAAACGCCACCAGGGCAAGGCCGTCGGACGTCGGGAGTGTGGAGCGCATGGGGGGGGCCTTAGGCCTGCCGCCCCAGCCACCCAAAGTGAGCGCCCAAGCGGGCGAAACGGGCTCATGTCCGCGTGAACAAGGCCAAAGTGACCCGTGGGCAGGATTATTGCAGCCAGACCACACGGGCTAAGAGCCCACGAAGCCCCGTGGGGGTCTATACGCAGTGAGAGTGTGCACCTCACTCCCAGGAGGGGACACCTAACCACATTGGGCAGGTCACTGTGCCCAGTGAAAATGGAAGGCCAATGAAGTGAGTTCTAATGGGGATACGCGACACGTCAACAATTTACTCGCCACTTTTTTGATCGATCACCCGCAAGCTGGCCCCATGATGGCCTCCGATGCCCGCCACCAGAAGGCACCCAGGAGGTTCCTGGAGGCTTCTAAGGGGCCCCGAAGTGATTCGGTTCGATGCCCCATAGGGGGCTCCACCGAATGCTCGTGGCAGGGTCTGCATGCGGGGACCACCACACATTTTGGCACACCTCTCACACGGTTCGTGGCCCCACAAGGAGCTCCACCGAACGCCCCAATGGCAGCATGCAGGGACAGCCACCCAGTTTGGCACACCGCTCACGAGGATCGTGGCCCCACAAGGAGCTTCACCGAAGGCTCCAACGGCAGGGTCAGCATGCGGGGACCGCCACACATTTTGGCACACCCCTCACACGGTTCGTGGCCACACAAGGAGCTCCACCGAAGGCCCCAGTGGCAAGGTCCGCATGCGGGGACCGCCACCCATTTTGGCACACCCCTCACCAGGATCGTGGCCTCACAAGGAGCTCCACCGAAGGCCCCAGTTGCAGGGTCCGCATGCGGGGACCGCCACCCATTTTGGCACACCCCTCACACGGTTCGTGGCCCCACAGGGAGATCCGCGGCAAGGTCCACATGCGGGGGCCGCCATCCATTTTGGCACACCCCTCACGAGGATCGTGGCCCCACAGAGAGCCCCACCGAAGGCCCCAACGGCAAGGTCCGCATGCGGGGACTGCCACACATTTTGGCACAACCGCTCACGAGGGTCGTGGCCCCACAGGGAACTCGACCGAAGGCCACAGCGGCAGGGTCCGCATGCGGGGGCCGCCACATATTTTGGCACACCTCACGCAGGTCGTGGCCCCACACGGAGCTCCACCGAAAGCCCTAGCGGCAAGGTCCGCATGCGGGAACCGCCGCACATTTTGGCACACCCCTCACTAGGGCAGTGGCCCCACAAGGAGCTCCACCGAAGGCTCCCGTGGCAGGGACCGCATGCGGGGGCAATCACATACTTTGGCACACCCCTCACGATGACAGTGGCCCCACACGTAGCTCCACCGAAGGCCTCAACGGCAAGGTCCACATGTGGGGAACGCCACCCATTTTGGCACACCGCTCACGAGGATCGTGGCTCCACAAGGAGCTCCACCGACAGCCCCAGTGGCAAGGTCCGCATGCGGGGACCGCCACACATTTTGGCACACCCCTCACACGGTTCGTGGCCCCACAAGGAGCTCCACCGAACGCCCCAATGGCAAGGTCCGCATGCGGGGACCGCCACCCATTTTGGCACACCCCTCACACGGTTCGCGGCCCCACAGGGAGCTCCACCGACGGCCCCAATGGCAAGGTCCGCATGCGGGGACCGCCACACATTTTGGCACACCCCTCACACGGTTCGTGGCCACGCAGGGAGCGCCAACGAACGCACCAGTGGGAAGGTCCGCATGCGCCCGACGCCCATTTTGGCACACCCCTCACACGGTCCGTGGCCCCATGTGGAGCTCATCTATATTCACAATTGCGCATGGTTGGGTCTTTCGCCAGGATAATGCCTCAAACCCTCCTGTGCTGGGTTCTCATTTTCACCAGGGCACTGCGGTCCCCACCACTTCCCCTCCTGCCTCCCTCCGCCTCCGCCTCCTCCTCCTCCTCCTCTCCTCCTCCTCCTCCTTCTCTTCCTCCTCCTCCTGCACTGCGCGCGAGTTGGCTGTGGACTGCGCAGCTGTCACCACTTTCGTGTGACTGCGAACTGCGCAGCTGTCACCACTTTCGTGTGACTGCGAACTGCGCAGCTGTCGCCACTTTTGTGGGCTCCTCGGGGGCCCAACAGAGTCGGGGGCAGCGCAGATCACGATTACCTGGCGACGCGTTCTTTCGCGTGGAGCGTTCAGACACCCTGGGGAAAGCGTGGGGAACGTCTCGGTCACTTTTCAGCTCGCTTCTCTTCCTGCGAGGGAGTACAGAAGGGCCTCCTGACGCATCTATCCCAGGATGCGTTCATTTTTCAACCACGTGCCTGCGGCCTGCGATTCTGGCTTTCCAAACAGAGAGTGGTCTCAAATACCACGGCGGAGGAGGGAGGGGCTCCATGGTCCCTACAGCCGGCCCGTATCATAAGGATGCACGATAAGGATGCAAGGGGCTTGGACGCCCATTTCGAAGCTTTTCGAGCGGGGCGTAGACCGAGGAGGCAAAGACGAAGGGCACCCTGGGAAAGATAAGCTATCCTTACTATGCGGGTTGACTGTGCCTCCCTGGGCGACCTCGCCCCTGGCGCCCGCCCGAGCGCAGTGGCGGAACCGTGCGGCCGTGCAACTATGTGTGTGTGTGTGTGTGTGTGTGCGTGTGTGTGTGTGTGTGCTTCGGTTGCCCCGCATTGCGACACGCTGGAGCGGACCGCCTCTGCCTCGCCGCCGACGAATGCGCGCGTGTGTGTGTGTGTGTGTTTGTTGTGTGTGTGTGTGTATAAGTGTGTGTGTGTGTGTGTGTGTGAGCGTGTGTGAATGTGTGTGGGGGTGAAAAAAAGTGAGGTCGCGATGAAACGGAAAGCCCCCCCCAACAAGAAATCGGTTTCGGTGTCGTGTTCGTGTCGTGCGTGCGAGGCGAAACTGCGTGAGCGGGCGCGAAAAATACACCCTCCTCTGGCTAAGGCGCCGCTGGGCCAAAAGACCCCCCTGCTTGGATCTACGGCGACGGCCATGGGTGTCATGTGGGTCCCGCAAGTGTCCCGTCGGTGTCCCGTAGGGAGATTGATAGTGAGATCGATCATGAGATCGATAGTGAGATCCGTACTGAGATCGATAGCGGGACCGATAGTGATAGCGATAGTAATATCAGCAGTAAGCTCGATGGTGAGATCGATCGGGAGATCGATATTGAGATAGATCGTGACATCGGTAGTGAGATCGATAATGGGACCGATAAGGGGTTCAATAGTAATATCAACAAACATATCGATAGTGATATTGATCGTGGAGAGAACGCGTTTTATGGGCGCTTGCCTTGGGAACATTCGGCGGCGTGTTTCGAGCTGGGGGGTGGGCCCCTCCACAACACTCGGCGCCGTCGATCAGAACCAGGGAGACTCCCCTCCCCCCTAACCCCCCCCTCCCGAACCCCCTCCACCCCCCGGCGACGGCGCCTGCGCAGCGCCGACGGCGGGGACGCAGCAACGATGACCAGAGAGGGCTCAGGGAGGGGAGGGGGGGGGGGGCGTTCCAACCCCCCCCCCGGCGCGGGCGCCAGCGCTGGCGCTGGCCAGCAGCGCCGACGGCGGGGACGCAGCAACGAGAACCAGAGAGGGCCAAGAGGCCGCCGAGGGGAAACACAAAGCGCCATATCAAGCCCTAGCCCCCCCAAAGGCAACCGAGAGGCCCTTAGGAAGGTCCAAGAGGCTTCACAAATGCTCTTTAGACGCCAAAGAGACCCCTCTGACGAGACCTCAAGAGACATCTATTAGAACTTTGACCCAAAGCCAAAACACGCTGGCGGGAAGATCCGAAGGGCACACCACCAACACCACAAACCACCACACCACCACCACCACAACCACCACCACCACCACCAAAACCACCACAACCCACCACCACCACAACCAACACAAACCACCACCACCACCACCAACACCAAAAACGCCACCACCACCACAAACAACCACAACCCACCACAACCACCACCGCAACAACCACCACCACAAACCGCCACACCACCACCACCACCACCGCCACCGCAACCACCACAAAAACGCACCCGCACCACCACCGCCACAAACCACCACACCACCACCACCACAACCACCACCGCCACCACCCACCACCGACCACCACCACCAGCACCACCAGCAGCAGCAGCACCACCACCAACATCACAGCCCACCACCAGCAGCATCACCACCACGACAAACCACCACGCCACCACCACCACAACCGCCACCACCACTACCACCACGAACACCACCACCTCAACGCACCACCACCACCACAAACTACCACACAACCACCACCGACACCACAGCCACCACCACCACAACAACCCACCACCACCAGAACAACAACCACCACCACTACTCCACCACCACAACCTACCACACCACGACCACCACCATGACCGCCACAACCACCGCCACCACCACCGCCGCCACCAACCCACCACCACCACCATCACAAACCACCATACCACCACCACCACCACAAACCACCACGCAACCACCACCACCACCAACACCACAGCACACCACTATTACCACCACCACCGCCACAATCACCACCTCACCACGAGCACAACACATCACCGCCACCACCTCCACCACAGTCCACCACACCACCACCACCACCGCCACCACCACCACCAACACCACCTCCACAACCCACCACCACCACCACAAACCACCGCCACGATCACAAACCACCACACCACAGTCAGCACAATCACCGCCACCACCACCACAACCCAGCAACACAACCACCACCACCACAGACCACCACAGACCACCACAGACCACCACACCACCACCATCACCATCACCACCACCACCACTTCCACCACCACCACCACCACCACCACCCACCCACCACCACCACCACCACCCACCACCACCACCCACCACCACCACCACCACCACCACCACCACCACCACCACCACCACCACCACCACCACCACCACCACCCACCACCCACACACCCACCACACAACCACCACCTCCACAACAAACCACCACTCCACTCCACCACCACCACAACAACAACTACCGCGCAACCACCACCAGCACAACCCACCACCACCACAACCACTACCACAACCACAACCACCACGACAAACCACCACACAACCACGGCCACCACCGCCACCACCGCCACCACCACCACAATCACAACTATCACCACCACCGCCAGAAACCACCACACCACCACCATAACCCACCACCACAGCCCACCACCACCACAGCCTGCCACCACAACCGACACAATAACCACCACCACCAACACCATCACCACCAACCACAACCACACCACCACGACCACCGCCACCACCACTACCACCACCACAGCCCACCACCACCACCACAGCCTGCCACCACAACCGCCACAATAACCACCACCACCAACACCACCACCACCAACCACAACCACACCACCACCACCACCACCACCACCGCCACCACCACTACCACCACCACAGCCCACCACCACGACCTCAGAGAGACCCCAAGAAACGCCCAAGAGGAGCCCAGGAGGCTTCACAAATGCCCTTCAGAGGCCCCCGAGAACCCTCCGACGAGAACCCAGGAGGCATCCATTAGGACTCTGACCCAAAACCAGGGCACGGTGGCGGAGCGTCGTCGTCGTCGTCGTCGTCGTCATCTTCGTCGCCATCGTCCTCGTCGACGCTCCCCGCCGCCGCCGCTAGCCGTTAGGCGCCGGCGCCGGCCCAGAGAAGGAAAACGTCGTCTTCATCGACGCTCCCCGCCGCCGCCGCCAGCCGCCGCCGACGCTGGCGCCGGCCCGGGGAGAGGGAGAGAGGAGGGGGCGGGGGGGTTCGAACCCTCCGCCCCCTTCCATCCAGGGGGGGGAGGGGGTTCTGGTTCCAATCCGCCCCCCCATCTCCAAGCGACCACAGAAGGCGCTCTTTCTGATAGGGGATCGATCGTGAGATCAACATCGAGATCGATAGTGAGATCGATCGTGAGTTAGGTAGTGATTTTCGGTTTCGTGTTCGTGCGTGCCGTGCGTGCGGGCGAGGCGAAGCTGCGTGGGCGGGCGAGAGGAAAGTCTCCTGTGGCTGAGGCGCGGCCGGACCAAATGATTCTCCACCGGGCGGCCGGTGGCGCGCGGTGTCCCGCCGGTGTCCCGGTGGTGTCCTCTGTGGCTGAGGCGCGGCCGGACCAAATGATTCTCCACCGGGCGGCCGGTGGCGCGCGGTGTCCCGCCGGTGTCCCGCCGGTGTCCCGTCGGTGTCCCGTCGGTGTCCCGATCATGATGTTGATGATGATGATGATGATGATGATTATGATGATGATGATGGTGATGATGATGATGGTAATGATGATGATGTTGATGATGGCGATGATGATGATGATGATGATGATGATGATGATGATGATGATGACGTTGATGTTGATGATGATGATGATGATGATGTTGATGTTGATGATGATGATGATGATGATGACGTCGATTGCGAGATCGATTGTGATATCGGTAGTGAGACCGAATGTGAGACCGCTTGTGAGACCGATAGTGAGATCGATTGTGAGATCGATAATCAGATCGATTGTGAGGTGATGATGGTGATGATGGTGATGATGATGGTGGTGATGATGATGACGTTGATGATGTTGATGAAGATGGTGTCCCGATGACGAGGATGTTGATGATGATGATGATGGTGGTGATGATGATGATGTTGATGATGATGATGATGATGATGATGATGGTGTCCCGATGATGATGATGATGATGATGATGATGATGATGATGATGATGATGATGATGATGATGACGTTGATGTTGATGATGATGATGATGATGATGATGATGATGATGATGATGATGATGTCGATGATGATGATGGTGTCCCGATGTGAGACCGAATGTGAGACCGAATGTGAGACCGAATGTGAGATCGATAGCGAGATCGATTGAGGGAGACGTTGGTTCCCCCTCCCCCCTCACCTCCTTATCACCCGCAGGGTGGTCGTATAGGTATCGATAGTGAGATCGACTGAGGGACATTGGTCCCCCCCCCGGACATACTGATCACCCGGAGGTTCGTCGTATATCGGTCTCACTATCGATCTCACTATCGATCTCGCTACGGGACACCGACGGGACACTGACGGGACACTGGCAGAACACCCGCGGGACACTCCCAGCTACCGTGGAACAACCCGTGGGGGGGTTGGTCTTTTGGTCCGGCGGCGCCCTAGCCAGAGGAGGGTTAATTTCTCGGGCCCGCTCAAGCAGCTTCGCCTCGCCCACACGCACGAAACGAACACGAAACCGAAACCGATTTTCTGGTGGGGGACTCTCTATCTCACTGCGACCCCACCCCCTCACTTCCGATACCTATTTGGCAACCCTTCGGGTGATGATAAGGATGTTCCGGGGGCCATGAACTAACGTTTCACTGAATGGATCTTACTATCAATCTCGCTATCGATACCAATATCGATCTTACGATTGATCTCACAATCGATCTCAAGCGATCTCACTCTCCCTCTCACTGCCGATCTAACTATCCGTCTCACCATCGATCTTACGATCGATCTCACTATCGATCTCACTACCGATCTCGCTATCGATCTTACTATTGATTTCACTACCGATCTCACAATCAGTCTCACTATCGATCTCACGATCGGTCTCACTAGCCCTTTCACCATCGATCTCGCTGCCGATCTCACTGTCAATCTCACTACGGGACACCGACGGGACACCAGCGGAACACCCGCGCGACACCCCCTGCCACCGCTGGGCAACTCGGGGGGGGGGGACGGTCTCTTGGCCCGGCGGTGCCCTTGCCAAAGGAGGGTTCTTTCCTCGCGCCCGCTCGCGCAACTTCGCCTCGCCCGCACGCACGAAACGAACACGAAACCAAAACCGACTTCCTGGTGGGGGGCTTTCCGTTTCACTGAGATCTCACCCCCTCACTTCCGATACGCACACATCTATTCTCCGATTGTCGCCGTGCAAATCCAGGGCAATCTTTGAGGCCTGTTGGAGACGCCTTCGGAGCCTTCCTGGAATGATTTTTTGGGCCCCTTGGGCGCTCTGAAAACAGAAACTGTGAGCATGCTCTAATCTCATGAAAACCTGACATGGAGCATCTCTGGTTTTTGCCGCCTCATGGAAGTTTTTTGCAAATCCTCCTGGGGGCCTCTTTGGCCGTGTTGAGAGCCCGTTGAACCGCTTCTCTGCCTTTTCGGGCCCATCTTCGGCCATCCCTGGCCCGACTCTGAAGCCCACTGGGGCCCTTTTGGGACCATCTGGGACCGTCGCGTGCTCATCCGGAGCGCTCGGGACCAAAATGTGGCAAATCATACCCCTATGAACAGGGGGGCCAGTCGTACTAGTAATCGAAATATGTATGTACATATTCACACGGGTACCGAATCTGCTTTTCGTTTATTGCAAAATTCAGCTACAGTTCACGCGCAGTTTGAACCCCCTACGTGATTTGGTATTCTTTCCAGACTCACATTCGTAAGCATGTGCCGATTGCTAGCCATGCGCGCATACGTCGTTATACGTGCGTTACCAAACCACACGTGTGCATATTGCTATATGCTCTTTGGCGAACTTTCTGCATCTACGTTGCTATTTGCCGATTGCCAAATTTAGTGTACAATAGCACATGACGTTAGCGACCCTCCGTATGGCTGGCGACCAGTGGAACGAAAATTTGCGCAGCCAGAAGACGCGCGAGCTGATATCCTGCCACTCATGCCGTTGACAGACATTTCGAACGTACCCAGGCAAAACATCCATCTGGCATCGTAAGAACTTCATGGGGGGCTGGAAGAACTGAAGCGAACTTTTGTGATTCGAGTCGAAATCCTGAAATGACAAACAATAGTTCACAAGGTAGTCCTGAGAGTTCGCACGGGCCTCAGATGATCCCTGGGACATGAAGATGGGGCTCCCTCGAAACCCAGAAGAGTTCAGAAGAAAACACTGGAAGTCCAGAACTCCGTAAGGGTGTAGACGTTTGTTTCCCCCACCCGTGGCCGGGCGCTTGCGAGTTTTCTGGCGGGGGCAACTCACAGTCGCGTCGATTACCAAGCCGAAGAGATGGTTTAGTCTTCCCCTCTTCCTGTTCCACGTCCACTTCCTGTCCTCCTCTTGTTTCCTCCTCTCTCTCTCCCTCCCATCCTCTCCCTCCCTTTCTCCTCCTCTCTCCTCGTCCGTCCTCTTCTCTCCTGCTCGATCCTCGTGTCGCTTCCTCTCTCGTTCCTTCTCTGTAATTTTCCCACGCAAGATATGTATTTCTACTTCAGCCAACTTCCGCTGGCTTCCGCCGGAGCAGCGTGACATTTCCGGAGCCTCTCACTTATGCGAAACTATGGCACACCAATCGACGTCGTATCATGCGTAAATGTGTGTAGCCGGATAATGGGCACACCTAGTGCACTGGCGCCGCTGCCGCTCTTGCAAAAGGCGTGCTCGCATGTATGCGTACGTTTGTGCATGCGTTCCCTCGTGGATCAGCAATGAATTCGATGGCCCTGGTTACTCGGCTCGTGATCTGATTCTCTGAATGGACCATAGAGCGCCAATGCAACTCGTTTTGCAAGGTCCACGTGAATCATACGCATTTTATGTTGTCACGTTATGTTTGTCGGGATCGCTTCCACGTGTCACATTTAGACATGCTATGGAGATTTGTACGTGAGTTCCACGTCGTACTCAAGGCCTCCACGTGTGGGTGCGCTTACTGAGATCCCAGTCCTCCGACCGTCAATGAGCACTGGCATATCCTTCGCGTAACATCTACAACACGTGGCTATGTTTCGCTGGCACCTGCCGCATAAATACGTCTGTGCCGTACCATATGCACATCTTCCTTTGCGGGTCGACCAATCTATCGGAATCGCTCGTTCATCGAGAGCTACCCGATACTACCTGCGCCAACTCATCGCTGAAGAATTGTGGTAATTTGAAACAGGAACGGTAACCTAAATGCCAGCACCAGCCACTTTGTCTCATCGTTCAACGGTTCAAGTCAGAAGCTGACGCTCTCAAACCATAACTCTTCACCATTGGTGCAGATCGGCACGCAGCATAATAATCACGTGTACAAAGTGTATTGGAACACAACCTTGGAATCATCATCTGCCAATTGTATTTCATTCGGTCCCGTCGATGCTTGGATCAAATTTGCTGATCAATGCTCGAGTCCATTTATCTTCCTGAAAACAGTGCTGCCCTCCACAATAAAACAGTCATAACCTGGTGTCGATTCAAAGATTACGGTGCTTCGACTGCTAATGGGCGAGCAAAGACAAGTCAGGACTGCAAAGTATGCCAAGACGTGTCACTCACTGTACGCAAATCCCGCGCAGGCGTGCACGAGGTCGTGTTATCGCGAATCGTGGCTTGCAGCTTGCTCCTCCCCAACTGTCTTCACCGCCCAGTCATCTGCAGCCCCTGCTCTTCGTTTGGGCCCTGCGTGGAACCAACTCGATCGCATTTCCTTCAAAACATTCTGGCTAGCGGTGCTAAAATTTTGCTTATGCCACCCCCTGGCCCACCCACAACTTTCGCGGACGAAGCCCCTTCGCAACCTTGGCCGATGACCCTCGCAGTCACGCCAACGATTTAACAAGTCACGCATTGATTTCGCATGCTCTATCGGGCCAGTTCGGGATCTTTATCCCCATGTCAGCTGAGTCGTCCTCTCCAGGACGGCATGCGACAGCGACTTCGACACGACTTACTACATGTGCCATCAAAGTACGAACGCGAGGGATCTCGCTGTGTCTGAACAAAATAGCCTGGCGAAGGACCCACACGTATGCAGTTGCGCATAACGCAGGATGTGACCCTCTCCTCATAGATAGCGCGCCGCGAAAAGGATGGAGCCCAGGGGCAATGCCGATGGGGTCTACGAGACGTGTGGGGGGTGTGCTGAATGGGGTCTGACGCCCTCTAGGCCCTTCGGTTCCGCTCCCTTAGAGGGCTACGAAGCGTGTGATTTTTTTCCCGAAAGGCGTGCGACGCCCACACGTGAACCGTACCCGTGGGGCCTGCGGTGGGGCCCTCTATAGGGCCATGAAGCGTGCGAGTGGTGTGCCGGAAGAGGTGCGACGCCCACATGCGAACCGTGCCACTGGGGGCTTCGGTGGAGCCCCCTGCGGGGCCACGAATCGCGTGGGGTGTGCCGAGGCAGGTGTAATCTCAGGAAGTATCAAGAAGCACACCATGGTGCGTGGGCCAGGGCTTGCGAGCGAACCTCAGCAACCCACTCCAATGTTGGTGACCTGTACACAACTCTCTGCTAGTCGCTGTCATCCGAAGGGCAACTGCCTCCGACTCTGGGTGACGCAAGAGGTCGCTTGACAGCGTCGGCCAGAGAGCGCAGAGAAGCGGCAATGACGGCCAGGCACCCCTCCTCCTGGGCTCGCTGGTGCTGCTGGCCCTGGAGGATGGCCCGCACAAACGCGTCTGCTGCTTGACAGGTGGCAGCCCTCTGCAAGAGTGGCATGGGTGACGCCTCCTGCGGGGCGTGCACGGCCGAAATGGCAAGGTGTTCGTCGACAGGCGAAATGCCGCTCAACCCTCCCACCCCGCCCAAGTTATTCGCTCCGGCAGGGAACGCGGCAACGTCAGCAGCACGCGCGCCGCGTACGAAGGCCGTGGTGCCCGCAGCCCTCGCGAAATTCCCGCGGTTGATCTTGGCAAGGTTCCCCTGCCTTTGCGGGTGACCCCCGCGCTCTGTGTGCTTAGATGGCGTGGGTCCTGTGTGGCCGTCTTGCCGCAACAGCGGCGAACAATCAATTTAAAATTATACATGTAGCGCAAGCGGGGGGAGTCGTGGAGGTCCCTACAGAAGACAGAGACTGGGCCTGAGACAGCACTGATGGCCTTGCTGGATGCAGGCGTGCGCTCCTTGGGGGCGCACGGGGTGACACCAGCTGCGATGATGGTGGCTTTGTCAACCACTCCCTTGCACTTGGTGCACCTGTTCTTGCTGCCACAGAGCTCGTAGTTGTTCTGACTGGTCCCGAGGGCCCGCTGGAGCCTGCTGGGCCACTTAGGCTTGGTCGTTGCCGGCCTTCGCGCCGAATTCATGCACGCTGGGCATCGTGAAGGTCAGTAGGGGGCGCGACTCCGACAAGAGCCTGCGCCCAGACGTTGCGGGCGGCATTGCCAGCCCTCGCGTCAGCACACGCATTGCCGATGCCGAGGACTTGTTGACGCTTCGCTATCCCCGCCAGCCCATCCAGAAACGATGCCCCCCCAAAGTTGGGGTGAACAAAGGAGTGTAAGAGCAAGACAGGGGACAGCCATTACCTGTCAAATGGCGAGGAGGATGGGGGAGGAGGAGGAGGAGAGGGAGAAAGAGGAGGAGAAGGAAGAGGAGGTGGAGGAGGACGAAGAGGAGGAGGAGGATGAGGAGAGGAGGAAGAGGAGGAGGAGGAGGAGGAGGAGGAGGAGGAGGAGGAAGCGTAGGAGGAAAAGGATGATGATGCTGCTGCTGCTACTGATGATGCTGCTGCTGCTGCTGATGATGATGATGATGATGACGAGAGAGGAAGAGGAGGATGAGGAGGAGGAGGAAGAGGAGGAGGCGGAGGAGGAGGAGAAGGTGGAGGAGGAGAAAAAGGATGAGGTGGAGGAAGAGGCGGAGGAGCAGGAGGAGGAGGAGGAGGTGGCGGAAGATGATGAGGAGGAGGAGGTGGAGGAGGATGAGGAGGGGGAGGAGGAGGAGGAGGAGGAGGAGGAGGAGGAAGGGGAGGAGTATGAGGAGGAAAGGGAGGAGGGGGAGGAGGAATATGATGATGATGATGAGGAGGAAGAAGACGAGGACGACGAGAAGGGGGGGGATGATGAGTATGGGGAGGACGAGGGGAGAACGCGGGTGCTGCTGATGATGATTACGATGCTGAAGATGATGATGATGATGATGATGATGATGATGATGATGATGATGATGATGATGCTGCTGATGATGATGATGATGATGATGATGCTGATCATGCTGCTGCTGATGATGATGGTGATGACGATGCTGCTGCTGATAATGTCGATTATGATGAGGATGCAAGAAAGAGAAGGATGATGATGACACGGCTGAAGAGGATGATACTGATGAAGCAGAGACTGAGGAGAAGGACGAAGAAACGTAATACGATGATGCTGATGACGATGCTGCTGATGCTGCTGATGAGGATGCTGATGATTAGGATCATTATGAATAAGCTGAGGAGATAGATGATACATACCATGATGATGCTGCTGCCGCTGATGCTGATGATGAGGATGATGATGAAGCTGATGGTGCTGATGATGACGATGCTGATGATGATGCTGATGATGCTGATGATGAGGAGGAGAAGGAGAAGGATAACGAGGCGGATGCGGGCGGCTGAGGGGAGGAGGATGATGAGGATGATGATGAGGAAGAGGAGGAGGCGGCGGAGGAGGAGGAAACGGAGGAGGAGGATGATACGGAGGAGGATGCGGAAGAGGAGGAGACGGATGAAGGGGAGGAGGAGGACGAGGAGGAGGAGGACGAGGAGGAGGCGGAGGCGGATGATGATGAGGAGGAGGGGGAAGAATAGGAGGAGGATGAGGAAGAGGAATAGGAGGAGGGGGGGGTGAGGAGGGGGAGGAAGAGAAGGATGATGATGATGATGATGATGATGATGATGATGATGATGATGATGATGATGATGATGATGATGATGATGATGATGATGATGAGGGATGAGGAGGATGATGATGATGAGGAGGAGGAGGAGGAGGAGGAAGGGTAGGAGGAGGAGGAGGAGGAGGAGGAGGAGGAGGAGGAAGAGGAGGAGGGGGGGGGCTGAGAAGGGGGCTGAAGAGGATGATGATTCTGAGGAAGAGGAGGCGGAGGATGAGGAGAATGAGGCGGAGGATGATGAGGATGATGATGACACGGAGGATGAGGAGGAGGAGGAGCATGAGGGGGGTGATGGTGAGACGGAGGAGAATGCGGATGATGATGAGGAGGAGGATGAGAAGGATGAGCATGATGATGATGAGGAGGATGAGGATGACGACGAGGCGGAGGATGAGACTGATGATGACGAGGAGGAGGAGGACGCGAAAGATGAGGATGAGGATGATGATGATGACGAGGAAGCTCAAGACGAATATGAGGAGGAAGGGATGACGGGTCGGGGGGAGGCGGAGGGGGAGGAGGATGCGGAGGAGGACGAGGAGGATGCTGATGAGGAAGATGAGGATGAGGAGGAGGAGGCGGATGAGTAGGAGGGGGATGATGGTGAGGAGGAGGCGGAGGAGGAGGAGGAGGAGGAGAAGGGTGCGGATGATGCTGCTGATGATGAGGATGACGAGGCAGATGATGCTGATGCTGATGATGCTGATGATGCTGATGATGTCGAGGCTGCTGCTGATGGTGCTGCTGAAGATGCTGCTGCTGATGATGATGAGGATGATGAGGATGATGAGGAAGAAGAGGATGAAAACGAGACAGAGGAATATGAGGAGGATGAGGATGATGATGAGGAGGAGGGATAGCAGGACGAGGGATGCGGATGAGGAGGACTGGTGGGCGGGGGGGGGGGGACCGAGGAGGAGGAGGAGGAAGAAGAGGAGGATGAGGAGGAGGCGGAGGACGAGGAGGAGGAGGAGGAAGAGGAGGCGGAACAGGATGAGGATGAGGATGCTGATGATGATGATGAGGAGGAGGAGGACTACGATGATAAGGAAGAGTATGAGGAAGAGGATGATGATGATCCGGCGGATGAGGAGGAGGAGGAGGAGGAGGAGGAGGATGAGGAGGAGGAGGAGAGGAGGAGGAGGAGGAGGATGAGGAGGGATGAGGAGGAGGGATGAGAATGGAGGAGGATGAGGAGGAGGAGGAGGAGGAGGAGGAATCGGATGATGAGGAGGATGAGGATGAGGAGGATGAGGAGGAGAAGCAGGAGAAAGAAGCGGATGAGGATGAGGAGGATAAGAAGGATGAGGAAGAGAGTGAGGAGGAAGCTGAGGAGGAGGAGGCGGATGAGGAGAAGGAGGACGACGATGATGAGGACGAGGATGAGGACGAAGAGGAAGATGAGGAGGAGGAGGAGGAGGATGAGGAGGATGAGGATGAGGAGGAGGACGAGGATGAGGAGGAGCAGGAGGAGGAGGAGGAGGATGAGGATGAGGGGGCGGACGAGGATGAGGAGAAGGAGGAGGATGATGATGAGGAAGAGGATGAGCAGGAGGAGAAGGGTGAGGAGGAGGAGGAGGAAGATGAGGAGGATGATGAGGAGGAGTAATATGATGATGATGAGGAGGAGGAGGGGGAGGAGGAGGAGGAGGAGGAGGAGGAGGAGGAGGAGGACGAGGATGATGATAGGGGGAAGAACATGAGGAGGAGGAGGAGGAGGAGGAGGGGAAGGAGGAGGAGGAGGGGAAGGAGGATGAGGGGGAGCAGGAGGGGGGAGGAGGAGGAGGAAGAGAAGGAGGATGATGATGATGATGATGATGATGAGGCGGAGGGTGAGGAGGGGGAGTAGGTGGGGGAGGAGGAGGAAGGACAGGAGGAGGGCGAGGAGGCAGAGGAGGAGGAGGAGGAGGAGGAGGAGGAGGAGGGGGAGGAGGAGAGGGAGGAGGAGGAGGAGTAGGCGGAGGAGGATGAGGATGAGGATGAGGGGGAGGAGGGGGAGGGGGAGGCGGAGGAGGAGGTGGAGGAGGAGGATGAGGAGGAGGAAGATGAGGAGGAGGAGGTGGAATATATAGAAAGCTAAGGAATACGCTGAGTAGACGCAAAACATATATGAGAGAAGACGGAATAATATGAGGAGGAGGAATCGGAGGAGGAGGGGAAGGGGGAGAAGGGCGAGAAGGAAGATGAGGGACGAGGATGATAACGTGGAAACGGAAGAGGAGGAGGAGGAGGGGGATTGTCAGTACAAGTTCGCATACGTTATCTCCAGGCTCAAACCTATTGCTGACATGATCGCCCTCGCATGCGTCCTCAACACAATGCTCCCGACGCCGCCTCCTTGCAAACTGACCAATGGCAGCGCGTGCGCTATTTTGGGGGGTACATGGGCCAATGCACCAGGGTTCGCCTAGCTACCTTCACTATCGATTCACATGACATGGTCACTCAAGAAGGACGGCGACATCACTAAAGAACGCAAACATTTGATCGAATCACTGTACCGTCAGTCCACCGACCAGTACATCGAAGGAGGCAGTGAGACAATACCACCACTGCTAAGTACCCGCAGGAATAACAAGCCAGAACTGCTATGCACGGCTACGCCGTCTACAGGCGACCACTGCGCGCACATGTCGAGCCGTGCAAACAAGACCTGATCACCGAGGACAACATCGAGAAACACTACGTCTACATTACACTACGACTTGGCCACGAACGCCTGCCTGTACCGACCAGCAAAGAATGGGCCAAGGCCAGGAGAGAGACGCATATTACGATTGCGTACTTACCAACATCAGCAAAAACTGCTTCAACTTACTCTACGAACGACTCACATCCGCCCTCACTGGCTGGAAATACTTATGTTCGCACCATGATGTTGAGCTTCACTGGTCACAACGGCCGATGGAAATACCCTGCTGCAAAAAAACCGGCTACCGGCCCGACTAACGGCCATCCGTCGATGGCGAGGGGCCACCAAGGCACTTGCGCAAATCACCACTTATAGATCGCACATGGGAGCAGCTCAGCAACGACATCGACCACAACTTGGTCCGACTAGAATGCGCTTACTTTACCGAGGGCGGCACCGAGAGGAGCCTGATGGAGACACTATATAAATCATACTACCAGCAAGGCGCCACAATGTACGAGTTTCAGATGGGCGACGACTACGCCATCCACGCGAAGATCAAGCACGACGAAAGGAATTACGAACGGCGTACCTTCATCTGCTCCGTGACAGACTCACACCACGATGTCGCCCCGGGGTCGGAGCTACTCTCACTCACCAACTACCTAGCATACGCACTCCACGCATCAGGCGCCTCGGCCCTCCACCCACCATGGGCAGCATGAATGCTGGCAAAGAGCCGACGACACATCGCTCCACCAGCCACCTACGACCAGCCCAAATGCGTGGAACGCGAAGACGCCGCAGACTTTGAATGCGAACTACTCAACCAATGGGAGGGCACTGCTCGCTTCCAACTCAACTGCCATGCAGGCCCAACACCTCCAACGCACTATGAGCTTCAGGCACCAACTAGAGACAACTACAGGTGGCCACGTGCCATTGGCAGCCTCGGACCTACGCCCATCACGGAGCTTCGCCCGAGCAAGTGCGTTACCTACGACGACTGCAACCTGACTTGCATAAGGGCCGAGCCCTCCGACGTCTTGCAATGTCCTCTCGGGCCCCAATTCACTCGCAAGCCACCGCAATACATGCAGACAAAAGGCGGGTTCATATTCCGTGCCGACTTATCTCCAGAGGAAAGTCACTACGCATTTGTACAACAACATCTGGCAGAACGATGCGACATCGAGAAGAGCCGCTGCGACCACCTGGAAGGGATGCGCTACGCGCGCAACGGCCAAAAGACATTGCTGCCACCAGAGCACACCATCCCAAACATCATCTTCGGGAACAAGAAAAATCGAAACACGAAGAAAAAGAAACAAAGAAACGAATACAGCCGCGAATGCATCCCACCAGAGCCCCCGCAGATATCGATGCCACTGACGCAGACCAGCCTCGACGCACCAAGAGACCACTGGCAATGATACCCGACGCGTGCTACGATACTTCAGCATCAGAAGACAACGACAGCGACAGGGGCGACGCGTGGGTCAAGATGAGCAGAGCATCCGGCTTCCACGAAGCTTGCCTATCGCCGCTCAAACCAAACAGATACAGCGACATGCACCTACCCAGTGGTTGGACCACTTACTGTCACTACGCCGACGATCCAGACAAGGAAGTCCAAAGAGAAGGCCATGGGCAACATGCGGTATACTACCACGAAGCAACCAACACATACGCATTCAGATTCCCTAACGACGACCTGCTACTGCCTGGATGGCGCAGATACCTCAACAAGAACAGCAAACATATTTTCGCTCACTGAGACGGCAAGCAATACCTGCCACGCCCACCGCTACGACCGGCTCCCAAGCCACGCCACTATCGACTTACACGCTACCTGCTACGACCTGCGCGAAACTGATCAAGGTAAAACACGCCGTCCGAACAGACGCGCGCCAGCCGCTGCACAAGCCGCTTAGACACCCCAACTTCTCACGATACGGCAACGACCTGTATGCATTCGCGGCGCAATGCCGTGACAGCCTAACACTAAGAGTACATGTCGTCCAGACCTACGACCACCTCGCCACGCGGATCGCAGGGGGACATGCGCCGCTCGACAATGCCAAGATCGCCGCCATACAAGAAGTCGCACAGTGGCTCGACTCTTGCCGCGACGAGCACGACGTCGTGAAGTGCAACTGGGCAGTGTTGTTACGCGACACAGCTCACCTACTACAACGCATCTGCAGTCCATCTGACCCAAGGCCGCGGGCCACCAGCAAGCACGACGACAGCGACAGCTCCAACGACAAAGACAGCATAACGAGTCCGATGCGAAAGACCCAGCAAACACCAACCAAACCACCGACGCCATCAGCGCAGCCCATCATGCTCGGACAGCCAATAGCACCCCGACCAGCCCAACCAATACAACTGACAACGCGCGCAACCAAGCAGCGGAGCATCAGACTACGCAGCAGCCCACGCAACCTAATGCACTAGCACAGCCAGCAGCCGCAATGCAGAACAACTCAATCCACGCATAACCAAAACAAACAATTACGCTACCGAGGAACCCCACATAATCATATTACGGCAGGGGTGATGATAGCTGAAGTGAAGCATGTGATGATGATGTTGGTGGCCGTTGCCCCGCTGATACCGTTGTGCCCTGGACGACCGTCACGGATAGCGGCCGCGGTGAGAGACCACCCCCTGCGACCCTCCTTTGGTGTCGAGAAAATGCCATGCCTGCTGTGCCATGGACGACCGTCACGGATACCGGCCGCAGTGAGAGGCTAACCCCTGCGCACCCCCTCATGGTGTCGATAATATGCCATGCCTGCTGTACCATGGACGACCGTCACCGATAGTGGCCGCGGTGAGAGACCACCCCCTGCGCACCCCCTATTGTGTCGAAGACATGTCATGCCTGCTGTGCCCTGGATGACCGTCACGGATAACGGCACTGGTGAGAGATTTCCCCCTGCGCACCCCTTATGGTGTCGAGAATATGCCATGCCTGCTGTGCCCTGGACGACCGTCACGGATAGCGGCCGCAGTGAGAGACCACTCCCTGCGCACCACCCTATGGTGTCGAGCAGATGTCATGCCTGCTGTGCCATGGACGACCGTCACGGATAGCGGCCGCGGTGAGAGACCACCACCTGCGCACCCACTATGGTGCCAAGAGTATGCCGTGCCTGCTGTGCCATGGGCGACCGTCACGGATAACGGCCGCGGTGAAAAACCACCCGCTGAACACCCCCTATGGGGTCGAGAATATGCAATGCCTCCTGTGCCATGTACGGCCGTCACGAATAGTGGCTGCGGTGAGAGGCCAACCCCTGCGCACCCCCTATGGTGTCGAGAATATGCCACGCCTACTGTGCCCTTGACGACCGTCACGGATAGCGGCCGCGGTGAGAGACCCCCCCTGCGCACCCCCTATGGCGTCGATAATCTGCCATGCCTGCTGTGCCATGGACGACCGTCACGGATAGCGGCTGCGGTGCGGGACCACCGCTTGCGCAACCCTTATATTGTCGAGAATCTGCCATGCTTGCTGTGCCATGGACGGGGTCACGGATAGCGGCCGCGGTGACAGGCCACCCCCTGCGCACCCCCTATGGCGTCTAGAAAATGCCATGACTGTTGTGCCATGGACGGCCGTCACGGATAGCGGCCGCGGTGAAAGACTACTCCCTGCGCGCCCCCTATGATGTCGAGAATCTGCCATGCCTGCTGTGCCCTGGACGACCGTCACGGATAGCGGCCGCCCTGAGAGACCCTCCCTGCGCACCCCCTATGGCGTCGAGAATATGCTATGCCTGCTGTGCCATGTACGACCGTCACGGATAGCGGCCGCAGTGAGAAACCACCCCCTGCGCACCCCCGATGGTGTCGAGCAAATGCCATGCCTGCTGTGTCATGGACGACCGCCACAGATAGCGACAGCGGTGAGAGACCACCCCCTGCGCACCACCCCATGGTGTCGACACTATGTCATGCCTGCTGTGCCCTGGGCGACCGTCACGGATAGCGGCCGCGGTGAGAGACCACCCGCTGCGCAACCCCCTATGGTGTCGAGAATATGCCATGCCTGCTGTGCCATGGACGGCCGTCACGGGTAGCGGCCGCGGTGAGAGACCACCACCCCTGCGCCGCCCCTATGGTGTCGACACTATGTCATGCCTGCTGTGCCCTGGACGACCGTCACGGATAGCGGTCGCGGTGGGAGACCACCCCCTGCGCACCTTCTTTGGTGTCGAGAATATGCCATGCCTGCTGTGCCATGGGCGACCGTCACGGATAGCGGCTGCGGTGAGGGACCACCGCTTGCGCAACCCATATATTGTCGAGAATCTGCCATGCTTGCTGTGCCATGGACGGGCGTCACGGATAGCAGACGGTGACAGACCACCCCCTGCGCACTCCCTATGGCGTCGAGATTATGCCATGCCTGTTGTGCCATGGACGGCCGTCACGGATAGCGGCAGCGGTGAGAGACCACCCCCTGCGCCGCCCCTATGGTGTCGAGAATATGCCATGCCTGCTGTGCCCTGGACGACCGTCACGGATATCGACAGCGTTGAGAGACCACCCCCTGCGCACCCCCTAGGGTGCTGTGTGCTGTGCTGTGCTGTGCTGAGCTGCGCTGCGCTGTGCTGCGCTGTGCTGTGTGAAAAGGAGAAGGAGGGGGAGGTGTGTGTGTGTGTGTGTGTGTGTGCGTGCGGGAGGCGCGGGTGCGACGCGGCAGGAATGGAAACCAGAACGGAGACGCGGGTGCGACGCGGGAAGGAAGAAAACCAGAGCCCCACTAAGCATGTGGGGAACTATGGGGCTTCATTGGTGGCGTTGGGGTGGAGGAAAGCTAACCCGCAGAGACGCGGGACTTTTTGCTCAGCTTCGGCAGGCCTCGCAATGCATGCCCTACCTCATTCTACCTTCGTCCTCCTGCAGTGTGCTCTCTCACCTCTTTCTGCACGGCTATGCGACACGATGGTGGCGCACTACCACCCGCAGGTCAAAGCCAATCTATACTTTGAGGAAGCCTGGCGCAGGTTACCCTCCATATTCCAGGGAGCCAGGCGTATGCACTACTTTGTCGCTGTAGCGTCACTTTTTGTGCAGTTCGGACTGACCAACAGCACGATATTACATCCAAGCAAGCCTCACATTCAAACAAGTTTTTTGTTTGCACTAGGCCAGCCTCCGCGCACAGGCCAGCCTACGATACATATCCTCCAGCGCAGTACTCAGACATCGCATATCCGACCGCCCTGTGGCCAGGACTAGAACGCGCTCTCACTTTGTAAAACCCAAAAACTCTACGTGAACAGTCTGCCCACGCACGAGTTCTACCGGCACAGTCCTCACAGAAAGCGCAGCTCGCAATGTCCTGACCGCAGCACTTACCACAGACAGGGCGCGCTTTCATACAGATGGGCCAGCCTGACAAGGCCAACCTGCGATACTTATCATAAGACTGCCTGCTGGACAATGTGGGTTCGTGCTGAAACCGGGAATCACCGTGCGAGAAGCACGGGGGTCCCAGTGCCGAGGCGGTTCGGGGTAAACCCAACAAAAACCCTGGGCGGCAACCCTAGAACTGCCACACTTCTCTGCGCGTTGCTAAGGCAGCACGCACGACCCACCTGGTCCTCATCATACATCCTACCTCACTCTTTCCACGAGGCCAGCAACGCGCCATTGCCACCCACTTCCTTCGATGTACTGCTGTCGCTGCCTTGCATTGCACGCTTCTCTTTACCGTGGCTTCATGTTTACTCCGCCACTTTGCCCGTGCCTCAGTTACGCCTTAGACATGCAAGCCTGCCAGGCCAGCCTACGCACTGCACGCTGAGACTCTCCATGGGGGACAGCTAACCCGCAGAGGTGTCATATTGTGTTGCCCACCTTCGGCAAGCGTCACAGTGCATACCCCGCCTCAGTCTGACCTCGTCCTCTTACCACATACTCTCGCACCTCCTCCTGCACGGCCATACGACACGTTGGTGACACACTACCGTGTGCAGGTCGTCGCCACCTATACTCCGAGGGAACCTGATACAGGTTATTCTCCACATACCACGGAGCCATTCTCGTTCATTTTCCGCGGCGCCCGCCAGGTACCCTCTTCCTCGACCCGATCCGATTTTGTGGTTGTTTGTTTGTTGTTGTTGCTGTTTTTTTGTTTTCGCCAGCCACAACTAACGCCACAGCGTTACGCCAAGTTAGTCTAACGTAAAAAGGAAAATAAAGAGAAGGAGGAGGAGGAGGAGGCGGAGGCGGAGGAGGATGAGGAGGGAAAGGATGATGATGATGATGATGATGATGATGAGGAGGAGGAGGAGGAGGAGGAGGAGGAGGAGGAGGAGGAGGATGGGGACGGGGAGGAAGCAGGAGGGAGGAGGAGAGAGAAGGAGGAGGAGGAGAAGGAGAAAACGGATGGTGATGTTGATGCTGATGATGAGGAAAAGGAAGGGAATTATGATGATGGTGAAGAAGGAAGTGGAGGAGGAGGAGGAGGAGGAGGAGGAGGAGGAAACAGGTGAACAGAAGAGCCAGAAGCCGCTTGAATGCCTCTCAGAGTCTCCTCGGATGACACTTGGAAGGCTTTTATAAACCTCTGAGGGCGTCTGGGGGGCATCTTGGCAGGCCTAGGGCATTCTTTGAGCGTTTTGGGCGCCTCGGGGATCCTCTTGAGGTCTCTTGGATTCTCTTGGGAGCCTTTCGAAAGCCCCTTGGGCGCCTGTTGGGGCCGTGTGCGCGCCTCTTGGGTCTCTCCGTGGGCGCTCTTGCGAGCTGTAGGGGCGCTCTTGAGCCATCTTAGAAGACATCGATCAACAAAAACGGGGAACTTCAAATTGCCCCCCCCCCCCCCCCATCTCGGGAGCCCAACAAATCGCCTCTCGGGGCGCTCATGGGGCGCTCTTGGAGCGCTCCTGGGGCCGTATTGAAGCTCTCTTGGGTCTCTCTTTGGGGCCCTCTTTAGGCCATCTTGGTAGCGTATCAGATCAACGCGCCTGTGATCTCCGCCAGTGCCGGGCAATAGGCTGCTTGGTCGGCGAGCCCGCTCGTGCATCCAAGCCCAGCGGCGCGCAGGCGTAGACCGCGACATTGCGCGCTCGGCCAGAGTGTTGGCGGAGGGTTCGAGACGCATCAGGAGCTCGCGGGGGCTCAGCTGCATAACTTTGCGGACCTACAGCCCCTGCCATCGCCCCTCCTGGCGCAACTCGCTCGATGTGCGCTGCGGGGTTTCCGGTCGCGAGTACATGCTAGGAGGCGATCTCCAGCGTGTGTGCCGACTTCTGTGCCTGCGTTCGCAAGGGTGTCAGCGCGCCCTGGCATGCGCTCGCCACCTGTGCCTGGTGGGCCGCGCCGCAACTCGCAGAGGCTTCAGACCTCCCTGCCGTCGTCGGGGGAGCGGAGCGACTGGGCTGAACGCGCCCTTTTGGACCCCCGTGTCAGCGCGTTTTCGTCAACCCGACAACCCTTGGAGAGAGGTGTGCGGTGCTGGCTCAATTTCGCCACGGAATCGCTCGGGCGTAAGCGGCAGTTCGCGCTCCCGCCCAGGTCATTCGCGGCCGCCTTGCGCGGTTCATTTGCGCGGCCTGCGGGATCTCGAATCAGCGCCGCGCGCACGGGGCGATCTTCTGAGCTGGCCTGCTTAGGGGTGGCCGAAGCTCACCTCTTCGGCGCGCGCGACATGCGGGGGTCGCGGCGCGCGACGGTCCGCGCGGCGCGACGCGCCTGTTCATTTTCGCCTGCCTTGCGGGCCAGGGGGCGCGCTGGCGCCGCTGATCACGCGGGCGCGCCGATTGCCGCGGCAAAGGAGCGATGGGGGCTGCGTGTCAGACGCCTCCCGCGCCCGCGTCCACTGCGGTCGGGGCGAGCGCGAGCGAGTGGAAGCCGCGCGCAAAGCCGAGTCCGACAGCTCGGACAGCCCTCGCAGCAACTCGGGCACGCCGAACAGCAGTGACCGTTCATCGCGCGCCCGAGCGCCGTGCGCCGCGCGCGCAACGGGTAGGCGGCGCCCAGCGCTGGTGTCGCATAATTTCAAAATATTTCAATGGGTGACGCTGCGACCGGCGCCGATGCCGCCCAGGGCACCCGCGCCCTCTCAGCGCGGCGCCCGCGCCGCGTGCCGTGTCGCAGGCTTCGACGCGCGCCCGGGTCTGTGGTTGCCGGCGCAATCCAGCCGCGGGCGCGCTGGGTGCTTAGCCGAGTTGCGTGCGTGGAACGAGCTGCTCGCTCTCTGTTCCACCGCGCGCACTCGCTAGCCCCAGTGGTGACGTGGCATTGCTGGTTGTCGGGCTCTTAGTGGATGTCCTCATCCAGGATGCTGTCGAACTCGCCGTGCAGGTGAGGAGGGGGCCGGTCCTTGCGGATCTGGACGCTCCTGGCACTTCCCTTGGACCTTTTGCTGTCGGGGTCCGGCGGCCGCTTCAGCCTGTCGGTCGTGGGAAGCGCGTTGGTGGCCCTCATGTAGCTGTGTTGCCAGGTGTCTCCGTTGCCCACCGTGACCTCGAGGCCGCTCTGATTCTTCCCGGGCGGGGACTTCTTGGATCGCCTCGATGACTATGTCAGGGGCCACGTCCGCCCTGGCGATGCTGCAGTCGCGTGCGGATCCCTCGCCTCTGTCGCAAGTGACGCTGCAATCATTCGGGGCGATGATGGCCCAGCCCATTGTTTGGATCCACTGCCTGTTGCCCCGCCAGCCGGGCTAATAGTTCCAGTCGGCAAGGGCGATCCACGGTTCCAAGATCATGTCGAGGAAGGTCGCAACTGCCGATGCTAAGATGTCACAGTTGGTTCCTTGGTCGCGGAGGCCTGGTCGCAGATAGGCTGCGAGCCATGGGTCCTGCGTGGGATGTGGGGCCAGAAGCTCGCGAGCGGCTGCTTGCAGGGCTTCTGGACGTGGAACTTGCGGTGGGCCTCGAACGACGTCGCCGCAATGTCGCGCCTCGCGGGCATCCACTCCGCCGTGGGTGCCCTCAGACTTGTTGGTGGGGACTGCTGGCTTTGCCGCCAGCTTCCGGCTGTCCGCCGCCAGACCGTTCTTGTGTCGGTGATGTCGCTGGCCGCTGCGTGGGTCCCTGCCAGCGCGATCATCTGGCAGTCGCTGCCCTTGCTGCGTGCGGGCCCTCAACCTGTGGGCCCCGTCCCGTGATGTTGCCGAAGAAAGTCTGCGCCTTCGGCTTGGTCTGGTGGTTCGCGTGCGCGCTGGAGACGCTGCCCGCCAGAGCCAGCGCTGCCAGGGGCCACGTCAGGAGCAGCCCTGCCCATGCCATCATCCTTTGCCTCACAGGTTTTGCTGAGCGCCTCGGTGGTTGCCTTCTTGTCCTCTTCGGTGGGTCCGTCAGCGCTTGCTGCATAAGCTGCGCCGCTGGGAAGGCTGGGCGCCGCTGTTTCGTGTTCTTATTGCTGCTGTGCTCCTGCAGGCTGGGCAGCTCGTTGAACTGGTGGCTCAGGGCCTGGAGCTGCTGGGGTTGCGGAGTGGCCTGATCGCTAGCGCTTCGCGGGGTTGGCCGCCGACTCCTTGGCCTTCCTGAAAACCTCCCTGACGTGCTCCTGGCCCACGTTGCAGGCCTGAGCTCGATCCTCGAAATCCTTCTTCCACTCCTCTATATGTCTGCGAAACTCCTCGTCGTAGATGTGGAGGTCGGTCCAGATGGTGTCGTTTGCTGCGAAGGCGTCGTTGGAGACCAGCTTTTGCTGCTGGTTCCCCCCCGCGGCGTCCAACTTTGCCCTGTGCGCTTCTTCTGCTTTGGCGCGTGCGGCTGGTGCGCGTCCCAATTCCACGGCAGCATACTCTTGTGCTGGGGCTCGTTGCCGATCCACTCGCGAGCGTTTGTGGCCTCCTCCATTGCTTTGTCCATCTCGGCCTTGCGTTTGCCCAGGACTGCAAGCGCCGACTGGGCTGGCTGCGGGCAGACTGCTGCCTTGATTTGCGCGGACATGTCGGCGTGCGTGGGCCTAGATAAGGGCCTTGAGGTTGAAGGGCTGGTCGCTGTGCTGATGGCTCTTGAACGCCCACAGTGGTGCGGATCCTCCACCTCCCCAAATCCAGCAAGGTGCTTGTACTCGCCAAGCGACGGTGGCAACAACTTCCTACAAGCGAAACACTCCGTTTTGCCACGCAAGGTCCAATGGTATCGACACTGTCAGCAGACGGTAAACTTCTCGGGGTCAGCTTTGGAAGTACCTGCATTCACCATTGGACGTACCACGCTGCCCTTTTCCACCCAACGCGTCGAAGGAGGGACCTCGCATGCTGGTGCAAGGTGCTTCGTCTGGTGCAGGTCAAACGGCATGGAGTCCGCACACGCTGGTGCGCACACGACGGTATGGAGTTCGCACACGTCCCCGGGGGCGAACACAAGGGGTAGGACATGGAACGCTGCGTCGGATCAGATGTCTCCGCGTCGTCCACAGCGGAAATAATCATCTGGAAGATGCCGAGGCAGGGGTGGGAGGACGGAGGAGGGAGGAGGAGATGTGGAGCGCGGCGCTCTGTCTTCAAAGTGAGGACCCAACGCTACATGATGGTTGAACCAACACGAAGACCAAACACCACGCCTGGACGCAATTACAGCCCTGTCCCTGCCCAATCCCTCTCCATTCTCCCCTTCCTGTTCGACACGTCCTCTTCCGCCTCCGCCCCCCCTCCTCCTCTCTAGCCCCTCGCTCTTCTTCCACCTCCTCCTCTCGTCCTCCTTTCTCCTCCTCCTCGCCTTTATCCTGCTGCTGCCCCTCCTCCATCTCGCCCTCTCTACGTCCTCCTTGCTTTCCATCTCCTGCTCCTCCTCCTCCTCCTCCTCCTCATCACCTTCATCTTCCTGACGAAGCACGCAGTCCAATCGAACCACTGGTCGAGGGGTGCCCTTCCAAACTCAGATATACCTGTTCCCTTTTGTGGTCCTCACATCCCCTTTCCGTGTCTTTGCTCCCCTCCTCTTGTCTCTTCACCCCGTCGGTTTTGCCAGGCGCTTATACTCCTTGCGAGGCACGCTGCTCTGAGGTCTGGGTGACCCCGCTCACTGCAGCTGCGCCTGTGCTGCCAGCTGCTGGGGAACCGCCGCCTGCCAGCGCTGCCTGGAGACGGGGTAGAATGAGGAATGGGGATGTAAATGGGCAGAGGAAAGAACAGGAAAGGATGGGGAGAGGATGGGGAGGTGGGGGGGCGGTGTACCCGCCGAGCTCGTACACAAGGCGTTGCTGACCCAAGACGCCCTAGGACGTCCCCCCATCGCCGCTGCCCCATTACATCCCATTTCGTTCTTCACTCCTTTGGCCCGTCCCCCTTCCTCTCTTATTCTACCATATTCTTCCTCCTCCTCCTCCTCCTCCTCCTCCATCCCTTGTCCTTCAAACTAATTCTTCCATGCCGCACCTCCAGGCGCGTCGGTAGGGCGGGCCTTTCACATGATATATCCTCGCCATTTGCGGTTCAGAAACATGGAACTTGCAGCAGGTTCGAATCTGGAGGGCGGTTCCTTTTGTACATGTGGCTCTCGCCCCGGCGCCCCGCGCATTCGTTTGAACAGATGCAGCACTTCTAAGGTCTCGTATGGTCGAAATCGCAGAAGCGATGTGCAGTTGTTCAGCGGTGTGGAAGTCCCCAGAAAAGTGTTCTGGTACGATTAACGACTGTCAGGACGTAACAATCACGCTGATTCGCGGCGTTGATGTCTTTCAATGGGGCACTTCCTGCAATGACAACAGATTCTTGTAGGGACCTGTGAAGAAGGAACTTGGATGGAAGACTTCTTGCAACATCGTTGATGCAGCTTGGATTTACAATGGTCCTCCACCTCTTCCTCTTCCCCCTCACCCAGTCCCTTCTGCTCCCCCTCCGTCTCCTTCTCCCCCTCCTCCTTCGGGGGCTGCGACACGGGCAAATAATCTGGACAAAAAGCAACGACCCGGCAGGACTTCCCCCGAGCTGCTTTCACCAGAATGCTTTGAAGATTTGAAGTCGCGCGTGAAATCTTCACCGGAGGAGTCTCTTCTGCGCATGCTGTGCGTGGGCGCGAAGTGGGGAGAGCGGTCGCAGCTCTGACCCCTCGGCTATAAGATGATCTTGACCACGTGGGGGGGCCACGGGTCGTCAACGTCCGTCTCGAGACTTGTTCACCATTGCGACGGCTTGCTGCGCGCCTACTTTCCAAAAATGGCCCGAGATGGCGCGAGGAGGGCCAATATTGCCCAAAACGGCCGCCAGCATGGCTCCATGAGCTCCAGATGGGATTGCTCGTAAGTGACCCCAAAGCCTCACAAGGATGTCAAGAGATGCCCATTCATCACACGCATTCATCGAACTGATTATACGTTCTCTCTGTTATCGTGCCTTCTTGCCTTTTCTCCCCTGGGCCTCTGAGATCCTGAAACGGCCTCGAGATGGCCCAAGCGCGCTTGAGAGGTTCTCAACAGCTGTGCCACGAGACAGGCCTAAGAGTTACCAATAACCAGATGAGACTCCCAACAAGTCCTCAAGAGGCGGCCTCCAAACCCCCCAAAAGCGTCGGTTGGCCACTTTTCGCCACCCCTCCCCGCCTCTAATCAAGTACGCCAGAAGAGCGCTGACTATTGTAGGAGGCGTTCGCCGTATTCGTCGCGGGGGGCATGGCCAACGACGACGAGGAGAACGACGAGGAGGACGACGATGAGGAGGGGGAGAAGGAAGTGAAGTAGATCAGGACGGGGAGGCTCCTGCAACATTCGGCCCACTTGACCTTCTGCCTCATCCTCCATGTTTCCTGCTTCTCCTCTTTGTCCGCCTCCTCCTCCTCCTCTTCTCCTCCTCCTCCTCCTCCTCCTGCTCCTGCTCCTCCTTGTTGCGTCCCTGGCCGCCGCAAGGATCGTCGCAACCCCAGAAAGAACGCGTTTCACAGACGCTTGGGTGAGAAATATCCTCCGACACATCGAAAACCACGGTGTCTCTCTCTATCCGAACATCCCACGCACTGGGCGAACCTTAACCCCACACCCCCTCACACTGATCCCCCCCCCCGCATGCCCCCCTCTCCCCCCGTGCAAGGGAGGAGGTTGTTTGACAACTGGCTACCCGCCCCTCGCGCAAAAGGTGCGGCTTCCACCCCCCCGCGCAGGCAAACGACGACGACGACGGCAAACGACGAAGACTCCCCTCTACTCGTAACGTGGCCACGCAGGGCGCAAAACAAATATCACTGTGCTCGTCACGCGGCATCTCCAGGGGGGGAGGCGAGCAAAAGTACTAGTCCACTCCAATCGTCATGCGGCAGCGCGATGGCGGACGACAAAAATACTACTCCACCCTACGCGTCCAGTGGCAACGGGGGGGCGGACAAAATACAACTTTAATCGTCACGTGGCAACGCAGGGGGGGCGAAACAAATAGCATGCGGACGAAATACAACTCAATTCCCCAAATCGTGCTTGTGCTCAGGGGTTCTTACATGCGCTACCTAAGGTAAGGGGTGGGTGTGCCGCGGTTTCGGCACGTTGCCGCCTGTTGCCGCCCGTGGGCGCCTCTTGGGCCCTCCGTGTGCTGGATCGGCGTGCTGAGAATTCGCCGCGTTGCCGCCCGTGGCCCCTCGTGGGCGCATGCCGTCGTACGTACAGAGCTTTTGGCAACACAAAGATTGCATCACATAGTTTCCATCACATACTTTCCACCACGTGGCCAATCTCACATATATTTTACTGCGTAACTTATACCACATGGCTTGCACCGCAAAACTTGCACCACGTAGTTCTCTCGTCATGGTTTGCTCCACGTAGCAGGCCGTTCGCGCGCGCATGTCGAACATGTTCAACCACCATCGCGCGCCCGCCAATTCTGTCAACTAACACAGTGCGGGCCGCACGCGCGCGTCTCGGCGCGCGCGCGTCGAAATCCTTCCCAAACAATGGACGTTCCAACAATTTTCGCACTGAGGTGTTCGATAACACACCATGATTAACCAAAGGGATGCCACTCGAACTGTGTCAAGATTTACAGATTTATGTGGCGCACACTTCCTCACCATCCTCGCCGGCAGAATTGTTATCACCACGCTGGCAATGCCGGTGTGCGCCACAATCGAGCGGGCATCTTCCTGGCGTGCTTCCGGGGAACTCAGCTGGCAACGCTATGGCTGCCGTGAGCGAAAGGGCATGCTTGGAGAGATCTTCCTGGCAAACCACTTTGCAACAACGCCAACAACGCGATGTGTGTCGCAAGTGAGCAAGCACTCTCGGAGCGAACCTCCTGGCATCGCCGCTGGCCACACGATGGCCGCCAACCGCGAGCGGGCGCGCTCGGAGGAAACTACTTGGTAGTAGCGCAAAGAATCATTATGTTCCCCAGAAGTGAGCGGGCATGCACAGGAGGGACATGGGAGGATCAAAGGAGGGCTCGCGCACACCGACCCAAGGTCATTCTGGTAAGGAGATGTTAAAATTACCCGGAAACGTACCCGACCCTTTTGACACATGGGGCGACTTCGCACAGGACCGATCAATGCAAACGGACTTGTTGAAATATCTACGGTGCGCACATATATATATATATACATATATATATATATATATATATATATATATATATTAGAAACGCAGTAAGACAAACGCCCAAAAAGTGGATGCAGAAGGGCGCGGACACGAGGGCAACCACGTATCCGATCGCGGCAAAACAGCAGGGCCACGCGAGGAACTGGTACGCAAAGATGGAGACAAAAGGGCGCCGCGCGATATGGGAGGTCTTACTTTTTCAATGCGTGACTCGTCGCCTTCAGTTGAAGGTGTCGCCGCCAGGCGCCGTTGAAGTGTCGGCGATAGCGCGCAGAACCGCGGCCGCAACTGCTGGCGGGCACCGTCTCCACTCATGCAGGAACTTGGCCAGGCCGAGCTCATGTGCCAACTTTGTGGCTTCTTTCCTGCAGCGCTCCGTGCGGTTGCCGAACGTCCGACGGCGGGCAGCCAGGTCCGCCGGTGGCCCCCAAAACAGAAAGTCGAGGCCTGGATCGCGGATCATCAAGAGATTGTCCGAAGTCGTCGCCCTCGAGAACATGAAGTACAAGTGGAGCCAAAACGCGTCCATGTCGTCGGCGTCTGTATACTCAGCGTCGACGATGACGCCCTCGTGCATGGTCCGGCCCTGGCACGCTGTCGACGTGAGCGCGTTGGCGTGAAAGATCTGCAGGCCTTTGCGCGTCACTCTGTGCTTGCGGAACTCACAAGGGTTCGACGTCTGCGGCTCGATGAACACCGGCCGCTCCTCGTCCGAGACGTCGACCACCGCTGCGTGCTCCGCCAGTTGGTCGCTGAAAAGGGCCACCCTGTACTTGTCCATGCGGACACACACGCCCAAGGGCAAGTACCGCAGGTACGCGTTGCGGTTCTCGGCCCTCGCACGTTCCACCTCGTCATCGTCACAAAGGTCCATGGCCGCGTGCACGATCTCGACCTTGGCGTGCTTGACCAGCTTCCAAGTGAGGTCGAGGTACTCCAGCTGACGAATTCGGGTGCGTAAATGCAACGGCAACATCCCGTGCCAGTGGTGCCCGGGTTCATTTGGTTCGCAGCTTCGCAGCCAGAACCACAAGCAGCGGGGGTGAGGACGCGTCGGCGGCCTGCACGAGGTAGAGGACCTGCCTCAGAGCCTGAGCGTCTCTCTTTGCGCGCATCATGATCCAGCGAGCCACTGTGTCCAAATTGGCGACAGTTGCGCACTTCGCAACCGTCAGTGACACGCGAGGTCTCAGCTGGGTCTGTTTACAAGTCCACCCCGCTGAACCTTCCAGGCACTCACGAAATTAGCAACGATTGCAAATTTCGCAGCCCACCAGTGACCTGCAAGGTTTGGGCTGGGTCTCTGAACAGCTCCACTCCGCTGGACCTCCCCAACCCCGCGAAATTGGCGATAGTCGCGCGCTTCGCAGCCCCCCAGGGTCCCGCGAGATCTCGGCTGGATCTGTTTACCACTCCACTCCGCTGGACCTCCCAAGACCCCGCGAAATTGGCGATAGTCGCGCACTTCGCAGCCCCCCAATGGCCCGCGAAGTCTCGGAATTTCGGCTGGGTCCGTTTACAACTCCGCTCCGCTGGAGCTCCAAGAACCCGCGAAATTCGTGACAATTGCGCATTTCGCAACCCCAAATGGCCCGCGAGGTCTCGGCTGGGTCTGTTTAAACCTCCACTCTGCTGGATCTCCCAGGAGCCCGCGAAACTCGCGACAATTGCGCGCTTCGCAACCCCCCAGTGACCCGCGAGATCTCGGCTGGATCTGTTTACTACTCCGCTCCGCTTGACCTCCCAAGAGCCCGCGAAATCGGCGACCATTGCGCACCTCGCAACCCCCCAATGACCCGCGAGGTCTCGGCTGATCTCGGCTGGGTCTGTTTAAACCTCCACTCTGCTGGATCTCCCAGGAGCCCACGAAATTGACGATAATCGTGCATTTCGCAGCCCCCGAGTGTCCCGCGAGGTCTCGGCTGGGTCTGTTTACAACTCCGCTCCGCTGGACCTCCCAGGAGCCCGCGAAATCGGCGACCATTGCGCACCTCGCAACCCCCCCAAGGTCCCTGCGCAGCCCCCTAGTGACCCGCGAGGTCTCCATTGGATCTGTTTACAACTCCGCTCCGCTGGAACTCCCAGGAGCCCACGACATTGGCGACGACTGCCGCTTCGTAACCCCCAGTGACCCGCGAGGTCTCGGCTGGATCTGTTCACAACTCCGCTCCGCTGGAACTCCCAGAAGCCCACGAAATTGGCGACAATTGCCGCTTCGCGCCCCCCCAGTGACCCGCGAGGTCTCGGCTGGGGTTGTTTAAACTCCGCTCCGCTGGACCTCCTGGGAGCCCACGGCGTTGGCGACAATTGCGTACTTCGCAGCCCCCCAATGACCCGCGAAGTCTCGACTGGATATGTTTACCGCTCCACTCCGCTGGACCTCCCAGCAGCCCGCGAACTTGGCGACGATTGCGCGCTTCGCGGCCCCCCAATTTCCCGCGAAGTCTCAGCTGGGTCTGTTTACAACTCCGCTCCGCTCGACTTCCTAAGAACCCGCGACATTGGCGACAATTGCGCACTTCGCAACCGCCCAGGGACCCGCGGCGTCTCGACTGGGTCTGTTTACAACTCCACTCTGCTAGTCTTCCCAGGAGCCCACGACATTGGCGACAAATGCGCGCTTCGCAACACCCGAAAATCCCGCGAAGTCCCGGCTGGATCTGTTTATAACTCCGCTCCGCTGGACCTCCCCAAAGCCAGCGAAATTGGCGATATTCGCGCACTTCGCAACCCCCCCAATGACCCGCGAAATCGCGACTGGCTCTCTTTACAACTCCACTCCGCTGGACCTCCCAAGAGCCCGCGACATTGGCGACAATTGCGCACTTCGCACCCCCCCAGTGACCCGCGAAGTCTCGACTGGGTCTCCTTACCACTCCACTCCGCTGGACCTCCTGGGAACCCGCGAACTTGGCGACGATTGCGCACTTCGCAACCCGCGAGGTCTCGGCTGAATCTGTTTACAACTCCACTCCGCTGGACCTGCCATGAGCCATCGAAATTGGCGACAAATGCCGCTTCGCAACCCCCCAGTGACCCGCGAGGTCTCGGCTGGGTCCGTTTACAACTCCGCTCCGCTGGACCTCTCGGGAGCCCATGACATTGGCGACAATTACGCACTTCGCAGCCCCCGAGTGCCCGCGAGGTTTCGGCTGGGTCTGTTACAACTCCACTCCGCTGGACCTCCCAGGAGCCCAGGACATTGGCGATAAGCACTTCGCAGCCCCCGAATGCCCGCGAGGTTTCGGCTGGGTCTGGTGCAACTCCACTCCGATGGACCTCCTGGGAGCCCACGAAATTGACGACAATTGCGCACGTCGCAGCCCCCAATGACCCGCGAGGTCTCGGCTGAATCTGTTTGCAACTCCACTCCGCTGGACCTCCCAGGAGCCCACGAAATTGGCGACAATTGCGCACTTCGCAGCCCCCCCAAGGTCCCGAGAAGTCTCGGCTGGGTCTGCTTACCACTCCACTCCGCTGGACCTCCTGGGAGCCCACGAAATTGGCGACAATTGCGCACCTCGCAACCCCCCAATGACCCGCGAGGTCTCGGCTTGATCTGTTTACATTTTCACTCCGCTGGACCTGCCAGGAGCTCACGAAATTAGCCACAACTGCGCACTTCGCAGCCCCAGGGTGTCCCGCGAGGTCTCGTCTGGGTCTGTTTACATCTTCACTCCGCTGAACCGCCCAAGAGCCCACGACATTGGCGACGATCGCGCACTTCGCAGCCCCCCAGTGACCCGCGAGGTCTTGGGTGGATCTGTTACAACTCCGCTCCGCTGGACCTCCCAGGAGCCCACGAAATTGGCGACAGTTGCGCAATTCGCAGCCGCGCATTGAGGAGGAAGCAAGAGGGGGGGGAGTGGAGGGTGGGGAGAGGAAGGAAGGGGGAACGAGAACCCAACACAGGAGGGTTGGGAACAAACTGTACAAGCCCTCGTGACCAGCCCAAATAAGAAATAACGATGGCAACGCGATGAGCGCCGCAAGCGAGCATGGACGTTTGGACTGGTCTTCCTTGCGTTCTCCGGGGAACCCCGTTGGCACCGCCACTGCTGCTGGGAGCGAGTGGGCACGCTTGGAGTGAGCTTCCTGGCAAGCCACCTGGCAACAGAGCTGCCAACGCGATGTGCGCTGCAAGCGGAGCGGGCACGCTCAGAATGAGCTTGCTGGCAACACCGCTGGCCACGGGAGGATGACCCGCCCAAGGCACCTGTGGTGGGTGAATTATTCAAGGGCATGGACGCAGTGGGAATTCTCAGGGCACGCCCTGTTTGGACACAGCAGCAACAACAGCAGCAGCAGCAGCAGCAGCAGCAGCAGCAGCAGCAGCAGCAACACAGAGTGCGCGACAACGAAGCGAACACGCTGGGAGTGGACTTCCTGGTGGGCTTCCCGAGAACAGCCCTATGGCTGCCCGGAGCGAGCCAGCACGCTTGGAGTGAGCTTCCTTGCGAGCCACCCTGCAACAGAGCTGGCAACGAGATGTGCGCTGGAAGCGAACGGGCGCGCTCGGATGGAGCTTCCTGGCAACGCCGCTGGCTGCGCGATGGCTGCCAACCGCTAGCGGGCACGCTTGGAATGAGATTCTTGGAACAGCGCTGCCCACGCGATGTGCCTTGGAAGGAAGCGGGCACGCACGGAAAAGGCATGCGAGGCTCACGGGATGGCCACGGGAGGGACACCCGCCCAGGGCACTCCTCCTCCTCCTCCTCCTCCTCCTTCCCCTCCTCCTTTTTCCATTCCTTCTCCTTATTGACAACTTCTCCCCGTCGCACTTCGAGGTCAGTTTTTAGGGCGGGCTGTGCGTTTCGCCTGACACTTCCTCACCACTTATGACCCCGAAGCTGAAACATTGGCAACAGTTTCACTGATGGAGGGCGGGTGGTTTTCAAAATATGGCTCTCGCCTTAGCGCCGCGCGCATTCGTTCGGGTGGTTTTCAAAATGTGGTTCTCGCCTTCGTGCCGCGCACATTCGTTTTAAAGATTTACAGAGGGTTTCACGGATTGAGGGCGGGTGGTCAAAACAATGTGGCTCTCGCCCTAGCGCCGCGCACAATTGTCTTAAAATAATGCAAGAATTTCACGGGTTGGGGGCGGCTCCTTTTCAAAATGTGGCTCTCGCCTTAGCGCCACGCAAAGTCGTTTCAAAACTGTGCAAGAATTTCGCGGATTCCCATGGTCAGCGTACCCAAATTAGCCTGACGAAAGACCCAACCATACGTAGTTGTGAATACCGCAATTGTGGATATATTCCTCGGTGGCGCTCCCTATGGGGCCACGAACCGCATGAAGGGCGTGCCGAAATGTGTGGCGGGGGTACACAACGAGCATGCGCGGCCACTGGGGCCTTCGGTGGAGCTCCCTATGGGGCCACGAAACGTGTGGGGTGTGTGTGTGCCAGAATGTGGGGTGGAACCGCATGCGAGCGCAGCCACTGGGGCCTTCGGTGGAGCTCCCTATGGAGCCACGAAACGTGTGAGGGGTGTGCCGAAATGGGCGGTGGAACCGCATGCGAGCGCAGCCACTGGAGCGTTCGGTGGAGCTCCCTGTGGGGCCACGAAGCGTGTGAGGGTGTGCCGAAAAGAGGGGTGGAACCGCATGCGAGCGCAGCCACTGGGGCCTTCGGTGGAGCTATCTATGGGGCCACGAAGCGAGTGAGGGGTGTGCCGAAATGGGGGGTGGAACCGCATGCGAACGCAGCCACTGGGGCGTTCGGTGGAGCTCCCTATGGGGCCACGAAACGTGTGAGGGGTGTGCGAGAATGGGGGGTGGAACCGCATGCGAGCGCAGCCACTGGGGCGTTCGGTGGAGCTCCCTATGGAGCCACGAAACGTGTGAGGGGTGTGCCGAAATGTGGGGTGGAACCGCATGCGAGCGCAGCCACTGGGGCGTTCGGTGGAGCTCCCTGTGGGGCCACGAAACGTGTGAGGGGTGTGCCGAAAAGGGGGGTGGAACCGCATGCGAGCGCAGACGCTGGGGCCTTCGGTGGAGCTCTCTCTATGGGGCCACGAAGCGTGTGAGGGGTGTGCCGAAATGGGGGGGTGGGGGTGGAACCGCATGCGAGCGCAGCCACTGGGGCGTTCGGTGGAGCTCCCTATGGGGCCACGAAACGTGTGAGGGGTGTGCGAGAATGGGGGGTGGAACCGCATGCGAGCGCAGCCACTGGGGCCTTCGGTGGAGCTCCCTATGGGGCCACGAAACGTGTGAGGGGTGTGCCGAAATGGGGGGTGGAACCGCATGCGAGCGCAGCCACTGGGGCGTTCGGTGGAGCTCCCTATGGGGCCACGAAACGTGTGAGGGGTGTGCCGAACAAGGGGGTGGAACCGCATGCGAGCGCAGCCACTGGGGCCTTCGGTGGAGCTCCCTTTGGGGCCACGAAACGTGTGAGGGGTGTGCCGAAATGGGTGCAGGGGGCGCATGCTGATGATGATGATGATGATGATGATGATGATGATGCTGATGATGATGATGATGATGCTGCTGCTGCTGATGATGATGATGATGATGGTAATGGTGATGCTGCGGATGATGATGATGATGATTATGATGATGATGATTATGATGACGATACTGATGATGATGATGATGCTGCTGATGATGATGATGAGGATGACGATGCTGATGATGGTGGCGATAACGGCGATGATGATGGCGATGATGGTGATGATGACGATGATGACGATGATGACGACGATGATGACGATGACGAAGACGACGATGCTGGTGATGATGATGCCGGCGATGATGATGATGACGGGAGGAGGGAGGAGGGGGGAGGAGGAGGAAAGGAGAGGAGGACGCGGGGCACCGTCTCTTCAAAACAAGGACCCAACACCACAGGATGGCTGGGAACATTGTCCTGGCGAAAGACCCAACCATATGCAATTGTGAATAACGCTTTGTGGGTGCCGCTTTCGGTGGGGCCCCTTATGGGGCACCGTCTCTTCAAAACAAGGACCCAACACCACAGGATGGCTGGGAACATTGTCCTGGCGAAAGACCCAACCATATGCAATTGTGAATAACGCTTTGTGGGTGCCGCTTTCGGTGGGGCCCCTTATGGGGCCACGAAAGGCGTGCCACGAAACGCTGTCCTGGGCGTACGGACGCATGAGGACGGTAGCACTGGGGCCTTCGGTGGAGCTCCCTATGGGGCCACGAAACGTGTGAGGGGTGTGCCGAAATGGGTGCGGCGCCGCCATGCGAACGCAGCCACTGGGGCCTTCGGTGGAGCTCCCTATGGGGCCACGAAACGTGTGAGGGGTGTGCCGAAATGGGGGGTGGAACCGCATGCGAACGCAGCCACTGGGGCCTTCGGTGGAGCTCCCCCTGGGGCCACGAAACGTGTGAGGGGTGTGCCGAAATGTCGAAGGAGTGGGGGAACCGACATGCAACGCAGCCACTGGGGGGCCTTCGGTGGAGCTCCCTATGGGGCCACGAAATGTGTGAGGGGTGTGCCGAAATGGGGGGTGGAACCGCATGCGGGCGCAGCCACTGGGGCCTTCGGTGGAGCTCCCTATGGGGCCACGAAACGTGTGAGGGGTGTGCCGAAATGGGGGGGGAACCGCATGCGGACGCAGCCACTGGGGCCTTCGGTGGAGCTCCCTATGGGGCCACGAAGCGTGTGAGGGGTGTGCCGAAATGGGGGGTGGAACCGCATGCGGACGCAGCCACTGGGGCCTTCGGTGGAGCTCCTATGGGGCCACGAAACGTGTGAGGGGTGTGCCGAAAGGGGGGGTGGAACGCATGCGGACGCAGCCACTGGGGCCTTCGGGTGAGCTCCCTATGGGCCACGAAACGTGGAGGGGTGTGCCGAAACATGGGGGTGGAACCGCATGCGAACGCAGCCACTGGGGCCTTCGGTGGAGCTCCCTATGGGGCCACGAAGCGTGTGAGGGGTGTGCCGAAATGGGGGGTGGAACCGCATGCGGACGCAGCCACTGGGGCCTTCGGTGGAGCTCCCTATGGGGCCACGAAACGTGTGAGGGGTGTGCCAGAATGGGTGTGGGAGGGGGAGGAGGGGGGAGGAGGGAGGGAGGAAGGAGGCGGGAACGCGGGGCACCGTCTCTGCAAAACGAGGACCCAACACCACAGGATGGTTGGGAAAAAGTCAGGGGAAGATTCAGGAGTTTGAGGGTGCAACAGTTATGTTGGTTCGCCTTGTTGAAGTCCCAGGAATTGTGTTCTGGGGCAATTCAGGATCGTCAAGACGCAACAGTCAGGTTGCTCCGTGGCGTTGAAATCCCGAGAACAATGTTTTGGCATGCTTCAGGGTCTTCAAACGGTTGCCTGCCAACGAAGCAATTCCCTCAGTGGAAATGAACCCTTGCAGAAGCCTGTGAAGAGGGAGCTTGGAAGGAGGGTTGATTCCACCATCATTGATGACTTTGGTTTTACTGATTTCCCCTCCTCCTCCTCCTCCGCCCCTCCTCCTCCTCCTCCTCCTCCTCTTCCTCCTCCCCCTCCTCCTCCTCCTCCGCCTCCTCCTCCACCCCTGCCTAATGCCCTTTGTGGCAAGCCTGGTGAGTGCGGAAGCAGCGCCGTCAGCGCGAGTGCGCCGCAAGCGAGCGGGCCCTCTCGGAGCGAGCCTCCCGGCAAGCTACCTGGCAGCAGCGCTGGTCACGCGACGTGCGCCCGAAGTGAGAGAAGGGCATTTTTATCATACTAATAATACTTATCATATTTACCGAAGGAGAAGAACAGAGGCGGTACATGCCCTGCAAATGCAGGGCAAGCCGCCCGCTTGACGTCTGCAAGCAACGGGGAAAACGATGCAACAAAACACGCCGCAAAGGAGCTCTTCCGGAGAAACTTTGCTCGAGGAAAGTGGCACCCTCTCAGAACTGCCAAAGAAAGGACACAACCAACGCGCAGAGATGAAGATGTGCTCAACGCATGCAACCCTTGCCGATTTCACCACGCATGCCTTCCCCGCCGACTTAAGTAGAAGCTTTTCTCGAGGAAAGTGGCACCCTCTCCGAACTGCCAAAGAAAAGCGCAGATTGAACCACTCCTTCGGCTCCTTGGCGCGTTGTTTGAGCCACTCCTTCTTCTCCTTGCCCAGCACGTTCATCGCCGTGTAGAACGGCAAGATGACAATAACGCAGACGTTGGCGGATGCCATCAGCACGTGCTCCAACTCGTACCGGTTCGGCGTCATGCCGTCCGCCGAATTCGTTGTGAGGGCCGCCTGTTGGGGCACGAAAATCAAGATGAACGCCAGCGTGGCGATCAGCTGGGCGCGATTGTCGGCGTCAGCGTCGTAGGGCCTTCCTGACACCACTACTGCGGCGAAGCAGCGACCGCGCAGATGGACCAGAAGATGTAAGAAACTGCCGAATCAGCGGGCGACGAAAGCGACGCTGGCGAGCATGCGCTGCCGAAGCATGACGACGCACTCGAACCACCAGTACCGGGGCATATATGGCGAGTAAAAGTTGCGCCACGCCGCGCTGCCCACGCTGTTCGCCATCTTCGCGTCCCAGCCCTTCTCGTCCACACTCCCTGCTGACGCGACAGCGCGTCGCATGGCCAGGAAGTGCGACGGCGGAATGCCGATGGAACAAGCCAGAAAGCCCAGGATGGCGAAGAGGTAAATGATGTTCTCGAAGGTGGCGTCCTGCTCGGCGACATTGTAATCGAGGCGAAAGAGGCATCCGCGATCATCATCCAGGGTGCAGTTCAAGGAGGCCCCCGCAATCGGGAGATGCGCAAGGATGGCGAAGGTCAGCGGCGTGTACACAGGGTACGAAGCCCAGAAATACACACTGACCGTATCGCCTGCGCCCTGTTCAGGAAAGGCCGGTGATCACGCTGCTTGGGCCCGTGTTACGCGAAGCGTTTGGAGAACTTCTGCGAAACGAAGGGGGGCGCCAGAAATGATGGGCCCCCCGCCAGCTGCATCGCAGTCTCGGCCTCGGACGACAATATGCACCCGCAAACCCTGCGAGGGAAGGATTGCGTAGGGAACCGAAGATTGATGCAACGTGGCGCGCGAAACTGTGCAAAGCAAAGTCCAACTTCCAGATCCTGGGGTACGCGAAATTACATGTGGTGGCCCAGCCAACGTATGCGTGAAGCAACGTGTGCAGGATGCGCAGGCTTCCGAAGCGCATGCCGGACACGCGCCGCACCCACTTGTTTTTTGATCTCTTGACATCCACCCCTCTCTGGCAATGCATTCGGCTGCAGGCGTGTCTGCGCATCCTGCTTCTGGGCTTCCATTCGTCTCCGGCCCTGCAATCGACTTCTTGAATAGCAAACCGAACTGAAGCAGCGCGGGCATCGCAAGCGCCACCGCGAAACAAATCACGAGTCCCAGCGTGAAGGGCGCAGTCGCTCCCTCGCACGTGGCGCAAGAGGAGCCGAGGCGCCCGTAGCCGTGGCTGCGCCCCTCCACGCGCGCGTTGCCCGCAATTCAGACAGTGGCCTGATCGTCGCGTGCGGCCTCGCCCTCATCAGCTGCAGCTCGGTTCAGAGGACATTCGACGGGTTCCGTGCCGTCCGCGGCCGGGGGCCAGCAGCCGCGAAGTGCCGAGGCCCCCGTGGCCCCCGTGGAAACGCCGCCACTTGGACATGGTGCGCAATTGGTTTCTTGCCTCACCTGCCCCTCGGGGCACCCGCAGACGGCGCCGCTCTCCAGGAGGGGGAGGGGGGCGATGCACTCGCAGGCCCCGGCGCGGAGGATTGCCTCAGGGGCAGCGCGCTTGCGCGTGTCCTTGTCCCTCGCCAGCCCCAGCACCTCGGAACGTCCGCAGACGGTGCCGTCGGGGCTGTACTTCTGCGCGAGCGGGGCGACGCAGCGGCGCTCTCCGTCGGACAGGGACGACCCTGGAGGGCAGGCTTCGCAGACCACGAGGGAGCCCGGGTCCATCCGAATGACGTTGTCCGCCGGACACTCGCCCGCGCAGTTCGCGCGCCCGCTCTCGTAGTTCGCGCGCCCGCAGCTCGCGCGCTGCACGAGCATGCCCCAGTGCCGCCCTTGATGCTTGCCACGATCGACGAGCTTGCGAGCGCCTGCTCCCGTGCCCGAGCGTCGTCGAAGCAGGGCCCGCGGCCTCCATAAACGATCGAACTCTCTGTCGTGGTCGCGCGTGGCGAACATCGACGGCTGCCGCTGAATACGACGCCATTGCACTTCTCCGTGCATGCACGGCCAATGCTGCACGCGGAACAGTCTGCCCCGCTATACTCGGCCAGACAGCTGCACGTCCCCCCCGTGAGCAGGGAGCACAGCCCGCTTGAGCAACCACGGGCAACTCTGCACCTGGTATCGAAGAGCAGCACTCTGCCTTCAGCGTTTCCCATGACGAGGTCGAGGTCCCCGTCGTTTTCCCAGTCCACCGCCTGGGGCGCGGCGTAAAACCCAACGGGGGCGCCCTGGAAGTGACTCTCCTTCCCGAGGCGCTGCTCCAGCGCCCCGCTCGCAAGCCGCTCGAAGAGCAGCGCCTCGCTGTTGTAGTTCCCCACGACGAGGTCGAGGCCCACGTCGTTGTCCGAGTCCACCGCCTGGGGCCAGGGATACAACCCGACGATGCCGTGGAGGGGGCCCTCCTCCCGGAAGCACGCACTGCTCCAGGGCCCCGCTCGCCAGCCGCTCGAAGAGCAGCACCTCGCCGATGACGTTCCCCACGACGAGGTCGAGGTCCCCGTCGTTGTCCAGTCCACCGCCTGGGGCGTGGAGAGACCCCCCACGTCGATGCCGTGGAAAGGGCTCTCACGTCCGAGGCGCTGCTCCAGGGCCCCGCTCGCCAGCCGCTCAAAAAGCAAAACCTCGCCGATGGCGTTCCCCACGACGAGGTCGAGGCCCCCAGTCGTTGTCCTAGTCCACCGCCTGGGGCGTGGAGAGACCCCCACATCGATGCCGTGGAAAGGACTCTCGCGTCCGAGGCGCTGCTCCAGGGCCCCGCTCGCCAGCCGCTCGAACAACAGAAAATCGCTGGAGTCCCCGACGAGGTCGAGGCCCCCTGTCGTTGTCCCAGACCACCACCTGGGGCCTGGCCGTATCCCCCAAGTCGATGCCGTGGAAAGGGTTCCCCGCCCCGAAGCGCTGCAACAAGGTCCCGCTCGCCAGCCGCTCGCAGAACAGTACCTCGCCGTAGTAATTCCCCACGACGAGGTCGAGGTCTCCGTCGTTGTCCCAGTCCACCGCCTGGGGCGCGAAGTGATCACCAACGGGGACGCCGTGAAAGGGACCCTCCTCCCTGAGGCGCTGCTCCAGGGCCCCGCTCGCCAGCCGCTCGAAGAGCAGCACCTCACCGATGACGTTCCTCACGACGAGGTCGAGGCCCCCTGTCGTTGTCCCAGACCGCCTGGGGCCTGGGGTACAACGCGACGATGCCGTGGAGGGGGCCCTCCTCACCGAAGCGCGCACTGCTCCAGGGCCCCGCTCGCCAGCCGCTCAAAGAGCAGCACCTCGCCGTTGATACTCCCCACGACGAGGTCGAGGTCCCCGCCGTTGTCCCAGTCCACCGCCTGGGGCGCGGAGAATTCTCCCACGTCGATGCCGCGGGAAGGGGCTCCCTGCCCGAGGCGCTGTTCCAAGAGCTCCGATGTCCCGATGCACTTCCCAGGAGTTCGCGTGCACAATCCAGCGAGGTCCACGAGAATGCAGAATATGAAGACCACGGCATCAGTGGCCCTCTGTAGTGGCACGGCTGCGCAGGGCCCTCCCCGACACGAGAGGGCGTACGTCACTGGGCGCGCAGGAATGGCAGCACCGTGCGGGCCCTGCCTGATCCGAACGGCGTGAGTCACAATGACTACGGAAGCGATGGGGGCATGCTTGGAGTGATCATCCTGGCGTGCTTCCTGGGAGTTCCGCTGGCACCGCTGTGGCTGCCGGGAGCGAGCGGGCACTCATGGAGAGAGCAACAGCGCTGGCAACACGAGGTGTCACGTTCGGAACGGCCGTCGGCTGCCAGCAGGCACACACGGAGTTTCCCTGAGGACCACGCGGTGTGCCCCAGAAGCGAGCGGGCGGGCACAGGATGGGGCACGCAATAGCCACGTGAAGGGTACGCGAGGGATACGGGCCCAGGGTACCAACAGTGAGGGATCTGCCAAG
>CAUYUJ010014280.1:84598-169598 GCA_963575745.1 Prorocentrum cordatum
AGTGAAAACGACCTATGGGATGGACAGAACCCCTTGAGTAAAACGAAAAGGAGGAGGAAGAGGAGGAGGAGTTTCGTGAAAACGACCTCGAACCCAGAACTGGCGGGCGCAGGCCTGGAAAACGACGGCCGCGGCGCCCTCTCGAGGACCGGAGACGGACAATTCACCATCATCGACGTGTCACGGTGGGGTTCTCTCCACCCCCGATCTTTTTGACCCCCCCCAAATCGAAATGAAGATGGATGGGGTCGGAAAGTCCCGCCGCGCCGCCGATGCATCGGCGACGGCGAGGAAGAGCATCCTCTTCACACTGGCCTACGATAACAGCCATGTTCCTCGCCGGCCTTCTCAGGGCACCGGCTCTCTGCCGCCATTGGGCAATGGGGTCCCTGGGCCCAGCAGATCACCATATGTTTCCCCGGAGTGTTCGGCTCAGCCGAATTCCCAGGAGCTTCTGACGTCAACTGGAGACTGGGAAGCTCTCACAAGAACTGCGTCCCCAGAAAGAGGTCTTGCGATGCTAGAGAACTGGTTCAACCACCCCCTCTGCAGCCCAGCACCTTCTGCAATATTCGAAATGCGCCCTGCAGCCACGCCGGCAGTGATACTGGACGCATCGCTTGCTACGTTGCGTGAACCAACTTTCAGCGACGAGCTCTGTGAACTGACGCCAGAATCAAGCAGCGCGGCTAAACCCCAATCGGCGCAATACTACAATTTTTCCCTTGAAAAGTTCGGATCATGATTTGGCGTGTGTGCTAGAGGGACAGAGAGAGAGACGGCCCGTAGGGCAGACGAGTCCGCCCCAGCATGACGCCGGGCCGCGCGCACCGCTCACTTGTGCGCTCAAGAGTAGTGCCAGCGTTGTCACTGTCGTCCAACGCGTCGCTTGGCGCGAACATGGTGCCACGGGTGCCACCACAGCACCCTCGTGGACCAACGCCCATCTGAGGTCGACAACATCTTGTCACGGAGCTGCCGCTTGATATCTTTAAGTTCAAGAGCCCAATCATGCATGTCATGCTTATGCGCCGCGTCCACAACTGCAGAAGTAGAGCGCTGGATGAAGTCGACCAAGCACTCCTCTGGAAACCGTCGTAGCCCATCCATCATTCTGAGCGTCCGTCGTTGCGCGTCCGCAGATGTCGCTGCTGTTTTACTGTGATCGTCCATGCTCCAGATCCATGCAGCACGCGCGGCGTTACAGATGCCTTGAAAGAGCCGCATGCGGTGTTGAAGCCGGATGCGCCCGTTGCAGAAAATGAACTTGCGTTTTGCGAATGCTGCCCAAACACACCCAATTCTGTATTGAACATCTGTATCGTGATATGAGTCGGCAGAAAACTGACTCTCCAAGTATGTCTCGGACCGACCTTGCTGAAGTACTCGCGCGTCATGGCCCCCGCAGCGTAGAGTTGTCGGCCTGTTGTCGACGTGCGTCAGAATCAATGTTTCGCCCATGTGAACTCGGAGGCCGTACCTGCGCGCCTCAGTCTCCATATCCACTGGCATCCTTGATGAGTCTCTGGCAGATGACGCCACCAGCAACGCATCATCAGCAAATCGCAGATTGGTGAAGGAGTCGCCAGCCCTGTCGATGACCATGCCGTAGAATGTTCCAGAACGCCTGTGGTTCAGTCTGGCCCATCACACCTTCAACTTCCTGAAGACGGCCTCCATGACTACAACGAACAGGAACGCACCGACTGCTCTCTCGCGATGGTGGGTCAGAACCTCCCGCATAGCATCCCACTGAATAGTTTAAACAAATCTCCAGAATTGCAGCCGGCCGGTAGTTCGAAAGTAAAGAAGAATCACCTTCTTTGAAGAGTACGGCGACGCGCGCTCTGAGCCAGACAGCCGGCAAGTCGGAGGACGGGTTCAGCAGCTCGTTGAAAGCATCAGGCAGCAGGCCCCGGAAAACCAAGGAGTCAATCTTGATCGTCGCAGCCCTCGCCCCATTATCGCCGGCGGCTTTGCGAAGCTTCATTTGGCGGATCGCCTCGCCCAGTTCCTCCGAAGTAAATGGCGGCGCGCATTTGGCGCCGACAACGCCGCGTGCGCCCTCCGAATGCCCTGGCCGGCTGCTCGAATACAGCTCTTCGTAAAATGCCGCAGACACATCTGCGAGGTCTTGCTTCCCTTGCCATTATTTTCCTTCATCTCTGTAATGTGGAACTTCTGCCGCCCGCTCGTGATGGTGGGGATCTGCTTGAGATTGCGGAACTGACTCAAAACCGTGCCAAATCTGGCCGTTTGCCCCGATCCTGCGGCGGCGGTCAATGCTCGAATCTTTTTGCCGGCGCCGATTCTCCGTGATTTCCTGTCTGCAAGAGGCGAGTCTGACTTCGCCAAGGCCCGTTTAGCATCGATGAGGCCATGGATTTGCGCGTCTGCGCGCACTGGAGCACTCTGGCCATCAACATCTGGGCCCGCGCGCTCGTCCTCGCTTGCTGCCTTGACCAGGCAACAGCTTAGATTGATGATGCGCTCTCCTGCTCTGCGCTCTTGCCGCAGCACATCCTGCAGGCGTCGTTCAGGTACATCTCGGCAACGACCGCTTGGTTGCCATGGCGTCGCCCGCCCCTTCCGCGCCCCGCGCCGCGTCGCGGGGGCAGCGTCTGGGAAAGAGATCCCCACGAACACTGGTCGGTGATCAGAGCCAATGTCAACGTCAGCAGCTACAAAGGAACTCCATGTCAATGAAAACAAACGCCTGTCCAGCAACGCGTAGCCCAGTTGAGAACGCTTGTCCCAGCTGCAGCGCGCCCACGCTCTAAAGAAAGAGCTCGCACTTGCAAGCTCGTGTGCACGGCGCATTTGTAGTAGTGGCGATCCCCTCTGTGTTCTTTCGTGCATGCAACTGTTGCCAATCACTCTGTCGTTATCATCATCGCGTATTGCGCCGATTTCTGCGTTGAAATCCCCAGCTGCCGCTATCCTGTAGCCCTTCGTCTGTGCTTCACAGCGTGCCTGGCGAATTTGGTCATCTACAGCGTCAACCTCCTCATCGGCCTGCGCGGCGCGCGGCGCGTGGACGACCGCGAAGCGAACTCGGCCCAATGATAATTCATAAACGCGCACAAACGCCATGCGGTGGGAGACTGCTGCGAAGACTGCGCGGTTCCAACGTCGGCGCAACAGAAAACCTACACCGGCACTCCCAGACGCCCCACCACTCCCGAACCAATGATGCCCACATGTAGTGTTCCATGCCTCTCTCTCCTGCTCTCCCCACGTCTCCGTAAAAAGCAATAGTATCCCAATTGCGATGCCCAAGTTCGACTAAGCACCTCTCAGCACGATCGTCAAATAACATCAGAGAATGAACATTGTAAGTGATAGTGGTGAAACTGGCATTGCCCGTCCGAGCTCGACAAGAGCCCTCAAGACGGGAAGAAAGTAACGTGACCTGCTCCTGGATGGCTTCCGTAGGTGCTGCCACGTTGCCTCTCGGGTTCCAGGGACCACCCCAGCGTAGTCTGTCCCCCTCCTGGCCGGAGCCCGCACGCTGTAAACGCGAAGGGGAATCACCATCTGCGTGGGAATACGTTCCGAGTCCGCCGCCCGTGCCCACAATACTCCCTGAATTCGCATGCATGCCGGCCCCATGTTCCCGGCTCCTTGGGCTCGCTTGTGCTAGTCAGGCCGACTGGGGCTTTCCTTTGCCCAGCCCTTTGGCCTACTTCTGGTACGAATGTTGCAAATCTGTCTGGCATTGCTGAATCGAACCGTTGAGCTCCTGCGTCTCTTGTAGCTCTTTTCAGTCCTTCCATTCCGCGGTCGGCCAGTCAACGGTCAGAGCCCCACCGTGCGCCTGCACCTTAGTGACGATGGTGTCGCCCACCTTCAAAGTAGCACTCTCCTTATCGATGGTGATGTTGCGCTTCTGAAATCCCCAGCTGCCAAGCATCTGTTTGATCTAGAACAAAAACTTGGGGGGGACGCGTAGGTTCAAGGGCCGGTCGACGTTGCACCAAACCACAGCCTCTTTCAACGTAGCCTGCCTCCTCCTGAATAGTTCAATCCCCGCGTCGACAATCTTCCTGAAAGGGAACTGCGCGAAAGTGTCGCTCTTCATGTACGGGTTGATGATGCCGGGCAGCCCTGCGGTATGGAGCATGTTGTTCACCCACTCTTCCGCCTCCTCAACTGTGCCCGCTCCCTTCAAGCCACCAAAGATGACCAGCGAAATGTCGTTGGCTGCATGCACGCTGGTGGAAATAGCCTGGCCCTCCTTCGTGATACCCTTGACCAGCTTAGTCAGCTCTTGTTTGGTGACCATGTTCGCCTCGAGATATTGGCCCGACTTCGACGCCTGCCGCGCCTCTTCCTTGGCCTCAGCTGCTTCGGCTACCGCTTTGTCTATATCGCCCGTCATGCCATCCACAGTGCTGTGTACCCCCTCCACCTTTCTCATCAGCAGTCGTGCCCAGCTCGGCATGGGCTCATCATCTTCAACATCATTTTCCAATCCTCCTGCGCCTGCTTCTGCCAACTTCGCCCGCTTCTTGTCTGGAGCCTCTGGATTGCTGCTCTCGCGCTTCAAATTCCTGCCCCCTGCCCCTGCAGCGCTCGTCGATGCCATCTTGCAGACAAAGTTACGGGCACTGGGATTGGTACCATGGGTTGTGTTCCGCCATGTAATTGATGAGCCTAGCCAATCGTACGAACAGAACCTGAGCTTTCGGCTCATACAGAGTTATTTGCCATAATTCCAACCTATTCTGACGTATTCCATGGTCTGTCAACTTATCTCGTTGAAGTACTCTAGTTTCCACCCCCAGTGGCTGGAACGCTCGTAACTGACATGGTTTCTGAAGATACTCCGTTAAGCATAGTTGACGATAGGTATGTGTGCACGCGCTGGCCGACCGAAAGTGGGGCGGGCACGAGCGCGCTGTTTTGACCTCGCAGCCCAAACGGCTGCTGCAACGTGATGGTGATGTCCACGACCGCCAGCGGGCGATCGGCGGCAAGGCGGAGGCGGCGGCGAGAGAAGGCAAGGAAGGAACCGCTCTAACTGTCCGGGGCGAAACGGGCATCCCCAGAGAGCTCTCGGCGACGCGCAGTTATATACTGGAAATCACCCCGGCGGCGCGCACCGGGGGGTAGGGGAAGGGGGCAAGGCTTCTTAGAAGAAAGCTAGATAGGGCCCGCGCCCTTCAAGCGGCATCCTCCTTCTGAGAAGCCTTCCCCCTCCCACTACACCTCTCTCTCCGCATCGCTCGGACGTCCATTCCCCGTGCATGTCTTGAGTTCGTGCGCCTTCATTCAGCAGGATGGTCGAAATGTTCTTCGTTGGCCCTCGCCGGGGGAAGCGAGGACCCTTTCGACCATTCTCACCATCATCATCATCATCCTGATCCTCATCCTCATCTGAATCATCATCATCATCATCATCATCATCATCATCATCATCATCATCGTCGTCGTCGTCGTCGTCATCATCATCATCATCATCATCTCATCCTCATCATCATCATCATCATCCGCATCATCAGCATGCGCATCATCATCACCACCATCATCATCCTCAGCATCATCAGCTGCATCATCAGCATAATCATGATCACCATCATCCTCATCATCATCACCATCATCACCATCATCAGCATCAGCATCATCATCATCATCATCATCATCATCCTCATCCTCATCATCATCATCATCATCATCGTCACCAGCATCAGCATCATCATCGTCAGCACCATCACCATCATCATCATCATCATCGTCATCATCATCATCATCATCAGCATCAGCATCATCATCATCATCATCATCATCATCATCATCATCATCATCATCATCATCATCATCATCATCATCGTCATCGTCATCGTCACCGCCACCATCACAATCGTCATACTCCTCGTCATGGCCAAGCCCTGCAAGTGGCCAGCCCCTGGCGGCTCCGCCCCCCTCCCGCCTGCATGTCTCGGGCAAGCCTAGGCGGGGGCGGCCATCGTGGGGCAGCGGTGATGGCACCGCTCGGGCCGGCAGGGGCGGGCGCGCGTGTTCGGCGGCGAAGGAGGGCAAAGACCTCTGGGGGAGGAGCCCGTGACAAGCAAGATCTCCAACACCCTGTTGGGTGCGTCTGGGCGGCGAAATCTACTCTAAATCCCGTATGGGTCGTGTCCCGGGTCCGGTTTTTTGAGGCACCTTTTTTGTAACTGGGGGGGTCTAATTTCTTAGGGCGTTTTCTTTGGATTGGAGTTCAGGGGGTCCGGTTTATCGAGGCGCCCCGTCGAAGAGGGGGGGGTCAAGAATGTCAGGTCGCATTTGGAGGGGGGGTCCGGTTCTTCAGGGGGGGGCGACTAAGAAGGGATTTGGAGCATACACGTCCGCTGCTCCCCAGCGGGGCCCATGCCGAGCCCAGCAGCGGTGTCTACGCCACGCCCTCCTGGCCTGGCCAGGGGGACGTGCGGGCACGGCTCCTGGGCCCAGGAGGGGCCCCCGGCCAGGCGGCAGCGGGCAGTGTGCAGCTTTCTCTTGCTGCCCGAATGCGTACTCAGGGCGCGGGGACCTCTTGGCCGACGCAGGGATCGTCGGCGAGCGAGGGGAGGGAGTGAGGAGGAGAAGGCCCTCTCAGAGGGCGGGGGGGACTTCTCCGAAGCCCTCGCGCCTTCTGAGAAGATCTCTGCGTCTTCGGGGAAGGCTCAGAAGACTTCTCAGAAGGCCCGGGGACTTCCGAGCCTTCTGAGGAGGCCCGCCCCTTCTCACTTCCCCCCCTCGCTCGCCGCCGAAAGAAGGTAAAACAGGGCCAGGATCGGGATAAATCGCTCCAGAGCGTTCCGGAGCGCTCTCAGAGCGTTCGGGAACGCTCTGGAGCGGCCGCGGCGCCCAATACATCCTCCAAACCCGCCGATTCTCAGAGATTTCGAGTTATCCCGATCCGATTTTGTCCCGATCTTCGCGTCGCTTTATTCATGCCGCTCTCCCGTGGAAGCGGCGCTCTCCTGCCGCGCCAACTGCGACCCGCGTGCGCGCTGCCGACGTGCACGTCGCTGGGCACCCCGTCGTGGTGGCGCGGAGCGTAAAACTGTCCCCGCCCCCACGGGGGGAGCCTTCGGCCGCGCTGGCCGGCCCACCCACCAACCCCTGGGAGGTGAGGGTAGGCGCCGTCTCCCCCCGGACACCCATCCCCGCTCGGTGGGCGTACGCTGGGAGAGCTAACATAGCCCCGTCCCGGATGACGATGATGATGATGATGATGATGATGATGATGATGAGGATGATGATGATGAGGAGGAGGAGGATGAGGATACTGCTGCTGCTGATGATGTTGATGACGATGATGGCGATGATGCCGAGGATGAGGATGATGATGGTGGTGATGATGATATTCATAATGGTTATGATGATGCTGCTGCTGAGTATGTCCATGATGATGGAGATAGTGATGATGATGATGATGATGATATTGATACGGCTGATAATGCTGATGATTATGATGATGATGATGGCGATGATAGAGTTGAAGATGATGCTGCTGGTGATGCTGATGACGATAATGATAAGTAACGGTAATGGTGTTGATGACGAGGATGAGCGAGTATGTATTACCGAAGCTGATGATGATGGTGATGATGATGATGATGGTAATGGCGACGATGATGATGATGGTAACGACGACGACAATGATGACGAGTATGATGATGATGCTGATGATGCTGATGGTGCTGATGGTGATAGTGATAATGATAGAGATGGTGCTGCTGTTGATGGTGATGATGATAATGATGGTGATGATGATAATGATGATGATGATGCTGATGATGATGATAATGTTGCTGCTGCTGCTGCTGCTGCTGCTGATGATGATGATGATGATGATGATGATGATGTCGACGATCGATGCTATTCGGTCCCGATGTGACTCATCGGCTTCGAGGCCCGAGGATTGAGGCTCGACAGACGGAGTTTGCTGGGCCTATCTGTACCTCTTTCGACCCTCCAAGGGCGCCCTCGCCGCCATGGCCGGGTCCGCCCTCCAAAACTGGCCGGAACCCACACCAGGAGATGGGCGGGTACGGTTGCGAGGAGCAGGGGATATGCATACATGTGTATGTACAGATGCAAATGCATATAACTAATATAAAATATACATTCAATGCGCACTTTTCTAATGTGCTCCACACCTCCCCTCTTCTCTCGTCATCTCCATACTTTATCTCCTGTTCTTATCGTGCCTGTATCTTCTTCATTCTCCAATATGATCTCGTTGAACCCACTCTGCCCACGCGTCCGTCAGGAATGCACAGCTACAACCACAGTCAGTCAAGCTGACCCACGTTACCGACGCCACAGAAATTGGGTGCCCATCCGGAATGAAACAAAACAAACTGTATTTGGGAAGAGGGTTGGTTCAGTCCGGGACCTCTGGGACTTCACATGGAAGGCAATACAGTTTGGGCCAGTCGGACGGCATCCTGAGGCCACGAAGCCAGTCGGACGGTAATTTTGCTACAATGTCGGGGCCCGGTAAGGGCCCCGGCCGAAAAAGACCAAACACCTCCCGCCACAGTCTTTGCACGACGCTCCTCCTCCTCCTCCTCCTCCTCCTCCTCCTCCTCCTCCTCCTCCTCCTCCTCCTCCTCCTCCTCCTCCTCCTCCTCCTCCTCCTCTCGTTCGGCCCAAGGCTCGGGCACGGATTGCCAATCCGTGGGCGGGGGCGCTACTTGGAACTCCCCTCTTGTTTCGTCGATCTCCTCTAAGATGGCCCCAAGAGCGCCCCTAAAGCTCCCAAGAGCGCCGCGAGGGGGCCCTAAAAGGCGCCCAGACGGCCCCAAGAGCCATCCAAGAGGCTGCCAAGAGACCCCCAATATGCCCCCAAAACGCTACAAGAGGATCCCCGCGGCACCCAAGATGCCCCCCATACGCTTCAAGAGGCCCCCCCCCCAAGGCACCCAAGACGCCCAAGAGCCCCCCAGGACCACCAAGAGACCCCCAAGATGCCCCAAGAGGTCACCAAGAAACGTCCAAGCGATATCCCAAGAGGCTCCGAGAGGCGTCAAAGAGAACTCGCTCGCCCTCCTCCTCATTCTCTTCTGCTTTTTCTATTCCTCCTCTTCATCCTCCAATTCCCCCCTCCTCATCATGACTATCATGATCATCATGATAATCACGATCACCATGATAACCCTCATCTTCATCATCACCGTCATCCTCATCAGCATCACCATCACCACCACCACCAAAACCACCATCACCAGCATCATCCTCATCGTAAACATCATCATCATCATCATCATCATCATCATCATCGCCATCACCACCACCATCATCATGGCCATAAGCCTCATCATTATCATCATCACCATAATCATCATCATCATCATAATCACCATCACCATCACCATCACCATCACCGTCACCACCATCAACATCACCATCACCATCATCAGCACCGTCATCATCATCAGCAACATCATTATCATCATATATTCTATCCACCCCTCATCCATGTATCCAGCCTCTTTATTCTCCTCCTCCCTCCTTCGCACGGTTCGGCCGTTCACTTTTTTGCTCCCTCACTTTCACTAATCACCTCAACTCTCCCGGATATTGTTTCTGGATGGGCTGGTTGGGGGTACTCTTCCGCTCGCGAGCGCAAGCGGAAGTGTCGCGCGCCGTCCAAAACTACAACTAACTGGACCTCGCCATGCCGTGCCATGGGCACTCAAACTCATCAGCCCATCTGGCGCAGATCACATGCATGGAGTCCTTCTTGTCATGGGGTCCATCGGGGCCCCCGCAGGGCTGCGAGGGGCACCTAACCTAATAAGACTCCAAGCGGGGCACCATACTACTAGACGGCGGTTGCATTGGACTTCCCAGGTAGCCCCGATAAAGCTTCCCACCGAGCCAATATGCAAGTAAGCCGTTCTTGGCTCTTTCTGGTGGTGCAAGGGGTTAGTATATTGGGACTCTCGACGGGGGCTGCGCGAAGCTCTCCTGCTCACCCACCCGCGCCGTCTTGAACGCCCCCCCCCTCCCCCCGCGGGCGCGGGGAGTGGCGCCACAATTGCAGAGGGCCCAGTTGTTGTCCAGGACGGGCGCCACCCCCTTGACAGTTGCCTCTTGGGCCCCTCTTGGAGCCCTCCTCATGCGGCAATCCTGCGGCCCCGTCGGGGCCCCGTCAGAAACCGATCAACGTGCCGTCGCGCCCCCCCGCGCGGCAACATGGCGCCCTTCATGGGGCCCTATCGGCGCCCCTCCTGCCGCGCTGCACGATGCCTTGCGGCGCGCAGCAAAACGCAATGCGCCCGAGCAAATCGCCTGATCGGATTCTCTGGAACAACTGGCTGGTATACGCGAAGCGCTGTGAATTTGGCCTGCTCCTCCTCTGTCGCATCAATGGCATCGCCCATGTGCTGCAGCACGCTGTCGAACGCCTCCTTGGCACTGCGGGGGGGGGGGGGGGGGGGCTGCCAGACTCCAGGCGCAACGCCGAAGCATCTTCAAGTGCTTTCTGCTGGGGCCCGAGCTGTCCGACGTCTGCAGCCATGGCCTTCAGGGCAGCAGTTTACGACGACTCGGTCGCGACCGAAACTAGTTTCGTCGCCTCGGCCGGGACGTGCTGAAGCAGTCTTCGGAAGTCGCCCCTCAAAAGCATGGCCCCCGAAGCGCCCTGCAACATGTCCTTGTGCGCGTCCACCAGCTCCGACTGCTTCGACACAATGTCATCAGTCTTGGTGTCGAGCGGCACTTCTCGGGGCATCTCAAGGACGGCTTCGGTGCTGTTGCAGATCTTATGGGCGATCGTGCCTTCGAAGCAATATGTTGCCTGGGGGTCCACCAGCTTCGTGAAGCGAGGCACCTTGGGCGTTATCTCATCGACCAGCTCGCAGAACTCCATCGAAGGCGCGGTATCCAAACGAGTGGCTGCGTTGATCTGCCCAGTGATACCTGGGGCGTAATGTTTGAGGACCTTCGCGCAGTGAAGCCCCGCATCAAAATGCGTGACCCACGGCTCAGACTTCGAGAGCCCCCGCCCGACGATGCCGAAGATTATTGTCCTGGATGTCTGATGCGAGGCAGCCAGCGCCGTCTCCATGTCAGTGATAAGCTCAATGTCGGTAGACTGGTCAACGGCGTCTGAGTTGGCCGCCACGGCAATCGCTACATCGAAAGCCCTGGTGACCTCGAAGAGGGCCATGGCAATGGCGCGGCCCAGCTCCGCATCCTCTTCTGGAATCGCCGGCAGCTCTTTGGAGGCGCAAGCGAAATCTAAGGCGAGCTTCTTGTTGGGACTGCCCTTCTCAATCCATGCCACCAGCCTGTCCACGATGACGTAGAGATCAGCGCGTACAAGATCCGAGACGGTGCACTTGGCGAGCGTCGGCTGCTCGGGATCGAAGCGGATATTGTCGACGCGCGTGCGCCAAGCAAGGCAGGTAGAACAACGTCGCCTCGGAGACCAACTCCTTGAAGTCGGAATTGACGTCCTGCTTCAACAGTGCTTCGATCATCATCGCGTTGCCCTCCAACTCCAACGCCACGAAGTCGACCTGCACCTCGGGAGGCCACGTGACACCAGCTTTGGTCAGTGGTTTCGCCACTTCAGAGAGCCGTTCCCGCGACATCTTCTGATGAGTGAAGTTCGACTTCCACAACTCAGAGCACATCTTGATGTGCTCCTCATGGTGGGTGACGCTGTTCAACTCAGCGCCAGTAAACTTCTTCTTCAGGAGCCCGAGCTGGTTTAAGTCCCGTTTCACCTCGTCGCCGAGCAGAGCGTTGTGCAAGGGGCTCCTCTGTATCCAATGTAGTGGCGTCCCAAGCGGTGCGCCCACTTCATGCTGCAAGATGTTCTTGGGCTTCGGCCAGCTGTAGAACGCTGCCGCCTCGTCGGCAGTAGCTTCCCGTGGAGGGCTTTGCTGGGGCCAGGCCAGCTGCCCTTCCTTGACAGGAGTCACAGCATCAGGCGCCGCGCCAGCTGAGCTCGCAGCGGACGCGGGAGCTGGCGTCAAGGCAACCTGCAGCGACTCGCCGTCCGTAGCGCCCTCAATCGCCAGCGCAGAGGTGCACCCGTCCTTGGCCTCAGCGGCTGACTCGACAGCGCCAGCACCCCCGATGGAGAAGGAAGCAGACTTCTTCGCAACAGCTTGATGGCCAGACTTGGCCCCCCGTCTTCCTGGCCTCATCCCCGAATAGCTTTGCAGCCTTCGCCTTCAGCTCGTCGATGGTGGCTTGCGAGTAGCTAACTTTATCGAGGCCGTGGTGCGCAAACATCCTCTTCACGACGTCGTCCAATATGTAATCAGGCTGGCTCCTGTACGCGTGGGAGGTGGCCTGCCTAATCTTCTCGGTCCGCGCTGCGCCGCTGATCTGGCTGAACACGCGCAACTAGAGATGCGGCCTGCCAGGGGGAGGCAACGGGTAGAGCGTCGCCGTCTTCTGGCCGCACAGCCGCCTCGCAATGCCATGCATGTCGAGCTGCTTCGGCGTCTTGCCAGTGTAGGCCTGCGCGTCGCCCCACGAGACGAAGTCGCACAACTCCTCGATGCGCCACCCTTTCTCGGAAGACCCGGCAACCGAGAAGGCAGCACCAACAGACTCTAGCGAAACATTCAAGCCATGGTCGATCTTCGCCGCGTGCTCCTCGGACACCTGCTTGTCGATGATCAGGCTCGAGGTCGAGCGAAGCGGCATGTGCTTCCTCCGCCAGACTCTGCAGTCCTCGCAGACGTAGATCACGTCCAAGTTCTCGATGCCAGGAATGGACTCTACGTCCCCGGACACGCTCACCTTGTGAAACTCCGCCGCCTTGTCCTGGGCGGTCAGGCGGCGGAGAGGATAACTGGCTGGAGTATTCACCCTTACCGACCCCACCGAAAGGTCAACCTCTAGAATGCAAGCGCCCTGAAGCATCACCCAGGGGAAGCCATCAGGCCCCTCCCTCCTGGAACGCCCGGCATGCAGCGGGCGCCGCTGCGCTAGTAGAGCCCGTCGTGGGACCCCGAGGCCCCCCCAGAGACGTCGCGGCGCTCTCTCAGGGCCACTCTGGGGCCCCGCGGGCTTGCAAAGGCCCCCATCGGCACGTTATTGCGGCCCCGAGACGGACAGAGGACTGCTACAGGAAGGCTACAGGGGGTGCCCATTCAAGACCCGAGCGGAGCTCCCACAAGCCCGAATGCCTTCAAACGCCTCCAGTGCCATGGAGGCGCGTCGGGGCCGTCGTAGGGCCAGCGCGGCTGCCTTCTAGAACTCTCGCAGCGCAATTCTGGAAGCACCCTGCCCCACTACAAAGCGCTGGGGGGAAGGGGGCGGGCACCCAGGAAGCCGCAACGAGGACAACTTACATAACCCACAACATTGATGGCGGAATGGTTAACCACTCTGTTTTTTGCATCGTCACAGGGCCCCTAGAGTGGCAGCAGTGGGGCACTGTCGGCGCTGCCATGGGGCCAGCGAAGGCTTGCATGGTTTCGGGGCGTGAGCTGAGTAGGTGCACATGAACCAAAGTGGACCAGGAGGAAACAGAGAAACTCGCAAGAGGTAGCGCTACCAAAAAAGCTCAAGAAACACTCAACACCAACACCAGACCTTGCGTTCAGTTACTCTCGGTTGGTGGCTCTCTTGGGGTCGCTTGGGGCACCTGCGCCGCCCATCTCGAGGCCCCCCCCCCCCTCCTCTCGCCCCCCCCCCCCCCCCCCCCCCCCTCCCCCCGCGGGGCAACGATGGGCCTGTATTGGGGTCTGGCTGTGTTTGTCTCGCACGCGTCCGTTTCACACTCGTGATTACATGGGCCGTCTTAGCATTTGTTGCTGGGGCATCATCGCATGACTACGCCCCTGGGTTGTCTTTACTTCTGTTACGGCGCCACATTGTGGCTGGGGGGGGTAGTGATTGATGCGCATTCGGCGTCCTCGGAGCAGCACTGCTCGTAGTCTTCGCGCTCGAACAGGCGCAGTCATTGGGGCGACGTGCGCCGCGACCTGCAAATCAATGCGGCCGCTGGAGTGTTTCGGTGGATGCAAGCGGCATGGCTGAGCTTGCTGATCTGTGGTGGGTGACCTTGTAGAGTTAGGTAACCTAGTTTGCAGCAATCTGCGTTGATGCATTCCGTTCTTAGTTTGCGAGTTGCAACGCTGCAAGACTCAACGATAAATGCACCAGAACATGCGCGAGAGAGCTCCACTTCAGAGGTCCCAGGGGCGCCCACGTTAAAGGCGCCCGCTGTTCCTGCCCCAGCCCCCCAACCCCCACCCCCAAACGCTGCCAGGCACCCGCCGAACCCTTCCCGAACATCCCCCCCCCCCCAAAAAAAAAAACAATTGCTCCGACGGAAGGACCCCACATGATAATCTCTTTAGCTTGCATGGGGGTATCCTCCTGCCCCTTCCCTTCTCCCACCTACTCTTGCCTCCTCGTTCTCCTCCTGTCTGCTCCTCCTCCTGCCTCAACCCCTGCCTCTTCCTCCTCTTCTTGCCTCCTCCACCTCCTCCCCCTCCCCCTCGTTATGCTTCCTCCCCCCCATTCCCCCTGCCCCTCCTGCCTCCTGCCTCCTCCTCCTGCTCTCCCTCTCCCTTCTCCTCCTCCTCCTCCTCCTCATCCCCTGTCCTCCTCCTCTCCCTCTCCCTCATCCGCTTCCTCCTCCTCCTCCTCCTCCTCCTCGTTTCCATATTCCTCCCCCCTCCTCCCCCCCCCTCCTCCTCCTCCTCCTCCTCCTCCTCCTGCCTCCTCCTTAGGCCTCCTGCCCCCTCCTGGGGCCTCCTGGGGCCTCTTGGGGCCTCCTGGAGCCTTCTGGGCCTTCCGGGACCTACTGGGGCCTCCTCGGGCATTCCTCCTCCTCCCTTTCCTCGTCGTCCTTCCTCCCCTCAGCCTCTTCCTCTTCCTGCTTTCCTGTCTCGTCCTGCATCGCCCCTCCTCCTTTTCCTGGCAATCCTCCTCCCCCTCGCCCTCGCGCGGAACGCGACCCAGAGGAAGCGCGCGACGCGCGTCCCAGCCGATACGCGCCGGAGGGCGACCCAGAGGAAGCGCGCGCCGGAGGATGACCCGGAGGAACCGCGTGAGCAGCGGGACCCATAGGAAAGCCCCCGCCTGACGCGTCCTCACAATTCACTCACAGACGAGGGCCCCGCTTGATACTTCTTCCAAATTCAGACCTGAGGAGCCCAAAAGTGACGACAGTTACAGGAATCCGATGACCCGCTCGGATTAAGAACATGATCTGCGGGCCCCATAGGGAGGGGGTTCCCGCCTGAGACTTCCTCACAATTCACACACAGACGAGGCCCCCGCTTGATACTTCCTCCAAATTCATACCTGAGGAGCCCAAAAGTGATGACAGTTACAGGAATCCGATGACCCGCTTGGATTAATAACATGATCTGCGGGCCCCATAGGGAGGGGGCTCCCGCTTGAGACTTCCTTACAATTCACTCACAGACGAAGTTCCCGCTTCATACTTCCTCCAAATTCAGACCTGAAGAGCCCAAAAGTGACGACAGTTACAGGAATCCGATGACCCGCTCGGATTAATAACATGATTTGCGGGCCCCATAGAAAGGGGGCCCCCGCCTGAGACTTCCTCACAATTCACTCACAGACGAGGCTCCCGCTTGATACTTCCTCAAAATTCAAACCTGGGGAGCCCAAAAGTGACGATAATTACAGGAATCCGATGACCCGCTCGGATTAATAACATGATCTGCTGGCCCCATAGGGAGGAAGCCCCCGCTTGAGACTTCCTCACAATTCACTCACAGACGAGGCTCCCGCTTGATACTTCCTCCAAATTCAGACCTGAGGAACCCAAAAATGAAAACAGTTACAGGAATCCGATGACCCGCTCGGATTAATAACATGATTTGCTGGCCCCATAGGGAGGGCGCCCCCGCCTGACGCATCCTCACAATTCACTCACATACGAGGGTCCCGCTTGATACTTCTTCCAAATTCAGACCTGAGGAGCCCAAAAGTGACGACAGTTACAGGAATCCGATGACCCGCTCGGATTAATAACATGATCTGCGGGCCCCATAGGAAGGGGTTCCCCGCCTAAGACTTGATCGCAATTCACTGACAAACGAGGCTCCCGCCTGATACTTCTTCCAAATTCAGACCTGAGGAACCCCAGTGACGACAGTTACAGGAATCCGATGACCCGCTCGGATTAAGAACATGATCTGCGGGCCCCATAGAGTGGGGTCTCCCGCCTGAGACATCCTCGCAATTCACTCACAGACGAGGCTCCCGCTTGATACTTCCTTCCTCCAAATTTCAACCTGAGGAGCCCAAGCGACGAGAGTTACAGGAGTCCGATGACCCGCTCGGATTAGTAACATGATCTGCGGGCCCCATAGGGGGGCGGCTCCCGCCTGAGACTTCCTCACAATTCACTCACAGACGAGGCCCCCTCTTGGTGGATGATGGTGATGGGATGATGACGACGGTGTTTGATGATGAAATATGACTGATGATGATGATGATGGTGGTGATGATGACGACGTGATGATGACGATGGTGGTGATGATGAGTGCTGATGGTGAGTGATCGTGCGATTCTGATGGTAAATGGTGGTGATGATGATGGGGGCGAAGTGGTGAGTCAGCGAGCAGTGATGAAGAAGATGATGATGATGATCGTTCGATGCCGATGATGGTGAGTGATCGTGCGATGGTGATGGTGATGCTGATGGTGATGATGCGTAGGGAGTGATGGCGATGGTGACGATGATGCGGAGGAGGAAGCAAAGAGGAGCAGAGGAGAGGGGGAGGACGAGAGATCCTGCGCGGAGGGTGCGCAGAGAAACCAAGAACCCGACTTAGGATGTGGGGAAAAACACTGCATCCACAACTGCCCAGGCCCCCGACAAACGGCGCGCCAAATCGGCCACCGAGAGAGCGCCAACTCTGGGCGCTCCGCACATCGCCGCCAGCCCCCCCCCCTCTGCGCGCCCTTATTGCTCATGTCGCAGATCTCGCAGCAGATGAGGACCGAGCGGGACCTCTCCTTCCTGACGGCCAGGGTCTCCTCGAAGTCGTCGTCCACGATGATCGGATCTGGGCGCAGCGAGCCGACGTCGTAACCCTTGAGCCTCGCAGACAGTTTCCCCCTCCTCGGCCTCTTCATCGGCGGCGGCGCAAATCCATCCGCGCTCGAGGCCGACGCAGCAGCGCCAGCAGCCCCCTTCGACATGGTTGCCGGGGAAGCGGGCTGGAAACAACTGGATGCCCGCAAGAAGAAGAAGCTCGGCCTTTGGAGGCCGACTGTGCCGAAAACGGCTGAGGCGGCATGGCGACGACGGCTGGCCCCGACGTCTATGGGGTTGCACGGGGGGGCGGGCAGCGCGCAGGGCGGGGGCAAGCGGCGGGCGGGCGCAGGCGGCGGAGGCGGCGGTCGGCGGGCCGAGGGGGGGGGCAAGGGGGATAAAACAGCGCAAGGGAAATGGAAGAGGGGGGCAGGGGGTTGGTGGCGAAGCGAGGCGCAATGAAACTTTGGGCCGTTACCTGGCGCGCTTCGCCCCATCCCCCCCCATCCCCCCCCCCCAAACCGTCGGCATCTCAGAGGGCTCCGCCTGGGCATCTTACGGGATTCAAGGTGCGCCAAGTAGGAGGAGCGGGGACGCGGTGGAGGGCGTGGTGGAATCCCACCAGCCCTTTAGGGCTACGGTGGTATAGCGAGTTTGTTCTCTTCTCTTCCCCTTCCTTCCCCTGCTCGGTGGAAGGGTTTGCCCCTCCCCCCGCCCCCCCCCCCCCCCCCCCCCCCCCCGCGCGCCCTGGGCCTGGAGGGGGAAGAGGGGGGGGGGCGGCGGATGCGCCGCAGCGTCCAAGATGGCCCAGGATGGCTCCAAGAGGCGCTCTAAGTCGCAAGATGACTTCCAAGATGGCCCAAGGTACTCCAGCATGTGTCAATATAGCCTCCGACATGCCTCCAAAAGGCCCCAAGGCAGCCCCAAGACGGATCCAAGTGCCCGTCGAGTCCTCCACGGCGCCCTCCAACACGCCAGAACCCCTCAAATGCTTAAGGAAAACCACCGTGTTTAACATTCTCGCCTTTTCGCGCCCGATGGGCCTCTGGGACCTCAAGATGGCCCCAAGATGGCCCGGGAGAGCCCCGAGAAGGGCCCAAGAAGGCCCACGACGGCCCCAAGATCGCCCAAGTGGCGCCCAAGAGCGCCCCAAGAGGGCATCAAGACGCCATGTTTGAGCCTCCGAAGGGGGCGGTGCTACGCGAGGTGCCTCCTCTTTTTGAGCCACGGGGTCCAAGATGGCCCTAAGAGCCCCCCCCCCCTCCCAGCCTCTCCCAAAGACCCTCCGCCCCGCCCTTTTTGACCCAAGATGGCCCCAAGATGGCCCCAATAGGGCGCCAGATAGCCCAAAGATGGCCTTCAAAATTGTTTAAGATAACCAAGCATGGCCCAAGATATGCCCCGACAGCCCTCCAAGAGGCATCAAGGCAGCCTCAAGATGGCCCAAGATAGCCGAGCATGGCTCAAGATAGCCTCCGACAGCCTCTAGCCGAGCATGGCTCAAGATAGCCTCCAAGAGACCTCGAGAAAACTGGCAATCAATTGACGGGCTGGTGGGGATGCGCGAAGCGTCAAGAATTCGAGGCCCTTGTGAGGGATGTGCTCAACATAATGGCTGTGGTTGCTTGGGCTCGGGTCGCGCCTGGATCCTGCGTCGCCGAGCCCCCCCCCCCACCCGTTGCCACGGCACACTTGTTCTTTGTTTTTTCTCGAGCAGTCGGATCTCGCAGCAGAGGTTCCTCGCTGCAGTTGGCCATTGGCCTGACACTCCGCGTCGCCCACGCGGCATTTCGGACGAGCATCATCCTTGAAGACAGGGCCACTGCCACGAAAAAGGTGGATGGGGGCGGGGGGGGGGAGGCAGGGCGCAATGAGGGGGGGGGGATGAGCAGGGGCAGGGCGAGGATGATGAGGAGGTGGGCGAGGGTGGCTTGAGGTCGCCCAGGGCTGCGAGCCAGCGTCAACACAAACTGTGCTCATATAGTTGCGTGGCCGGTCCCATCGGGCGCCCCTCTGCGCAGGTCGTGCTAGCTATCCTCCCCCCTTAGGCCCGCGCGGCTTCAAGACGCCTCTAAACGCGGGATGCAATGCATCGACCGCCTTCAAAACTTACAGCTGGTGGACATCCACCCCTGCGCGCCGCCCCTCACACGCCCCGCCGAGGTGCGTTAAAGTTCGGCAGGGCAGCTTCGCGCAATGCGTCTCATACTTCCAAGGGTGGCGCGCAAGACGGCCCATGACCATGCGCTGGCACGCGCGGTTGCATCATTGATCACAAACCCGCACTGTGCGTCCATTGCTAGCGGTCCCGTGACCTGGAGTGGTAGCGTTGCCTTGCCCGCTCCTCCTGATGCATCTCTCCCCCTCGCACGCCTTTGCCCCGTTCCCTCTCGTCCCTCATCGCCGATCGTGCCCGAGACATGCTGGCATTCGCTTGTCCCGCCCCCCCCTCGCCGATCGCCCCCGCCCTCAATCAGCTACCCCCCCGACCCTCCAACAGCTAGCGGCCACAGCGCTTCACTCGGGATCCGACGCGAGGACGACAGCCGAGGCAGCCGCTGGCCTCGCCACGGCCTTGGCACGGCCTGGCGGGGCGCCGCCGCCTCCGCCGCCAGGGGCGCCTGGGCCTGCGGCGGCAGCCATGAAGTGGCCCAGCATGGGCACGTCTGGCTGGGCCTGCGCCTGATTACCCAGAAGCACGGCAAACGCCGAGGCTGCTTTCATGGCCTTGATATTCGCCGTCTTCTGGCGCAGCGACAGCTTCAGAGCCCCGGTGTACGCCTTGAGGGCGCGACGCCGCACCTCGAGAAACGTCGGCCTAGACTGCGAGACGCCGACGGCGCGCCTCGGCGCCATGTCTGACACTGCGATCCGCAACCGCGCATCTCGGCACGGAGTGGGCGCATGATGGGGAGGGGGGGGGGGGGGGGGGGGGGGGGGGGGGGGGGGGGGGGGGGGATGATGGGGGGAGTAGGCAAAGGATGACGAGGAGGAAGAGGATGAAGCTGACAATGCTGATGAGGAGGAGGATGAGGAGGAGGAAGAGGAGGAGGTGGGAGGGAGAGGAGGGGGAGGAGGAGGAGGAGGAGGAGGAGGAGGAGGAGGAGGAGGAGGAGGATTGGGAATGATGATTAGTTCCTCGGGAAAGGGCCCACGCGAAGCCCCCGTGGAGCTCTCCCGAGGGGCGCCCGAGCCCCGCCTGAAGCCGCAGGCTAGGCCCCAGGCCCAAGAGGGCCCCCAAAGGCCCCGCCCGTTCGCTACCCTACCTATCCTGTCTATGGGGCAGTATGAGGGAGGAGGGGCGGGATACAAGGGCAGTCTGCCTTTGTTTTCTTCTGCAGTCCCAAGGGGGGGGCGACTGTTAAACGAGGACTTGTCTCCTATAAAATCCTGCCCCGCCCCCCCCCCCCCCTGCGGATGCCGCGCGGGGCGCCGCTCTCCTTTCCCCAGGTGCCCCGCAGACGCGCCCCCGCAATCCCCGCAGAGGCAGCGCGAGGCCATCAACATACACCCAAACGGTTTCACTCATCTTTCAAACTACCTCCCAGGTCACCCAGAGAGGCCAACCACGAACGCCGCCTCAGCACCCATGAGGCATCTTACCCCACTCTGGAACAGTGGCGGGAGATGCCGAAGGCCAATCGGCCAGCTATTCTATCTGCGATATGGGCGCGCCCGAAACGAACCCTTCTTGGTGGGTTCCGAACCAGATAGCCCGAACCAGGTCGAGCCAGAACAGCTATGGGCGGAATAACTGCAGTGGGTCCTGAAAAGAAGCGCCGATGCCGATGAGTGGGTTTGGCTGAGCGCCCCATGCAGGTCCATCCAAGAAAACACATGAGCCTGGCGAAGGACCCAACCATATGCAGCTGTGGGTACCGCAGTCGTGACTATCGTTTTCGGTGGCGCCCCCTATGGGCCACAATTCTTGTGAAGGGTGCGCCGACATGGGGCGGTGCCCCCATGCGATCTTTCCCACTGCTGTCTTCGGTGGAGCTCCACGTGGGGCCACGGTCCTCGTGAGGCCCGCGAGGGGTGTGCCGAACTGGGGCGGGGCCGCCATGCGTCCCACTGCGGCATTCGGTGGAGCTCCGTATGGGGCGACGAAACGTGTGATGGGTGCACCGAACTGGTGTGGGGCCGCCATGCGAGCCTTCCCACTTGGGCCTTCGGTGGAGCCCCCTATGGGGCCAAGATCCTCGTGGGGGGTGCGCCGAACTGGGGCGGGGCCGCCATGCGAACTTCCCCACTTGGGCCTTCGTGCGCACTTTCCCACTGCGGCCTTCGGTGGAGCACCCTATGTGGCCACGGTCCACGTGAGGGTTGAGCCGAACTGGGGCGGGGCCGCCATGCGAAATGTCCCACTGCGGCCTTCGGTGGGGCCCAATATGTGGCCACGGTCATTGCGAGGGGTGCGCCGAACTGGTACGGGGCCGCCATGCGAACTTTCCCATTGGCGCCTGCGGTGGGGCCCCATATGGGGCCACGATCCTTGTGAGGGGTGCGCCGAACTGGGGCGGTGCCACCATGCGAACTTTCCCACGGGGGCCTTCGGTGTAGCTCACCACGTGGCCACTGTCTTCGTGAGGGGTGTGCCGAACTGGAGCGGGGCCGCCATGTCGCGCTTTCCCACTGGGGCATTCGGTGGAGCCCCCTGCGGGGCCGCGATTCTCGTGGGGGGTGCGCCGAGCTGGGGCGATGCCGCCATGCGAACTTTCCTTCTGGTGCCTCGGTGGGGCCCTCTATGGGACCACGATCCTCGTGGGGAGTGCGCCGAACTGGGGCGGGGCCGCAATGCGAACTGTCCCACTGCGGCATTCGGTGGAACCCCCTACGGGGCCACGGAGCGCGCGAGGGGTGTGCCGGAATGGGGCGGGGCTGGCAGCGCTGTTGCTCAGGATGGCTAACAAGCAGAGGTTGATGGTGGTGATGGTGGTGGTTATGATGATGATTCTGGTGATGATGATGATGATAAGGATGATGATGCTGATGATGGTGATGTTGGTGATGATGAAGATGATGACGAAGATGAGACTGACGGTGATGATGTCGATGATGCTTATGTTGGCGGTGATGATGACGATGATGGGAGGAGGGGGGACGTGGGAAAGGGGGAGGGTGGGGGGGGGGGGAGCGAGTGGGAGGGACGCGGGGCGCTGGCTCTTCAAAACGAGGACCCAACACCACATGATTGTTGGGAACAATGCCACTCGCACCATGTGCGGCACGCCCGTACCAACGCAACGTTCTGTGAATGCGAGCGGACGCATGTGCACTGCGCCGATCGGCTGCAAGACAGGCTGTTGAATCCCAACAACCTTGTAAGGCTACGGTGGTGTAGCGGGTTTGGTCTTCTCTCGTCCCCCTCCTGCCCCTGCTCGGGCGAAGGGTTTACCCCTCCCCCGATCCCTTCCCCTGGGCCTGGGGGGGGGGGGGGGGCGCCGCGGCGTCCAAGATGGCCCAGGATGGCTCCAAGAGGCGCTCCAAGTCGCAAGATGGCCTCCAAGATGGCCCAAGGTACCCCAAGATGCGTCAATATAGCCTCCGACATACCTCCAAGAAGCCCCAAGACAGCCCCAAGACGGATCCAAGTGCCCTTCGAGCCCTCCACGGCGCCCCCCCAACACGCCAAAACCCTTCAAACGCCAAGGGAAAACCAATGTGTTTGGCATTCTCACCTTTTCGCGTCCGATGGGCATCGGGGGCCTCAAGATGGCCCAAGGTGGCCCAATATAGCCTCAAGAGGGGCCCAAGATCGCCCAAGAGGCACCCAAGAGCGCCCCAAGAGAGCCCCACGACGCCACTGTTGAGCCTCCGAGAGGGCAGTGCTAAGTGAGGGGCCTCCCCTGTTTGAGCCATGGTGCCCAAGATGGCACCAACAGCCCCCCCCCCCCCCACCCCCCACCCCCAGCCTCTCCCAAAGACCCCCCACCCCGCCCTTGTTGGCCCAAGATGGCACCAAGAGAGCACCATATAGCCCAAGATGGCTTTCACAGTGGCCTAAGATAGCCAAGCATGGCCCAAGATAGCCTCCGACCGCCCTCCAAGAGGCCTCAAGGCAGCCTCAAAATGGGCCAAGATAGCCGAGCATGGCTCGAAATAGCCTCCGGCAGCCTCTAGCCGAGCATGGCTGAAAATATATCATACAAGAGGCCACAAGAACACTGGCAATAAATTATTGATGGGCTGGTGGGGACACGCGAGACGCCAAGAATTGCGTCGCGGCCAACGGAGCGGCACATCTTGCAACTACCCCAAGCACAAGCGCACAGGAAAGTGAATAATCATCGACATGCTCTAAGTTCTCCTAACGTAACCCTTTCTACAGAAGACCAGGGCACCCCTTCGGAGCATCTCCAAAACGATTCCACAAGGCCCACGCGAGACACCCACCGCTCCAGGTGGATTCCCTTGCGTGGTCCACGTGGTCCACGCGGTCCACCGCTCCATTCTCTTGCGTGGACCGTGTATCCTGGTCCACGTCAAACCATGCGGTGGCCATCCTGGGCACGCCTATGGTGGCTCCTGGGGGGAACTCCACTAAGCCACCCCCCTCGCAAATGCTCCCCCACGAAAATATACCCCCCCCCCCGTCCCCCACGCCCACCCACCCCCCGCCCACCCACCGCATGGGCAACATCACACATCACTCCTTGGCAACATTCTTGGCAGCGTCGGCGGCCCTGACCACGAATGGCTTCGATGGCTAGAACCAGCCACCCACCGCGACCCGCCAGGGTGCCGCCTAAATGCCAACGGGCCCAGCGAGGCGCCAGGGAGCGGCCCTGGCGCCGCGATGGGGGCCCCAGCAGCCCCTTCATAGGTAACCCAGAGGCACCCCCCCTGGGTGCTCAGGTTCACAAATATGGAGATGTTCAAAGAAAATGCATTGAGCGATGCCTTTTGACGCATCCTTGGCGCGGCCATAGCAAAGTCTATGCAACCTTATGGGTTGGATGTGGCGCCTGCGTGGCTCTGCGCGCGGGAAGCGCCGACTTTGAACTTTGCAAACTTCAAGGCGCAGTGGGGGGGGGGGGGGGGGCACCTTTGCACAACCCTGGGCATGTTACACGGACAAGGTGCGCGCATGACGCTGTCACGACGGCAATGACCATAACGCATTGACAACGCCACGGGGCGAACGCGCAGACGTGCTGATGACGTTTGATTGTGCAAGTTGTGCATGATTCAAATGTCAGGCGACATGTGCGCGACAGTTCTGAAACATTTTAAAATGTGTTCGGGCATTTTAAAAACATTTTTAAATGTATGTGTGCAAACGCGCGTCGCGATCAAATGTCGACCGCCCCTCTTCAAGATGTCGCGCCGTACCAAACAAACGTCGCAACGCCTCGTGCAATATGTCAGCGGCAGCTATTCGTAGAGGATGGCGGTCGCCGAAACCTCGCACAACGACAAAGCCCCACGTACAAGGGAAACCCTTGAGAACAATGTTACTAACGCTCGTGAAGAGTGCTCGCGGGGCGCGCGTGGGGCCTCATGGGGCCTTCTGGCGCGCGAGGCAATCACGTCTCGCCCCCAGCGGTGAAACGTGCACCGCTGACTTGTAGACAAACCAAAACGTGACGCGCGCAAGGCCATGTAACTATAAGGCGCAATGGCTAGCCCATTTGAGGAGCGTGTATGTCCATGGCAAGTCGTGCTCATGCGGGGCGTGGCAGACAAACGACTACTACTGCTTGAACGACAAAAAACACCAGGTTACGGTGGGACCATTGGTTGCACCAGTGAGCCATTGGATTCGGGGTTGGGGGTCGTTGGCCAGACATCGGCGTTTAAGAGTTGACGGGGGCAGGCCCAGCATGGGGAGTGCCCGAGGCGAAACCCAAGTTAGAGGAGAGTGCCCTGGCGCAGATAACAACGCTTGAGGCGCGCCCTGAGTTGACGCTGGCTGCCAGGATTAAAAGAATCGCTGCGTGGCCTTGAATCCGCGACTCGGCAGTGCCACGCGGCGAGTAAAGTAAAGGAATGCGCGCCCGCCCCGCTGCGTTGAAACGTCGCCAGCGATGGGGCGGTGGATCAGGACACGAACGGCGGGCGTCGACTAGGTCGGCTGCATTGGGGCCGCCGAACCCCCCCCCCATGCAACCCCCGCCAATGAACACATTCTTCCAGCGGCCCCCGCCCCCGCCAACCGCGCGCGCCCGACGACCCCCCACAACGCCCGGCCTTGCTGCGCGGGGATAGGGGGGAAGAGCGGGGCGGTGCGTTCTCTTCTGGAACAGCCCCCCCCTTCGTGAGGGCGCGGATGGGCAGCGAGCATGAGCGGGCGAGGGTGGCCATGCTCATCGAAGCTCGCATAGGCTTTCAACGGCGATCAAACTGCAAACTTTGCGGGGGCAACGCACGGGGGCAAGTGATTGGCCATCGCCGTCGAACCAGCGGTGAGTCTACAGTGCATGGCCAGAATGCCATATGATAAAAAAAACAGCAGTGCAGTTCAAAGTCTTCGCGCCGAGAACCTCGCACCCCCCCCTCCTCGCCCTCTCGTATCTCAACCGCCCCCGCCCTCCCCAATCTCTCTTCCATGCCCTTCGCAACTGCGCCGATCTACCCTGCCCAGATCACCATTCACGAACATTGGCGGCCCACCCTCCGCGCACTCAACCACCTGCAGAGAGGGGTTTAAACATCTATGACGGGCGAACATCTGGCTCGGAATTCTCATCGTCGCCCTTGGGGCGCTCGCGCCCGAGAAGACGCACCCCGAAAACAATAGCTTTTAACATTGCCCTGGCAGCCTCGCGCTGATCCAGAGAGGGCATGGACCTCAAATGGGCCTGCTGGGAGCACCCTCCGAAGCCGTGGATGCACCGTGCTACTGCCGCGCCCGCGCTGCGCCCCTGCGTGGGATGCGTTAGCGCGCGGGCGCCTTTAGGCGCAACAGTTGTGAAAGTCTTCCTGCTTCTGCATCCGTGGCTCAGCCTATTCGGGCAAACGGTTTCAAACCTGTTGGTGCGCGGGTGGCGGGTCACCTTCCCACTTCCAGGAATTTGAAAACTACAACGCCGCCAGGGTCCACCTCGTCATGCACATCTGGCGGGGCTGGCGGCAATGGGTGCAGAGGCGGAGGCGCGGCTGCAAGCGGTGGTCCGCCAGCAGCGGGAACAGGGATCGCGGGCGCATCAGGCTCGGGACCAGGCGCATCACCATCGCATGCGTCGTCGGATGCCACCGCCAACGCATCTGAACCGCCGTCGCCTCCAGGCGCGAGCGGATCCGCGATCTCGTCGTCCGAGCCCTCATCCGCGGGCGCTGGCTCCTCGGCGCCAGCTGGGTCAGCGCCTTCAGCAAACAGCTCGTCCTCCATGAGGCGGACAAGCGAGCGGGGAAAGGCGGGGGGCGGGATGGGCGTTTGGCGGGATGGCCAATGCAAGGGCGAGGAGGAGTGCGCGAGCGGCTTGGCCTGGTGCCTTATGAGTAAGCCTGAGGCTTGACCCCGAGCGCGAGGCTCGACGCCGAGCCTGGTGGAGAGGGGCGCTGCCCGACGAAGAGGGGGGAGATAGGCGGGGTGCGGGGGGAGTTAGGGATGTGGCGGGGGACGCATTGGGGGGCGAGCGAGGCTGGATGAGGGCGCGCGGGAGAGGGGGATGGGAGGCGGGGGGCGAGGAGGGCGATCGGGGGCGGAAGTGGGGGGGGGGGACCGAAGGATAAGGCGAAAGGGATTGATGGGGGGAGGTGGGAGAGCGGAGCTACGATGGAGAGCGCGCGGGGGGGGGGGGGGGGGGGGGGGGGGGCAAGGGTGAGTGGAGAGCGAGGAGGGAGAGCGCAATGGCGCCGCCGCCCTCGCCCCCCCCCCCCCCCCCCCCCCCCCCCCCCTCCTCGTGCACCCTCCCCTCTCAGCGCTCGCCCATCGGGGGCTCCCCCCCCCTTCCCCCGACCCCGTAGGCGCCCGCTCGAAACTAAACTGGCATATGGGGTTGGACGCAATGTGGGCAGACTCTGCGCCTCTAGATTCTGAAGGGGGCAGCCTCAGATAGGGCGCTGAGCGGTTGCCGAGTTGCCACCCCCTGTTTTTGCTTTGCACCACCGCCCCAACAAACAAACACAGGTTCACAGGGTTGGCGGCCCGTATATCCAGCGCTGCCCCGAACGCAGCAGGCCCGAGCAGGTCATCAACGGCTCCAGCGTGCGCGTGGGCCTCCTCGGCACCGTCAACAGCGACGTCGGGCTCGGCCTGGTCCATGTCGTAGTCGGCGCCGACGTCCTCGAGCGGCAAGGCGTCTCCGCTGCCCCCGGGCGGCAAGGCGTCAGCGTCGCCGTCTGCTCCAGCGCCTCCAGCGCCAGCATCGGCAACGCGACCGCGGCCCCGGGCTCGACCTGCGCCACCGCGGCAGCGGCCGCGACAGAGCCTCCCTCGGCCAGGCCCACGGCTGCCACCACCGCGGGGGCGCGCCAGCAACGGGGACAGCTGCTGCATGCTCAGATCGGGGCGCATTCGCACGAGCACGAGGTCAGGGCGCATCTGCGCGACCTCCCGAGGGTGCATCTGCAGCTCATATATGTCAACGTTGCACACCATTACCCTGGGCGTGCGCTGCAGCACCTGGTATGCGTTCTCCCGCGCGCCAGATGCCTGAGTGGGCGAGCTGACGTGGCATGCCACAAGATGATTGAACGTTGGTTTTACGTTGGGCCACCCTGAAGAATCGCTCCTGGTGCCTTCTTGGTGCCCTGTCGAAGCCTTCCTGGGGCCTGCGAAGAATCCCACTCGCCCGTTAGGGCTACGGTGGTATAGCGAGCTTGTTCTTCTCTCTTCCCCCTCCTTCCCCTGCTCAGGGGGGATGTCAACCCCTCCCCCGACCCCCCCCCCCCCCCCTGGACCTGGAGGGGGTGGGGGGTGGGCGGAGGCGCCGCAGCGTCCAAGGTGGCCCAGGATGGCGCCACGAGGCGCTCCAAGTTTCAAGATGGCCTCTAAGATGGCCCAAGGTACTCCAATATGCCCCAAGACAGCCCCAAGACGGACCCAAGTGCCCTACGAGCCCTCCATGGCGCCCTCCAACACGCCAAAACCATGCAGAAGCCGATGGAAACTCAATGGGTTTGGCATTACCGCCTTTTCGCGCCCGATGGGCCTCTGCGACCTCAAGGTGGCCCCAAGATGGCCCGAGACAGCCCCGAGAGGGGCCCGAGAAGGCCCGAGACGGCCCCGAGATCGCCCACGGGGCGCCCAAGAACGCCCAACGAGAGCCCCAAGACGCCATTTTTGAACCTCCGAGGGGGCGGCGCTGTTTGAGGGACCTCCTATGTTTGAGCACTGGGGCCCAAGATGGCCCCAAGAGCCCCCCCCCCCCCCCCCCCCACCCCCCCCCCCAACCTCTCCCAAATGCCCTCCACCCCGCCCTTTTTGGCCTAAGATGGCTCCAAACGAGCCCCAGATAGCCCAAATACGGCCTTCAAAATGGCATGAGGCAGCCAAGCATGGCTTAAGATAGCCGCCGGCAGCCCTCCAAGGGGCCTCAAGGCAGCCTCAAGATGACCGAAGATAGCCGAGCATGGCTCAATATAGCCTCCGACAGCCTCTAGCCGAGCATGGCCCAAGATAGCCTCCAAGAGGCCCCAAGAAAACGGGCAATCAATTATGGATGAGCTGGTGGGGATACGCGAAGCGTCAAGAATTTCTAGGGGGCGCCGAAGGAAACCTCTTAGAACACCGAAGGCGCCCACTAATGCGCATGCAGAAATTAACGCGTGAACCACTGAATCGCAACTGCGCCATGGTCACGATGCATCAACCCCACCACGCTGAGTGAGGTGTTATGCCGACAGTTTCTGCTTCCCTCAGGTGGTCGAGCTTGATGGTGCGTTCGCGTTGTCGGTGCAAGAGCAACCCACAACCGCCGCGGGGATGTCAGAGGTCACCCCAAGGCCGCCCAATCCCATTCAAAAAAACCGCCCCGTTACGAACCAACACGACCCCAAGCTGGTCCAAGTGGGCCCCAGATAAACCACGCGTACAAACTACGCCGAATCAAATTGGTCGGCACATGTTTCCGACGGCTGCCTGGTCGGGGCCGCGCACGTTCCTGTGGTCGGTTTGCAGACGTCGGCCCGCTCGCTTTTTCGAGCCCAGGGCGGTCGCAGAATGCGGCGGAAACCTGCGAGGCCACCCCGGTGCATCCGAAGAGCCGCCTCAAGAGAGCGCCGAGACTGCCCAAGACGGCATCGAGACGGACCATGACGGCTTCAAGATGCTACAGATAACCCCGCAGACATCCCCAGAGGAAACAATACCGACCAACAGTGGTCGGCATGAGCTTCAGACGTCGGCATAAGGCACCACACATATGCTAGTTGTTGTGGTGGTCCAATTGGTTGTGGTGGTTCGCTGCTTCGGGTCGAAGGCGGCGCCAGAATAATGCGGGCGCCTCCGAGCTCATCCCAAATGCGGCCCGCAAGCGCCCCCAAAAGGCACCCCCAAAAAAAGCATTGGGCTGGCCCGAGACGGCCTAGGAGAGCCCCAATACACCCCCAGAGGGAACCATGCCGACCACAGGTGGTCGGCATGGGCGTCCGGAGTCAGCGTGGAGGGGGGCCGATCCGTGCAGGTGTCTAAGGTTTCTGATCGATCAATGCGCGCTCGCTTCTCCTGGCCAAAGGCTGCACCAGAAAACTGCCGAACCCTCTCAAGCCTACCAAACCGCTCAATCGCACACCTAAGAGCACTGCCCAGGAGAGCACCAAGACGGCCCCAGACGATCCAAGGGGCCCCAAGACGGCCCGAGGTCACCCCGAGGCGGCCCAAGATCACGCACAAGAGACCCTCCGCCATGAACCACTGCCCCCCCCCCCCCCCCCCCCCCCCCCCCCCCCCCCCCTCCCCCTCAAGACTGCCCAGGACAGCCTCAATGCAGCCTCTAACCCACCAACCCTGGTCGACATGTGACCCCGAAGTCGGCCCAGTGAAATCGCGACATGATGTGTCATCGGGCACTCGACGCGCGCGGGGCGATTGCACTTTTCTGGTCAAGAGAAACTCGGAAGGCCGCGGCGGCCCCCGATGCCACCGCGAGACGGAACAAGACCCACATCCAGAGAGCCCCCCGCTGGACCAATGTTGCCCCAAGACGCCGCCGGCCGCAAGAGAACTCCAATGCAGCTTCTGAGGTCAACCCACGCACGTGCAATGCTGTTTCTGAACTCGCGTGGAGCCGCCCAGTGGGGGAGAAAGAATGGACGACGACAAACCAAATGCTGTCTTGCAATCTTGCGCTGCCTTATCGGAAACGGTGCCTGAAATCATTCGCTTAAGCTCAGTTCACCGCCCAGCCGCCCTGCCTGTCGCCCCCCTCCCCCCTCTCCTGTCAGCCTGCCCCCCGTAACCACAATCACCAGCATGTTTTTGTTTGTTTATGACAGCCGCGCCTCATCCGAGCCTCTCGCGCTTTGCCTTGATGATCGCTTGTAGCTCGGCCCCCCGCTTCCTCTCAATAGCCGCGGCGTTCTGTGCCGCCGTGAAGGCCTTCTCGGCCTCAGTCCTCGCCGCTCTGTGCTCCCTGACCTTGGCCACGGCAAAATCGCACGCCTTGTCGTACGCGGCGTCTGCCTTGGCCAAGGCTTCAGCAGCCGCCGCGTGCACTTTAAACGTCTCAATTGCGATGCCGTGCTTGGCCCGATCATCGAGGTCCGCCGCGGTGAACGTTTCGGTGTCCAACTTATGCAGGTCTGCAGCAACGCTGCACATGGGATCCAAGGTTTCATCGTCAGCGGTGTCCAACTTGGCAAGGTCGAACGCCGCGGACGCGACGTCGGCCTCGGAATTGGCCCCCACGGTATCACGTGCCGTTGGGACCGCGCTGTCAGCCTCGGGGTCGGCCAGCTCCACGGCCTCCTGTGGCGCGCCGACGTCAGCGCCGCCCCGCGCCGCCGCAGCCTCGCTGTCGGCCGCGGGGACCTCCTCGGATTCGACCGCGCCTGAGGACGGGGGGCCGACATCGGCGGACGACTGCCCTGGCGTCGGCTCGCTCTGGAAGCAGGGCGCCTGCGGCTGAATGGCTGGAGTTTGAGCTGGCGGCGGCCGCTTCCAGTGGTCTGGCGGCGCGCGACGTTCTGCGTTGGCGGTGCGCTTCTGCAACATCTCAGCCAGCGCCATTTCAGCGGCTCTTCCAAATTTGGGCGGGGCCGTTTTCGGCCCATGGGGCGGTGGCGCCTTGGACGAGGCCGCCCGTTGGGCGATCGCACTCAAAGGCGGAAGGTCGGTCGGCGGCCTCGGCCGCCTAGGAACCGAAACGCGCCCCACTGTGACTCGCGCGCCCCGCGCGCCTGCGTTTGAGCAGACTACGGGGCAAAGCAGAGCGGCATGGGCCCCAACGTCGAAGCCCCCATTGTCCCCATCGTGGCCGCCATCAACATCGCAATCGCCCAAGCCGCCATCACCGGCTTCGTCATCATTCGCATCCCTCCCCGAGCTCCCGCCCCATCCCACCTGCGCCCCCCCCCATCTCTCCTCCCCCCCGTCAACTGTTCGACTGCGGCTCGTCGCCGATGGGGCGCCTTCGGGGCCGCAAAACGCGCGAACGCTCAACAAAACGCAAGTTTGAATAACGCGTGTCTACCTCGGGTCGCACGGGGTGCATCTTGAAGCCATCAAGGCCATGATTGAACGCAACTGCGCCTTAGCAGCTGCGCGGAGGCTCCGCGGGGCCTTCTGGCGGCCTGCAGTGGGCAACATGGGATGCCAGTTTGGACCGTTGTGGGGCTGTCTTCGGGGCGCGCTGGGCAGTCTTGGACGCGTCTGGGGCTGCCGAGATCCGACATGGATACAACGACCCCCCACTCGAGACACCCAGACGCCCCCCAACCGAAAGTGGGCATCCTGAGGCCTCATGGATTTTCTGCGGTGCTCAAGAGGTGGCGCCCCGGAGCGTCTCAGAACCCAGCCTTGGCAATCGGAATGCCGTCTTCGGCCGCGTTGGGCCTAGATTGGGCCGTCTTGGAATCGCGCGTGTAATTGCGTGGCCAGCGCGGCCGTCTAGGGAGCGCCCTTGGGTTGCAGTGGGTGCCGCCTTGGGCAACCGAGGCCACCGTGAACGCTAAGATGGGCGATGGTAAGCGTCGACGCTCACCGCAACAGCGGGCTGGCTGGACCATCCGAAGCCGCGCGACTGGCAAGAGGCGTTCGAGGGGCGGGCTTTCACGAATGGTGGCAGGCACTGCGTGGTTTCAACCTGCGGTCGAAGAGCTAACGAGGGGATGAGGCGAAGAGGAGGAGTGAGACGGGTGGAAGTTGCAAGAGGCGAAGGGAGCGCAGAGGGGGGAGGAGAGACAACCGCAGCGGCAAGAAGGGTTGAAACGAAGAACTGCTTAAGATGATGGTGGGGGGACACGGCCTAAAAGGAACTGCAACATCTGATGCGGTGGAGGGGCGGTGGCTACTAAGTACGGAAGGGATTGCACGCGCGCTGCCGTCGGAGCCCATTGAAGAACCATGGGGGGCAATCGGGATCTTCGGGTGCCTATCGTTCTGCTACCCTGGGCCAGCACGCCATGGCGAAACCAGAATTGATTAGGGGGGTAGGGGGAAAGAGTTGGGTCAGACGACCGAAGGGAATAGTGTCCAAGTCGCGCTGCCTGGAGCGCCACCTCGCCCTCCCCAGCGCTGGCCAAGCACAAGCGCTCATCACCAGTGACAAGGAACATCTCCTGCAACATGAGCTTGCACGGCGAAAGCATAACCTTCGATATATGGAACCAGCGCGGCGCGTCGACTCCGAAGTCGACAAGCTGTCCCTCGTCGCCCCCACGATCGAAGCCTGGAACCCATGAAAACCTGAAAAACACTTTGCCATCCAAGAACAATGACCGATCATGCGGGTGCTGCGGTGTAAACAGCTCCTTGCAAATCACGAACAAACGGTTCCTGGCCCTGTACAGATCGAGGCCCTCTGCGCCGCAAAGGCGCACGCCTGCCTCGCAGCACTTGCTCTGGGCGTCGCAAGGCGCGTCGCCCGACGACTCGACGCCAGGAAGCACTCGGCGCAAGTGGTTCCACTGCGCGACGGCGGCCCGCCCGAAGCCAGAACACTTGCTGCCGCCGAGCTGCAGCGCCGAACGCGCCTGCGCCGCCGGCGCCGACGCGCGCCCAGCGTCGCGCTCCAGGACGCGGGCGCCGAGGACAGGCGGCAGTGCTCGAGGCCACGACGCCGCAGCCTCTGTTCTCGGCACAGCAGCAATCAAATCAGCGACGTGTTCGGCCGCATGATCAGCGCTGTACTTTTCGACGATGCCCACGTCTGCGGCCACCCTGGAGTCCACCTCCTTCCGGCGCAGCCGCATCGGTGCCCTGGCCTGCGTCGTGGCCTCGTCCAGGCCTCTGCCAGTAGCAGCGCACTCGCCCAGGACTCGGTCGATAACTTCGTGTCGGTCGGCTTGCCCAAGCCGAGCAAGAGCGCAGTCCATGACCCGTCGGCTCTGAAATTGGCGCAACGCCTTGCCACTTGGCCCGGATGCTGGCAGGCCATCGGCCACTCTATCCCTCGACGCAGCACCTTCTTGCTCGACCGCCTGTCGTTCATGCGGGGCGAGCGCGCGGTATGCAGCGCCCATCGCTCTGAAGTCGTTGCTGCTAGACATGTGCAGGAACGCGCTCCAATCCCCGCCAAGCCCCTTCTGGCATGGCGTCTGGGGCGGGGGCCTTGCCCCGCCGCCTGCGGAGGGTGCCGAGCAACCGCGCTTGCGATCGAGGCCCTCCTTCAGCTGCCCGCTCAAATCGTCTGCGCTCAGGTCTGCCATGTCAACCTTGTGCGTTTGAACTCTCCTGCTGACAATCCCCCGCAGGTACGCATTGTGGCACTCGTTCGGGACGATGTTTGTTTGCATGAGAAGTGCCAATGCAACGAGCTCATTGGTGTACTCAGCACTGCCGACGCGACACCTGGACCGCATCTCCCGAGTCCAGGGGCCCAGCGAACACTCGGGGTCGCCCGCCATGCTGTCGGCGAGCTCAGGCTGGATCAGCAGCATGACAATTCTGGCGGGATGCTTTTCCGCCGGCCCGACGAGGGGGGATTGCACCGACGCCCCTGCAATTGACAGCGTGACAAAGATCTGGGCTCGAAGCGATTTGGTCATATCAACTGGCGGAAGCAGGCCCCGCATCACAGGATTCTGCATCATGAAAGCAATACGGTGCAACGCTTCGTTATCAATCGCCATGCTGGCCACCACTGACGCTCTAAACTCTCGGTTGGCCCCGCCTGGATTCGATGGCGCAGCCCTGGCTGCCTTGGCCCGCTGCTCGCGCCCCCATCTGAGAGACGTGAGATGGGTCTGCTTGTTCAGCATTGTTTGCAAAGGGCGCAACACGTTCCGAAATGCGACCATGCCGCTGCGAGCGCAAGGGCTCGACCTGCAGAATAAAGACAATGCGTTCACAAGCGACTTGGCAAGCTTGCGTGCTCGATCGTTCTCATGGTCTGACTTGCCCTGCGTGCCGTGCGAATCTAAATCGTCGAGCCCATCGCCAGCGATTGCGGGGGCATGTGGCTGGCGATCATCGAACGCAAGCGCTGGATCCACATCGAATGAACTCGCCGCTGGCGCCCCCTTCCGCACATGCAGCAATGATGCGAAGAGGCGCATCGCTGGCTCCATGACGCCGCAAATCATCGCGGGCAGCCCGACGTCGCAGATGAACCCGCGTCCAACGGGCCCTGTTCAGCACGGAAAAACACTTCTGACAAAGACCTGCCACAATTCCATCGGCCAGTTCGTCTTTGCCCGACGCAGCGCTTCTCGGCACCGAGTTGGCGTGTTCCCAATTCCATTGCCCAGCCCCTGGGCCCCAGCCCTTGCCTCTGAGGGCGTTTTAACGGGAGCGCCGCCGTCGCCCTCAACTTGCTTGGGCCGTGGCGCGGTGACCCCGCGCCGTCTTTCGCAATTGGTGGCGCGGTGAATAGAGACCCCGAAGCTGGGCCAGGAGAGCGCAAAGGCGGCCCCGGGGCAACCCGAGAACGCCCCAAGTTTGCGCCATAGCGCCCCAAATGTACCCAAAACGGCCCAACGTGCCCCCAAAGACTGCCCAATCAATATACACAGAAGAGGCCTCAGAAAAGGTGCCGCGAGAGGCAGACACCTCTGATGTGCGATGTGGATATTGAGGTATGGCTGCTGTGCCACAGTGGCGGCTTCCCGAAACTCCAAGGCGGCTTGCGAGCCCCCGCGCGCCACCCGCCCCCGCCCCCCGCGCCGCGCGCACGCGCGCGCGATCAAACGCATGCCAAGACGGCCGGAGAGGGCCCGACGACGGCTCACGATGGCTTCAGGGCGACCCAGAAGCGCCCACGACGGCCCAAGAGGAAACCGCGCCAGATCCAAGGGGGGGGGGGCCCAGAGACGAAACAGGAAACGATACTGTAAGCCTTCCGCCCCAAGACGCCACCAGGTGGGGGCGCCCTAGGCACCCCGCGAGCCACCCCCCCCCCTCTTTCGAGGAAGCCAACGTCGCTGGAGTTTGGCCCCGCCGCCTTTTCGGCGCCCCGACGCCCCAGGGCGCTCCATCAGCGCTGCACGAAGGCGCCCCGGCGCTCCAGCGCGCCCCCGCGCGCCCCAAAACCACCCCGCCCACCCCGCCTCATTCGCCGCCGCCGCCGCCCGCCCCCCTCCACCCCCACCCACCACGCCCAAGAACTATCAACACTACAAGGACAATGCACCATCGAGGCCCCGCAGACGCCCCAGAGCACCCATGCGTGCCCCCCACGACGAACCTCCAACGGCGCCCGAGATGTCAACCACGGGACCCCAACCAACAACCGTGAGGTCGCTGACCCACCACCCAGGCACGGCTGTAGGATAAGGGATATGCCGAAGGCCAATATGTACCGCTCAGGGCTCTCAACAGCTTGCTCCACCCACACGTCGACATGTGACTCCTGGAGCCAGTCGCCGCTGGGGAGCAGACGAAGAAGGACACGGCGCCCAAGAGAATGCTGACCCACAGGGACGAAAGCACGCAGCACCATCATGTGATAAAAAAACCATGGCTTGAGTTGGCCCCCCCAATCGAAGGCGCAGAATCTTCCGCACCACGGCGCAAAGACAATCGCGGAATTATTGAAACATACCTGCTGTGCAGAGCAACAAACCAACGTGCAGCACACTTTTCACAACCCACTCAAAGTGCGTGCAAGCATCACCATGGACCTGGAATGTTTTGTGGGCAGTGCACTTCCATGTCAAGATGCCCCACTCAGCTGTGCAGCGCCTGAGCCTCAATATCTCCCGCTCCGCTGCATCATTGCTGGGGTGCCGATCGGAATCGGCTGCTCTCGCCCTGCCATGGAAAAATCCCACCAGCCCTTTAGGGCTACGGTGGTATGAGGAGTTTGTTATTCTCGATTCCCCACCCTTCCCCCGCTCGGGGGGGGGGGGGGGGGGGCGCCCTGGCCTGGAAGCGGGGGGGGGGGGGGCGCCGCGGCGTCCAAGATGGCCCAGGACGGCCCCACGAGGCGCTCCAAGTGGCAAGATGGCCTCCAAAAAGGCTCGAGGTACTCCAAGATGAACCAAGATAGGCCCCGACATACCTCCAAGAGGCCCCAAATCATCCACAAGACGGATCCGCGTGCCCTTCGAGCCCTCCACGGCGCCCTCCAACACGCCCAAAAACCTTCAAGCGCCCAGGGGGAGTCAATGTGTCTGGCAGTCTCGCCCTTTCGCGTCCGATGGGCCTCCGGGACCTCAAGATGGCCCCAATATGGCCCAAGAGAGCCCCAAGAGGGGCCCAAGAAGGCCCAAGACGGCCCCAAGATCGCCCAAGAGGCGCCCAAGAGCGCCCCAAGAGAGCCCCAAGACGCCATGTTTGAGCCTCCGAGGGGGCGGCACTAATTGAAGGACCTCCTCTGTTTGAGCCATGGGGCCCAAGATGGCCCCAAGAGGCCCCCCCGGCCTCTTGGGGCCATTTGGCTAGAGATGGCCCGAAGACCACCCACCGCTCTTTTTGGCCAGAGATGGCTCCAAAAGGGCCCCAGATAACCCAAGATGGCCTTCAACATGGCCTAAGATAGCCAAGCGTGGCTCAATGTAGCCTCCGACAGCCCTCCAGGAGGCCTCAAGGCAGCCCCATGATGACCCAAAATGGCAGAGCATGGCTCACGATAGCCTCCGACAACCTCTAGCCGAGCACGGCTCAAGATAGCCCTCAAGACCCAAGAAGCCTCAAGATAATTGGCAATCAAATTATGGATGGGCTGGTGGGGATACGCGAAACGTCAAGAATTGTCAGGCATTGGCGTGGCATCGTTTTTCCAACAGGGCCTGGGCAATGCATTGTGCAGAATTCGCCTTCAACGCTTGGTTCACACTCGTGGACCTGCCAATCAAAATGGTGAAGTGTTCTTTCTGCATTGCAACGCCTGCGCGACACGACGTATGCGAAGTAGCTCCTAATGTAGAACAAGTTTGTGGTGTTCGCCTGCCGCTCGCGAATTGGACGGGGCAGGCACCATCGCATCCGACAGTGCGTGCGAGGAGACGCGGCGCCGCCTGTCGGTCGTCTGCAACACCTGCGGCGTTTCGTCGTAGCTGTTGTGGTCAATGGCTGCTACGGCACGAACACCAGAACGTGGTGTCCTGGCCAGCTTCACGATAGCGTCTGACCGAGCGTGGCGAAATACTCTGTCACTGTTCCACTGACAACACGCGGCCTGGTAAGTGCTCGCATTGAGCGCCCGAAAATGCATGCCCAGATTATCATCTCGAGCCGTTTTCCCCATGTGGGGGCTCCTGTTGAGAAAAAGCTCCGCAGCGTGGGCATCCATCTCATCCTCGCGAACGCGAGGGGCCAATACCAACAAGTCTCGGGTTGCTTGCGACAACAAGGAGCATGTGAACATCAGCCGCGGCAGAGACACATCCTGGGCAACCTGCTCGCGAATCCTCGCAACATTGCCTGCCAAGGCGGGCAACGATCGGCCCTGCCCAGCCTCCTCGTGCCGACGCCGCTCACGAGCGCTCGCTCGTGCCACCTGCAACTCTTGCGGCGTCAACCGAAGCATCGTCCAACTGCATCGAAATCTCAAAAGGGCGATCGAAACCACATGCAACATTGAGCCAAAACGGTTACGGAACCAATTCTGATACAGAAATTGATGCAACAACTTTGCGATTCACGTGGTCGCCCCCCGACGTACCCCTGCAATCGGCCCCTTGCGATCAACGTAAAGGGTGAGGGCCATGAATGGATGGGGGGGGAGGAGGAGGGGGAGGAGGCGGGAACGCATTGACGGAGAGGGAGGAGGAAGGGGGAAAACTACGACGACAATGGGGCAGGAGGGGGAAACTAAATGCGGGAGGGGAAGGCGGAGGAGGAGGAGGAGGAGGACAAAGAGGAGGAGGGCCACCAACATTCGGAACAACGTCTTGGGACATGCCGTTGTCGACTCTTTCAAACGCCCGTTTCTCCTCCTCCTCGCCCTCCTCCTCCCCCTCCTCCCCCTGGACCCCATAATTGCCATCAGCGTTTGGTGCTGCTGAAACTAATCCACCGACTGCATTGCGAAACCAAAGCGGTCGTTGTCCAATCCTCGGGGTGGGGCCGCTATATAGAATGGCGGCCCCTCGTCTTATACATGAGGGTCGGGGGTTGTGGGCCGCGCGGGGGGCGGGCCAGGTCATTATTACCAGCCTGAACATTATCTAGCGGCCCGAAGAACTGAAGGAATCGAACCAGCCAACACAATTTAAACACGAATCACCGAACAGCAAAACCCATAACATTTCAAACAGATATGTTAGGCATTTTTCGTGCGTTAAAACACAAACGACCCAAAACGACTTCGAGACATCTGCAAGGCATTTGAGGCGTTATCTTGGGCCGTCAATGTGTAGCGGCCGCGGAGGTTGCGGGTGCAGGAACTGGTGGGGATATTTTTTTTCGGTAGCGTCCGCGAGCGAAGGCGTTAGCGGAGTCAGAAGCGCTCCGGGACATGGTAGCGGCCGAATTAGCTACTAAAACTGGTGGGGATATTTTTTTGGTCAGCGGCCACGAGACAAGGGTCAGGCGGCGAAGGCAACGTTTGGGCCACGAACGAGGCTAATTGGCTAGGTCCGGCGCGCCGGCCGGCCCACTCAGACGGCAGCTGCAAGCTGGGTGAAGCTGAACTGACTGGCGCACTGCAAGTTTGGCACGAACAGTTGACAAAATGATCAGAATGCAAGCGGCCAAGGCAAAACCCGCACAGAACCCGCGGACCACGGTGGGCAAGTCATTGTGCAGGGTCGAGTCAAGATGGCCATTGGAGTGAGTCGCCAATGTGGCGCCAGGCTCCGAACGGACGACCTGCACAAGCCAACCGGCTGAGCAGTCGTGAGCCGTGGCAACGCACGGGGGGCTGAAGGTGGGCCTGCAGGACTGTACCTGTCGCGGAAGGCTGAACCACTCAGCATGCTAGCCCTGGTGGGGATACTTATATATATATATATATATACATATATAAATGTAAATATATATATATATATATATATATATATATACATTACAGCCGCAGGCGAAGCGCCAGCGGCGAACAGTCACGGTCGGGCTGCGGCCGCGACAAAAATTCCCGAGCGCGCGCGGGGCAGAAGCTGGTGGGGATACGCGAAACGTGTAGAGTTTGACGCGGTTTCCCGCTGCAGACATCCCACGCGCTCATCACAAAGAGGAGGACGAGGAGGAGGAGGAGGAGGAGGAGGAGGAGGAGGAGGAGGAGGAGGAGGAGGAGGAGGGGGAGGAGGGGGAGGAGGAGGAGGGGAAGGAGGAGGAGGAGGAGAAGGAGGAGGAAGACGAGGAGGAGGAGAAGGAGGAGGAAGAGGAGGAGGAGGAGACGGTGAGCCCGAGCTCCAACGCACTCAAAGGCCTGCGTTCCCCGACCCGTCGTTCCATCCTCGGAGCCCCCGCGGCGCGGCGCGGACGGGGGCGGCCCGCGCGCGCGACGAGCGATCGCCGCTTGGCCCGATCGCGCCTCGGAAGGCAGGGGCGTCGGCGTAGGCGGCTCCCGCCCAGGAGCGCTTCCCTGGCGGCCGGGGGGGGAGGCACACCCAACACTCACAAGGGGGGCTCGGCCACGAGGAACCTCCGCAAGAAGCCCAGCCCTGAAATCCGCGATGTGCCCAGTGAGAATCCAAATGTGTCGATCTAACATCGTCAAGATATTATTGGGGGCCCATCGAAATCCAAGAAACCCAGGGCACCCTGGCAGAATCCAACTGGTTTCTTGGCACGCGCCCCCACTGTGGGAGGCAGCTGCTGGGAGGCCTTCGCAAGAGATCATGAGGCCCGATTGAAGCGCCACTAAGCCAGATCGCGCTGGACGACGCCAAGGAGTACGTGGGCCCGACTTCGCCGGATGAAGCGGGATTCAACGATAATGAACTGTGCCAGGTTAGGCGGGGCAACGACCACGGAAATACCAGCGCCGGTACTGAATAACCTCCCAGGAGTTGCATCCTTACTCCACCGTCGTCCCCAGGCCTCTGGCGACTCGAGCGAAATCGTGTCGGAGGTTTCTTACTGTGTTTCCGGACTCTGGAGGGACGTTCCGAGCCTGAGCAGGGAGGTCAGCACAGGACTCGGGATGAAAAGCGAGCTCTGGGAGATGGGTCGGAATCCCCTGGGGGCCGCGTCACGAGCACAGTGCGACGCAGGAAAGAAATCGTCGTCCTCCACCGTCTGCCTCCAGAGGCTGTCCACGTGGCCGGAGCAGATGGGATCGGAGGATCGTCCCGCATCGCCGATGAAGGATGGGGATGGGGAAGAAGAAACCTCCTCCCCCTGTCCTCCCTTCCCCTCTCCGCCACCCTTCCCGACTCTGATCCCGATCAACTCTGCCCTCCGACCCCGCTCCCTCCCCTTCTCCCTCATCCTGATGCTCCTCTCCTAGATCCCCGACCCCCCCCACCCACCTCTTTCCCCCAATGAGCAACATCGGCGGCCACAACGACAGCGAGATCTGTTTAGAATGGACAAGGACTTCTGATGGTCTGCGCCCTCCTTCCTCTATGTCTCCATTTCGATCGTAACGAGACCTCCCATCCCCTCCCCCCCGATCGGGTGCTCGTTGAATGGGGGCAATGAGCGAGGAATAAAGAAACGTGCTCCTTTCATGCACCTCTCGGGCCCGAGGCCGCTTGAGGCCCCTTCGAGGCCACCGTCCCGCAATCCGCGATGCCCCCACGTGCGTCGGAGCACGGCGAGCTGAGACAGAGGCGGATCAAACTCGGCCCCTGGACCCCTCCTGGGAATCTGGACGCCCGAAATGGGTACCGAAAAAATGGGCACAATGCCCAACAACAAATGTTGTCCCAAACCAACAGCGGCCGCTGTTGGGCAGGCGGCCTCCAGTCTCGAATGGACACAGGCCGCGGCGGCGTGGACAGCGAGGCCTGTTCAGAACGAACAAGATCCGCTGTGGGGCATAGTACCCATTCTTCCAGTACCCCTTTCGGGCGTCCAGAGACCCCTCCCGGGAAGCAGATAAAACGACACGAAGATCGGGACAAAATCGGATCGGGATAACTCGAAATCTCTGAGAATGGGCGGGTTTGGAGGATGTATTGGGCGCCGCGGCCGCTCCAGAGCGTTCCGGAACGCTCTGAGAGCGCTCCGGAACGCTCTGGAGCGATTTATCCCGATCCTAGCTCTGTTTTAGCAGACGCACCCGTTTCCCGAGCTGCGCCCGGCCGTGGCGGCGAGGGGGGGCCCCCGAAGGCCAAGCACCGCTGCCTCGACGGGCCCTCCTCTGGGTCGGGGCCCGCTCTCCTGACAGGCCTCGATGCGGCGGCGCGGCGCCACGAGGGGGGCAGGGCGGGGGGGGGGGGAGGGCTCCCTAGGGGGGGGGGGAGGGGGAGGGGGAGGGGGGGGGAGGTGGGAGGGGGGAGGGGGAGGGGGGGGAGGGAGGGGAGGGGGAGGGCTCCTTAGGGGGCAGGGGGAGGGGGGAGGGGGGGAGGGGAAGGGGAGGGGTGGGAGGGCAGGGGGGGGAGGGGGGGGCAGGGGAGGGGGGGCAGGGGAGAGGGGGGGGAGAGGGCTTCTTAGAGAAGGAGGCTGCCTCTGAGAAGGCGGGGCCTCACATCCGCAGACCAGGCCCGCTCCTTCCAAGAAGCAGCCTCCTTCCAAGAAGCCTTCCCCCCTCCCCCTACCCTGGAGGCCTCCCAGATGGGGTCCGAGTAGGTGGGTCGGGTCGGAGAATCCCGCCGCATCGCAGATGCATCGCCGATGGATCGACGATGCATCGGTGACACATCGGCGACGTCGGCGACGCATCGGGGACGTCGGCGTGGAGAAAATCGGGCCCCGCATCGAGCCGCATCGCCGATGCATCGGCGATGCGGCTCGATCCTCCGAACACATCTACTCGGACTCCGTCTAGGAGGCCCAGACTAGGGGGCAGAAAATCCACCCCGGTAGTACCCACCCCGACACGCGAAGCCGTTTAGTAAACGAACCCAAAGAAGGAATCAAACAGGGCAGGCCTGTTTAGTAACCGCCCAAGGCCGTATAGTAAACGCCAAGTGTCCGGTCCGGGTGGTTTTTCCTCCCTTGGTGAACCTACCCCCTGAGCGCGCCGACGACCGATCCCCCCGACCACGACTCGCCCGCGCGCGGTCCTGGGCCCCTCCCGGCGGCAGGGCCCCTGCTGGCGCCCCGCTCCGACTTGAAGCCGCCGCGTTCCGCCTGGGCCTCGGCGGAGGGTCTGGGCTCGACCTCGTCCCCAAGGCGTCGCGACCTCCTCTGCTCCGTAAGGCGTCGATCCCTCCTCTGCCTCTCTTGGGCTCCCTTTTCATGCCGAAGGCCCTCTTTGGGGACCTATGGGGCACCTTTGAGCCCGTTGGGCCCCCTCTTCTGCAGCCCTCGCTGGCCCCCCATGTTATCGCCCCCCGTCACGCCGCAACGTCAGAAGCGTCGGCGATGCGGTGCGGCCCGCTCCCTCTTCTGCCCCGCTTCTGCCGAATGGGTCCGTGCCCTTGGGTATCTGCAGTTCTTCCCGGGCTCTTCGCTGTGTCACACCCGCGCCTCCGGCAGCGGCCTCTGTCTCGCCGCTTTGCCTGTGCACCCTTGACGTCTGCGGCTTCGAGGGAGACCGAGAGGTACCGATACCGCTACTCCCCGGACCTCTCCCAGGGTGCGTTCTGACCAGAATTTCGAGGCGAATCCAGCGGTGGCGACGAGGGCCTCCCAGGAGGCCCAAAAAGGGGAAACCAGGAGAAGGGCAGAGGTATCGGTACCTTTTCCTCCTCTGAGCTTCTCTGTCTCCCTCTCTCTCTTGCCTTCTGCTGCGCTGGGGCCCCCGAGCCCCATGCCCGCTGAAAACTAACGGCCGCCCACGCTCGGCTGCACGAGCGGAGCAGGCGGAGCGCAGCCCACACAGGCTGCCCCTGCCTAACAGAAGGAGCGAGGCCGGAGCCGCGAGGTCTGGCACGGAACCGCTACCCTCCTCCGCCTCGCCAGGCGAAGCGACAGTGAAAAGCGAGTGGCGCGGGGCGAGCCGAGGGGGGGGGGAGGATTGGCGAGTGGGGGGTGATCTTCGCGTCCTCGCCGCGCTTCGGGTGGGGCCCCCTTCGGGGGAGAGGAGCGGGGGGGGGGGAGGAAAGACAGCAAGCGCGGGCATGGGTAAACTCACCTACGGCTGTCCTGGCGTTGCCCAGGATGGTTGCGGGCCGCGCACCACAACGCGCCAGCAAACCTCACAGCCGACTTCTCCACTCTTGCAGGCCCCACTGGGGCCTTACTCAAACTCCACTCTTTTCTGCGGACCCCCACCCACCTTTGACCCACGAACCTTCACCGACCCACTCTTGTGACAGGGATGTGTTGTTGTGTTTCTCTCTCTCTCTCTCTCTCCCTTTCTCTCTCTCACTCTGTTTCTCTGTTGTCTTCTTGTTTGTTATATGTCTCTGCCTCTGTTTTTTTTGTGTTCTCTCTCTCTCTCTCTCTCTATCTATATACAGATGTAGCACTAAAACCACGCGCGAGCTTCGCACGCTTGGGTTCAACCCCCAGCCAATGGCACTGTGATGAAACAATACGAAATCTGCGGGCGACTCGCCGTCGGAAAATGGTTGTGACACTCATGGGCGGGTCATGGGTTGTCGTAGGTCTTCCTTGGACTGGCGCTTAGGCTGTTTAGGCACTCGCTTGGGGGGGCAAGTGTCCTCTGCCCGAATGGCGCCATCCAGGTTTGCAGATAGTGGTCACGACACGCAAGTCTTGGCTAGCGGTTTCGTCGGGGAGAACATTGACTGGCTTTCTGATGAAATGTCAAATCCGTACTTTGCTGGTCTTTGGATGTCGTTCTATTCTCCTGGCCTGCCTGGCCAAGAGCGCGCGCGGGAGGGGCGAGGAATGACGGAAGACGGGACAACAGCTGCTTTGAATTCGAATGCGCGCGCTGCCACGTCAGCTGGCGGAGCACGCGCAGAAGGAACGAGGAATGCCAGAGGGCGGAGGGCAAACTGCTTTGATACATACCGCACGCGCTGTTACGCCAGGCGACGGAGCACTTGCAGGAAGATCGAGGACAGGCGGAGAAAGGAGCGAACGCAGCCATGATGCTGAATGCGCGCGCTGTCGCGCCAGCTGGCGGAGCGCGCGCAAGAAGAAGGAGGGCAACGGAGCGCGGAGAGAAAACCGCGTTGAAACAGGACGCGCGCGCCGTCGCGCCAGCCGACACAGCGCGCGCGCGAGGGGCGAGAAAAAAAACAGAGACAGGACGCAGAAAGCTATAATCCTGGTCTCGGAAGCCATGATGGGGTCTGTTGGGGGTTCCCCTGGGAGCTCCCCGGAGGTCTTCTGGGGCCTCATCAGACAAGTGCCAGAGTTCCCTTGCATTCGGCACGCGCTACCTTTCAGCGGATCGCATCACTTGGCGAGGCGGTCTCCCTGGCGGCGGCCCAGGTTCTGCACCCTGGACGGCAGCTCGCGGCGCGGGCCGTCGACGTCACAGGCGCCAATGATTTGCTTCGCTCAGGCCTCCAACCCGGCGCGGTGCGCCTCGACGGTCTCCTCCCAGCACCGCTTCGGAAGCGTTTTCGGGATCCTGTCCCGCGTCCTCGACGCCGCGGTCTCGCGGGGCATGGCCCTCCTGGAGGTGGCCGGGCTGCTCCTCCGTCCAGGGCAAAAAGGCCCTGAGGTCGCGTCGCCTCGGCGTTCCGGGATGTCCTTCGGCGATCGCCCCCGAGCCAGCGCGGCAGCAGCCGTTCCCGCGGGCCACGAAGAGCGCGCGAAGCTGCCAGCAGCCAAGGGAATTCCGCATTCAGAGCAACCCGCGCCTTCGCCGCCATGATCCGGGCCCCCAGCGGGCCCCCCCCCGATGAAATCGTCAAGCAGCGGCTCGACGCGGAGCTTCCCGCGCTCGAGGACTCGGGCCCGCCGCGCGCGCCGCGTCAGAGCTATGCAGCTCGAGGCTGCGTTTGGGGCCGCGGAGGTTCTGGGATTGCGCCTGCGAGCCTTTGCTCATCCATCCTGTCTTCCCGTTTCGCGCAAGCGCCGCGTTCGGCGCCCTCGCGTGAGTCCGAGGGGGGCAGAGGACAAAGCTGCAGAGGTCACATCTCGCGAGAGCGTCGTCGTACCGCTGCGGCATGTGCGACAAATGTCACGTGCTTCGCGAAATCTCACCGCTCCCGCTCGGGCGCGTCGTCCAGACCGTCTTGCGACAGGCGCGGCCCGTTATCTCATAGATCGCACGCTCCTTCACCAAAGCAAACCTCCCGGAACACAGCCTCGACTGCACTCTTTCTTGTCCACGGGCTGCTCTGTATCAGGGTTCAAAACAGCCGTCGGGAACGCGGCCGCAATTGCGGCGCACGTGGGCTCGCCTCGTCGCCTTGCTCCTTCAGACGCTTCGCCGCCGCCACTATGGCAGCCTGCTTCGGGCCCCGGAGGCTGCGCATCCGAACGCGGGCCCCCCCGTCGGCCAGTTTCCCAGGTGCCACTCAGGATCGGCATCTACGCGCCCGAAGAATTCCTGGACTGCGATGTAAGACCGCGACAGAATCATGCTCTGCTGCAATCTGAACTGCTCCTTCAGCTCTCTGATGCCACAACTTCAACCTGCTCACCGCCGCTTCGGCCGTCATCCCCAGGTCCTCTGTAGCTCCTCTCGGACTTCTTATGGCGGCATGCGCTCAAGAGCACATGTTGCTGCGTGGTGTAGCCGTGCCGTATCTCGAGCAAATGCGTGAACTTGGATAGACCACCCGACCAGTCCATGACGTGGAATGCGAGGGAGTAGCTTTGCACCTTCGCACGATGGCGAGATGAAGTCCAATGGCACGTTGAAGAAGACATTCTGCGCGATGCTCACACACATGATGAAATCCGATCAAGTCACCGCTTTCCAGCATGTCGCTCAGAAATGCACTCATACCGACGAGCAGAATGCCCGTCGCGAAGAGGCGGTGCATGGCGTGAAACATGGAGCCGAACTCTTTGTCTCGCACCTCGTCCGTGCCGGACGCCCCCAGCAGAACGCCGAGCACGAAGGCCCGGCATGAGAGCATGGCCCAAATGATGGACAATTCCTGCCATCCTGACAGCAGGCTCTCAATGAATATATTCACGTCCCGGGGGGAGGCCCTGCTGAAGCGGAAAACTCTCAGAAGCTTGAACAAACGGCACTTGCGGAAGACGTTCAACTCGGTCTAGGTGTCCTCGAACACGGCCCCAGGGGCAAGACAACTTGCAGCTGGCACGAAGACGACATCGATGATATGTCACAACGCGCACGCCGCGTCGATGATGTTTCACGCGCCTCGAACACATTCCCGCGTCGGCCTGCAAGTCCCAAGCCGCGTGCCCAGTTAGACCAAGAAGAACCCGCTGAAACAAGACTCCAAGGTAATAGACGCCGCATCCTTGTCGCAAGTCGATGGGTGTGCCCGCGGCATAGCGTTGCGTGTCAACCCCGATATTTGCGCACAAACACCATGTAACGAACATGGACACAAAGAACACGGAACTGGCACTCTGATGCAACAGCCGCCTGAAAGCGGAGATCTGACTCGTTCGGGGGAACGCGCATGGAGAATGAACGATCGATTCCCATGCACGCCTGGCGCTGCTTGTACTGAGCGATTGACTTCCAGATGGGCTTGCCGGTCTGCAGTGAATGAGAGACAGCTCTGCGCAGCCCCATGGCTTTCTTGCGCCACGAAGCCTCCCCCATGCGGCGTATACGTCTGCTGTTCCCCGATTCGGGATCAAGCTGGGCCATGTCCACGAAAATAAATCTCCATCGGAGCCTTGCAAGTGGTTCCGCTCTCAATCATCCGAACGTATCATCGGATCCATGTAAAGGTCGAAGCTGTCGGGCCCTTCGATCCTGAACGCGGCAGCAGTCTCAAGCGGGAGCCTCATATGTAAGTAAACCGCAAGGAAGTCTCAAATGGGAGCACCTCCCTATGGAGCCCGCATTTCATGTGGGCAGTCCGAACGGGCCATCGGAACCTTGTGACTGTCGTCATTTCTGGCGTCTCGAAGCTTGAATTTTGAAAAAAATTCAGGCGGGGGGTCGTCTGCGATTAAATGGCGACAGCATTTCAGGAGAAAGCCCCCTCCCTGTGGGGCCCGAAACTCACGCTACCAATCCGAATGAGCCATCTGCACCAGGACATCCGTTGTCACTTCTGCCCTCTTGAAAATTGAATACGGCGGAATCTGAAGCGGGGGCATTGTCTACGAGTGATTGGCGAAGAAGCGCATGCGGAACATGTTGATCCTGCGGCAGCCCGCGCGAGGAGTTCCTGGAGCGCGGGACGCAGGCTCCCTTGCGGAAGGCGTTCGGGGGAGTTCGACATGACGGAGGGGAGCTCCAGGGCTGAGGCGAAGCAGCTCGCTGCAGGGCTGGGTTTCGCGTTGCCTCCCGCCTGAGCGCGGCCGCGACTAGCTCGAAACCTTCAGGGTTGTCCCAGCGCTTGCTCCCGCGCCCCAGTGGCTCGCGGGGTTGTCCCACCGGCCTGGCCCACGGTGTTGCCCCCGCGGTTTCGCGATCTGGCCATCGGAAAACGCCCCCGTGCTGGCCGTGGCGGCAACGGCGCCAAGGAACAACGACCTGCGCACCCTTGCTAAACAGGCGGGGAAGGAGGTGAATGGAGAAGAAGGAGGAGGAAATCGAGGAGGAGGAGGAGGAGGTCGAGGAGGGGGAGGAGGGGGAGGAGGGGGAGGAGGGGGAGGAGGGGGAGGCAGGAGGAAGCAGGAGGACGGGGCAGTGGCAGAGCAAGGGGGGGCCGGGCGAGGTCTGCCGCCAGGGCAACTCTCGCGCAGGACCCCACGGGCGACTCGCGCTCCCGACGCCAGAAGACCCCCCGTGGATTACAGTCAACCCGCAGAGTAAGGATGCGCGATATTGATGCAAGGGCCTTGGAAGCCCATCTCGAAGCATTTCGAGCAGAACACGGCCGACGAAAGTGGCCAAGGATGGACCAAGGAGGCAAGGATGCAAGGGTATCCTTGGGAGGGACGCCTATCCTTACTCTGCGGGTCAACAGTACTCCGGGTCCGCGCCCCCGAAACCAAAATATTTCGTAAACTGCGCCGAAAACCGCGCTCCCGAAACCAGAATCCCTTTGCAAATTACACCAGGTCCGCACTCCCGAATCCGGAACCTGGTAAAAATTACTCCAGGTCCACGCTTCCGAAACCAGAATCCTTAGTAAGCTGCGCCAGACCTAATTCGCGCTCCCGAAACGAGAATCCCTTGTGAATACACCAGATCCGCACTCCCGAGTCCAGAATCCTGTGAAAATGACCCGAAGTCCGCGCTCTTGAAACCAAAATCATTAATAAATTGCGCCGAACCGCAATCGTGCTCCCGAAACGAGAATCCCGCGAAACTTACGCCGCATTCACACTCCAGAGTCCAGAGCCCGATGAAAATGACCCCAGATCCGCAGTCCTCCAGCCAGAATCCTTGGTAAGTCGCGCCGACTTCGCGCTCGGGAAACCAGAATCCCTCGCAAGTTACGCCACATCCGCGCTCCCGAAGCCAGAATCCTCTTTGGCCATCAGTTCAAATTCGCACTTCCGAAGCAGGAATCGATTATACCTTTCGTCAAAGTCCCTCGTTATTTGCGCTTGGATCGCACGCTCCCCCGTCAATTACACCAAGCGTATGCTCCCGAGGCAAAGATCCCCGCAAATTGACCCAGGTCCGGGCCCTGAGAAGGAAGCAGCACGTTCCACAACAGCTCCAGCATCTCACGGTGCTGGCTGAATCCCTCGCATAATGTCCCGAAAAATTGTCGAAGCAGCGCCGACACGTCACAGCATAGTTCTCACAGATCCCACCACAACCAGAACTGGTGGTAAAGGTGCGCGATCGAGAAGTATGCACGGTCCTTGGACGTCCATATGCCGAGGCGTCTCGAGCGGGGCTGGCCCTCGAGCAAATGGTTGAGGATTGACCGAAGATGACCGAAGAAGCAACTGACCCTCGCTCGAACGTCCATTCCCTGCGCTTTTTTCGGTTTCGTGCGTTGTTTTTCCGCCAAATGATCAAGGATGCTCCTCGATGGTCCTCGCCGAAGGAAAAATGCACACGTCCGAGCGATGCCAAGGCAAGGATAGCAAGGGCACCCTTGGAACGCCGCTCAACCCTCCTTACTACCATGAGGGGCAACGATGGAAGAAACAGAAATGCATGGGGGGGAAACCATCGACCTAGAATCGGAGATACGTCGCCGATGGATCGGCGATACTTGGGCCCCCGACAACGAGTCCGCACGTTCCCGGGCAGGTTGGGGCTATCGGGCCCCCATCGGCGATGTTTGGGCCATTGGGGAGGAGGGAGGAGGGAGGGGGAGAGGGGGAGGGAGAAGGAGGAGGGGGGAGGGAGGAAGGGGGAGGGGGAGCGAGGAGCGATGAGAGAGGAGGAAGGAGGAGGAGGAGAAGGGAGGGAGTGAGGAGTGAGGAGTGAGGAGGGAGGGAGGAAGGAGGAGGAGGAGGAGTGATGAGTGAGGGGGGGGAAGGAGGGAGAGAGGAGGAGGAGGAGAGGAGGAGGAGGAGGAGACGGAGGAGGAGGAGGAGGAGGAGAGGAGGAGAGGAGAGAGGAGGAGGAGGGAGGAGAGGGAGGAGGAGTGAGGAGTGAGGAGGGAGGAAGTAGGAGGATGGAGGATGAGGGAGGAGGGAGTGAGGAGGGGGAGGGAGGAGGAGGGAGGAGTGAGGAGGGAGGAGTGAGGAGGGAGGAAGAGGAGGAGGGAGGAAGGAGGGAGGAGGGAGGAGGAGGGAGGAGGGAGGGAGGAGGAGCGAGGGAGGGAGGCCTCATGCCTCTGCCCCCCCCCCGTCGGTGCCCCCGACGTCGGCCTCCACCGCGCCGTGGGGGAGTGGGCCCTCGGCGGCAGAGGGCCAAGCCCCGACGGACAGCTCAACGCGTGCTTCGGGTCGGGCGAAAGGGAGGGATATCAAAGGGACAGCCGCGGATTTGAGGAGGGAGAAGCAGGCGAAGGGAAGGAGGGCCAGGCAAGGCGAGGGGGGGGAAGAAAAAGGGAGACGCCAAATGAGAATTGCGACGTTCGAGCGTCGGGAATGAATGTCTTTGCGAGGGTTGCAACGATTGGACGTTCTTGGCTCTGGGCCTCGGGGTATCGGGCCGGGCGAAAGGGGGGATATCACAGGGGGGGGGTCTGAGAATCAGCTACGTAGCTGATTTTCCCGGCGCCTCCCGGCGCCGGAGGCGGCTATGCATCGAGGAAGGGGCCCCTCGGCGAGGCCGAAACCAGCTGCATGCAGCAAATTTTGCACCCCCCCCTTCCCCAATCCCCCCCTGTCGTCCGGCCCGAGTGCTCCAGTGCCGGGCCCGTTTCGTTCTGCTGACGTTCAAGCTCAGCACGTCGCGTTTCGTTGTGCTGTCGTTTTGTTGCTGGACGCCCGAAATGGGTAGGGAAATAATCAAAAAAATACGCAACCACAAATATTATCCCAAACCAACAACCACAATGGCCCGTTTCGTTTTGCTGACGTTCAAGCTCAGCACGTCGCGGTTCGTTGTGCTGTCGTTTTGTTGTTGGACGCCCGAAATGGGTAGGGAAAGAATGGGTGCGATGCCCAACCACAAATGTTGCCCCAAACCAACAGCGGCCGCTGTTGGGCAGGCGGCCTTCTGCCTCGAATGGACATAGGCCGCGGCGGCGTGGACAGCGAGTCCTGTTCAAAATGAACAGGAACTGCTGATGGGCATTGTACCCGTTTTTTCCGTACCCATCTCGTTCGTGCCGATTCTTTTCGATTTTTCCCAACCCTCCTTGGTTGGGTATTCGTTTTGAATAGAGCAGTGTGGTCGCGTCCCTTCTCCCGCCTCCCGCCTCTTTCCTGCCTCTTCCTGTCTTGCCTGCGGGGGGCTGCGATCTGCGAAACTGTCGCCACTTTCGAGGCCTGCTGGGGGGTCCTGCATAGAGGGTAACCGCGGCAGATTCAAATGACCTCGCCATCCCTGGGGGGCTGCGATCTCTGTCGCCACTTTCGAGGCCTGCTGGGGGTCCTGCATAGAGAACCGCGGCAGATTCAAATTAGACCTCGCCATCCCTGGGGGGCTGCGATCTGTGAAACTGTCGCCACTTTCGAGGCCTGCTGGGGGGTCGAGAGCCTGTTCAAATTAGACCTCGCCATCCCTGGGGGGCTGCGATCTGTGAAACTGTCGCCACTTTCGAGGCCTGCTGGGGGGTCCTGCATAGAGGGTAACCGCGGCAGATTCAAATTAGACCTCGCCATCCCTGGGGGGCTGCGATCTGTGAAACTGTCGCCACTTTCGAGGCCTGCTGGGGGGTCCTGCATAGAGGGTAATCGCGGCGGATTCAAATTAGACCTCGCCATCCCTGGGGGGCTGCGATCTGTGAAACTGTCGCCACTTTCGAGGCCTGCTGGGGGGTCCAGCATAGAGGGTAACCGCGGCAGATTCAAATTAGACCTCGCCATCCCTGGGGGGCTGCGATCTGCGAAACTGTCGCCATTTTCGAGGCCTGCTGGGGGGCCCAGCACAGTGAGGGTAATCGCCGCGGATTCAAATTAGACCTCGCCATCCCTGGGGGGCTGCGATCTGCGAAACTGTCGCCATTTTCGAGGCCTGCTGGGGGGCCCAGCACAGTGAGGGCCACGGGCAGATTCAAATTAGACCTCGCCATCCCTGGGGGGCTGCGATCTGTGAAACTGTCGTCATTTTCGAGGCCTGCTGGGGGGCCCAGCACAGTGAGGGCCACGCGCGGATTCAAATTAGACCTCGCCATCCCCTGCAGCACAGTGAGGGCCACGGGCAGATTCAAATTAGACCTCGCCATCCCTGGGGGGCTGCGATCTGCGAAACTGTCGCCATTTTCGAGGCCTGCTGGGGGGCCCAGCACAGTGAGGGCCACGGGCAGATTCAAATTAGACCTCGCCGTCCCTGGGGGGCTGCGATCTGCGAAACTGTCGCCATTTTCGAGGCCTGCTGGGGGGCCCAGCACAGTGAGGGCCACGCGCTGATTCAAATTAGACCTCGCCATCCCTGGGGGGCTGCGATCTGCGAAACTGTCGCCATTTTCGAGGCCTGCTGGGGGCCCCAGCACAGTGAGGGCCACGCGCTGATTCAAATTAGACCTCGCCATCCCTGGGGGGCTGCGATCTGCGAAACTGTCGCCATTTTCGAGGCCTGCTGGGGGGCCAGCACAGTGAGGGCCACGCGCGGATTCAAATTAGACCTCGCCATCCCTGGGGGGCTGCGATCTGCGAAACTGTCGCCATTTTCGAGGCCTGCTGGGGGGCCCAGCACAGTGAGGGCCACGCGCGGATTCAAATTAGACCTCGCCATCCCTGGGGGGCTGCGATCTGCGAAACTGCCGCCATTTTCGAGGCCTGCTGGGGGGCCCAGCACAGTGAGGGCCACGGGCAGATTCAAATGAGACCTCGCCATCCCTGCGGGGCTGCGATCTGTGAACCTGTCGCCACTTTCGAGGCCTGCTGTGATCCCCGTTTTCGAAGTGGCTAGGAGTGCTCAGGAATTGTAAATCATCAGCTTTATCAAGCCCTTTTCCTGTAGCCAGTGTCCTGCGAGTCTCCCGAATTCCGTCTGCAGACATTTGTAACCCTCGCTCCGTCATCGCCCCCTTATAAAGTATCCTAAACTATTTGCGCCCCGCTTTTGCGCAGGGGTTGGGTACGTCGCCAGGGTAATTGAGCAGGGGCCGACCGTCCTGGCATTCCTATAGGCCTGCCACGAAATCTTCTTAGAACCCAAAGATGTTCCTATGACAATGCCAACGGATGTTCTTAGAACATACACCCGATGTGTTAAATCAAAGCAGTCCCAGCCAGACATGTTCTATTAACATTTCGCGGGAACCACCACAAGGTTCTCAGAACATTGTTTGGTAGGCCTACAGGCACGCCGGAACGCTTCGCCACTGCTTTTGTGTTGCTCTGCCTGTTCTCCTGCACCTCCCTCCCAAGACGAAATGAACAAGACAGAGCACAGCCGAAGTCCAGCAACACGGCGATTGCAGGTCCAGCCCCGACGTGCCCCACGAGGGACCCGACGGATCGGGCGGGCGCAAGACTCGGGTTCGGGGGACTCGGGCCGGCCAGGCGGGGCCATCGTGAAAACGAGGAGGCCCCGTCCGACATTCGCCGCGAGCTCCCGCTGCAGACATCCCACGACACCTGGACCATCAAAACCCAGGGCGCGGTCGGCAACAAGCGCCGGCGGAACCCGAGATCGGGCGTCCTCGAGTCCTACGCCTCCCCGAGCTCGGGGGCGCGCAAGCATGGATTAGCGATCCATGGATCTGACGCGCGGTCGCCAAATCCATGGATCGGGGGAAATGCCCTCCCCAAAATGCGGCCGGTGCCGCCTCGCTCGGCGGCGGAAATCCGCGATGTTCCATGGAAACGGAACCCAGCGCTAATCCGCGCCCCCTTGATCCATGTTTCCTCTCCTCCTCCTCCTCCTCCTCCTCCTCCTCCTCCTCCTCCTTCTCCTCACCTCCTCCTCCTCCTCCGAAACGCCCCCTTGATCCATGTTTGCGATCGCCTGCGGAACGGAGGACGAAGGGAGCCGTGTGCTCGCTCGGTCCTCTCCTCGCCCTCTCTCTCTTCGCTCCTCTCCTCACACCTCGGGCTGCGCCTAACGCAATGAGGTCTTCTGGCGCGCGGTACAGGTCGGCTATGACACGCGTCCGCGGCTAGAGAAAAAAACAGCGCAATGGGAAGGGACGGGAGGGAGAAACGGGATGTCGGATGAGGCGCGAGCGTACCTAGCTTGCCTCCCCCCCTCTCTCCACCCCTCCCCTCCTCTCCCCCCGTCCTCGCCTCCCCTCCCCCTCCCCATCCCCTCCCCTCCCGCTCTTCTCTCTCCTCTCTCCTTCGCCTCCCCCCGCCCTCCGGCCCGCCTCGCTGCTACCCTCCCAGCCCCTCCCCAAGAAGCGGGCCCTTCCCCCCAAAGCCCCGAGAGGGGCCCCATGGGCACTCCAGGACGAAGCCAGGACGAAGACCAATCCGGGTGAGGACACATCGGGAATCTCTGTGATCCGGCGGCTCTGGAGGACGGGCCGGGTGCCGCGGCCTCCCCAGAGCGTTCCGCAGCGCTCCGAGAGCGTTCCGGAACGCTCTGGAACGGATCTGTCCTCGTCCTGGCCTTCGGTCGGGCATGTCCCCCTGCAGGCGGATGTTTGGCGAACAGATGAACATACTCGGAAAAATGTAAGAATCTGTTTTGTCTATTCTTACACAAAGAGTGCAAACAGATGAACATACTCGAGTACAAACAGATGAACATACTCGAGATCATACAAAAAATCAAACAATATTCCCCAGCCTATGTTTGGACTATTCTTAGAGATCCCCCCTGTGGAGGGACAGGCCCGGCTTCATCCTGGCCGCGCCCGACGCTCCTCTCGTCTCGAGGCCGCGGGCGCCCCCGCCTGGGGCCCGGCCCGCTCCGCCCTGAAGTTGCCGCTGACGATGTCGTCCAGGCTCATCTCCAGCCTCGGCGGGCGGAGCACAGGCTAGGGGGCCACGTGGGAACCCTGCCCCTACCCCCCACGATTTCTGAGGGGGGTACAGTCGGGGCGTTGACCTAAGGGACCCACCCTAAACAAGGAACGAGGCCCCTTTTTTTCCATGGGGTAAACTTCGATTTCCCGTCGAAAGCATGAGGAACACCTGCGGCAAGCTGCGAAACACTCAAGGAACACGGAGCCCCTCCCCAACGAAAAGGGTTCCTCCTTCAGGGCCCCGACTGTAGGGGTAGGGTTCGCATGTGGCCCCCTAGCACGGGGGGAGGGGGACACGGCGAGGGCGCGAAGGGAGGGGACGAACGGCAGCTGTCGCCGAGGCTCCTCTCCACCGTCGGCGAGCGCAGGAGGACGCGGAGAGGTCAGAGGTCAGGTTCTGGAACCTTCTGGAGCGACACGCTCCATCCATGCGTCGATGCTGCTTCGAACGTGCGTCGACTTGGTTGAACTTGAACCGAACTTGAGTCGAGCCAGTCGAGCCAGAGGCGAAGTAGAGACGAGCAGACTTATGGGGTGGGCCCCAGGAAGCCTCCCAAACGATCATTTAAGAGATGGCCAGGGGAGGAAGGCTCAGGGAGGAGACGCGAAAAAATGACGACGACGGAGGAAGGAGGCATACAAAGGAGGCTGGAAGAGGGAGGAAGAACCAGCAGGGATGATGAGATATTTCCGGGAGGGGAACGTTGTGCGTACCTGGTTTGGGCACGGCCCCTCTTGAAGAAGTCTCGACAAAGACACTTACAAAACAGTGGTAGTCTCGACAAAGGCAAAATGCTAATTTCGCTGATGCGCAAGGTGGAAATCTCGACAAAGACATTCAAAAACAGTGCCACCCGACGGCGACTGCGACGGCGCCCCCCGCGGAGGCCCAGGAGAGCACCGAGACGGCCCGGATATGACCCACGAGAGACACTCCAATCATAGAGTTGAGGTGCCACAATTGACGACACTCTGGTCGGATTGTCGCATCACGGAGTGGCGAGACTTATGTGCACCGCACCCCACTCATACCCTGAAGCCTCTCACTGGAGGTCCCTGCTGAATGCCCCCGCTCGACCGCCATCCATGACAATTCATTTCTCTCGGCAGACCGATGCCTCTTACAATATTTGCAAATGCAAGCTCCAAGTAAGAGCTAGAGGAACACTATTGTCCAACAACGACTGGAACGTACTCAATCCGCGTGCGCTCAGCGTTTTTGGGCGCTCCCGCGTAGGCTCACATGCCTTTCCCAATGGTCTGGGAAACAAGGTTCGGATTCCATACTTCCAACACGGAAGATTGTCTCAAGAACCGTCCTGTGATCTACTTGGCACCTCTTGGTCCATCTCAATAATCTCAAAAACGTTGGCCACCATTGCTTGCGCTGATGGCATACTCGGCTTTCTGGTCCTACGAGCGCAAGTGTGCCCAAGACGAACCAACTGGCCCAAGGATTGCCTCAGGACGGGCCCCGAGGCCTACTAGAGGGCTCGCGAGGCCCCCAAGGCCCTAGGAGGGGCCTAAGAGGGGCAACTCCAACTAACATTACATACCCCTCTCCACAACGTGACCACCGAGACCGCCGGAAGGCGCTTCCTCCTCGTTGTCTCCTCCTCCTCCTCCTCATCCTCCTCTCCTTTTCCTCCTCATCCCTGGAGATGGCAATAAAGGCTATGAAGGTCGCGGTCTGGCCTTAGCTCTCTAATGTCTCATGTCGGGCAAGCGGAGACGAATCTCATCACCCCTTCCTCCCCTTCCTCCTCGATGTCCTCCCCTCCTACCCGTCTGCTGCCCCCCCGACCTCCTCCACGCCATCCTCCTCCTCCTCATCCTCCTCATCCTCTTCTTTCTCCTCCTCCTCCTCCTCCTCCTCCTCCTCCTCCTCCTCCTCCTCTTGCTCCTCTTCCTCGTCACCACCACCACCACTACCACCATCACCACCATGTCTATCCACGTCCTCATCCTCCTCTCCTCCTCCTCCTCCCCTCCTCCTCCCCCTCCTCCTCCTCCTCCTCCTCCCTCCTTCCTCCTCTCCTCCTCCTCCTCCTCCTCCTCCTCTGCCCGCCTCTCGCCCGCCCGCCGCCCGCCCGCCCACCCCCCCTCTCCTCTTCCTCCTCTTCCTCTCCCCTCTCCTCCTCTTCTTCTAGCCCTTCTCTTGCCCTCCCCTCCGCTCTCCGTCTAGCCTTCGGGTCCTAACTCGGGCTTCCGGCGGACGATCGGGACGACCTGAGCACCCCCGGAACGCCATCGGGGAGGCGCAGCTACTCAAGAGCATCCCGAGGCTGAGAATCAATCCGCCAAGGTTTCGTGTAAAACGCTTGAAAACTTCAAGCCTCGGCAGTCAACAACCTTCGGCGGGCCCGAGCCCTTGCCCCCGAGCCCGTGGCTTCTTCTCCACCGCGTCCGCCATGGCCGCCGCGGAGGGGGCGCCCGCCTCGGGGGTGGCGTCAAGGGGGGGGGGACCTAAGCGAGAGGGGGGGGGGGGAGCGGGGCCCCCAACGGGCCCCCCAGGGCCCTCCTCCTGGGACCCCCTGCTGGTTTCAAACAGGCCCCTCCCCCCCCCTCGCCCGAAGGCCCCCATGGGGGCCCCTGTTCTCTCCCCCCCCTGGAGGCCGCCCCCACTTCAGCACCCCGCCCGACCGCCTCGGGGGGAAGGGGCGCCCGCCGCAGGCGGCCGCGCCCCGGCGGCGGCGCCGCCGCGCCCCCCCCTCCCCCGCGCCCCGCCCCCTCCACCGCGCGCGACCGCACGCGGCCGCCCCCGGGGAGCGGGTGGGTTCGGCGGGGGTTCCCTGCAGAGGTTTGCGGGGGGTGGGGGGGGGAGAGGAGGGGGGGGGGAGGGGAAGGGGGGGAGGGACGAGGAAGGCAGGGGAGAGAGGAGGGGCAGGAGGGAGAGAGGGATGGAGAGGGGGGCGGGGGAGAGGGGGGGAGGGGACGGGGGGAGAGGGGGCGGGGGAGGGGGGGACCGGGAGAGGGAGGGAGAGAAGGGAGAGGGAGGGAGAAGGGGGCGGGGGGAGGGAGTGGGAGGGGAGGAGAAGGAGGGACAAGGCACACGAAAAGGAGGAAGAGGGAGGGGAGGAAGAAGGAAGGAGTCCGAGAGGGAGGAAGGTAGGGAGGGAGGGAAGGGAAGGGAGGAGAAGGAGGAGCACGCCGTGCAGAGAGAGGAAAAGGGAAAAAGGAGGGAGGGAGGGAGGGGGGGAGGGAAGGAGGGCAAGGGATGGAAGGGCACGGGCAACCAGGAGGAGATACTGGTATCCAACCGCATACCCCTCGTAGCTCCTCTCCCCTTCTCCTCCTCCTCCTCCTGCTCCTCCTCCTCCTCCTCCTTCTCCTCCTCCTCCTCATGCTCCTCCTCCTCCTCCTCTCCTCCTTCTCCTTCTCCTCCTCCTCAGGCTCCTCCTCCTCCTGCTCCTCCTCCTCCTCCTCCTCCCTCCTCTCCTCCTCCTCCTCATGCTCCTCCTCCTCCTCCTCCTTCTCCTCCTCTCATGCTCCTCCTCCTCCGCCTCCTCCTCCTCCTCCTCCTCCTCCTGGTCCTCGTCGTAGTCGTCGCTTTCCTCCTCCTCCTCCTCCTCCTCCTCCTCCTCTTCCTCCTATGTTTGTTGTTTCTCCTCCTCATCGCTGCTGATGGACCCCCAGGGCATTGGGAATGTCAACATGCTTCCTCAGCGTAAGGAAGTTTAAGCTCTGAGGATCTGGGGGGGGTCAGGATTCCTGGCCGCCTGGGCTGCAAATCCCCAAGCCCCTAAGATTTGTTGTAAAACGGCTGAACGGGAGACATTCGAAGTATAGGATTTCTTTACAGGTTCAGCCGCATTAAGTTTTTACAGCTGCGATGACGGTTTATATTAAAACATATGGGTGTCTGGAGGCTGCTGGACTCCTGGCCGCCGGGGCCGCGGATCCCGTGGCCCCTGGCAGTCTCAGAATGGTCAACGAAAGCCTTGAAACATGTGAAAACGCAATTAATTTCGCTAATTTGATAAATCCGCCACGTGAAATTCTGGGGGTCCCGAGGTTTATGTATTCTTGGTCGACGGGGCTGCGGGTCCCATGGCCCCTGGGAATTTCATTAAACACGCGGAACGCACAGCTCGAATTGTATAGTTATGTTCCACGTTTTATATCCATATATATACACATATACATATACACATATATATATATGTAGATCGCTTGATATGTATCTATATATATATATAGATATACAGATAGGAATAGATATCGCTATATATATAAATACATATATACAGATATATAGATATATAGATAGATATATAGATAGATAGATAGATATATAGATATATAAATCGATGGATATATCATATACGTATTCATCCTGAGGGTCTGGGGGGTCGGGGTTCCTGGCCGCCCGGGCTGCGGATCCCCTGGCCCCTGGAAACTTCAAATATGTGCCACATGTTTCAAATGACATGTTGGGGGTCCCGCAGTTTCTAGACTCCTGGCCGCGAGGGCTGCGGATCCCTGGAGCTCCTCTCGGCCTGGTGAATGAAACATACCCGGGCGTCCTGGGATCTCCTGGAGCCTCCTGGGGCCCCCTCCAACTCCCTTGGACCTTCTGGTGCCTCTCGGGACCTCCTGGAACCTACTGGGGTGTTCTGTGGGTTTTCTTGGGTTCTTCTGGGGCGTCCTGGGACCTCCTGAAACCGTGCTAGGCCGTCAAGTATCCCCTGAGACTCGTGGCGGTGCGGTTTCGTTATACACATAAATTGCGATTTGCATGCTACGAACAACAAATGTGTAAATATGTGTGTATATAGAAAATTAAATGTATATTCGATAAACGTATCCCTTTGGATGCCATCTGGGAACACTTCGGTGGACTGGTGGCGATATTGAAACCATCTTGAGAAGGATAGCCACAGAAAACGGTAGTATGGTGGACGTGCTCAAAGCGGTGGTGATGTTGCGCGCGCTCGCGGTGAATTGTCGGAGGGTGCGTCGCGTCACGGGTCTCTGTTCGGCGTCGACGAAGCCGCTGCGGGTGTCTACGCCGGCGGCGCGAGGTGCACAAGGTGCGGCGGCGGCGCCTTGACAGGCAGCGCCTTCGCGCGGGGCCCTGCGCAGCTCGCCGCCAGCGGGGCGGCGGCGTCGAGCTCGTCGGCCCGTCAGCACCATCAGCATTCGAGGGTGCGCTGGGAGCATCGCCGCCGCGAATGCCATGGCGCGAGACACCGCAGCGCGCCAGCGCGTGAGCCGGCGAGGAACCGCGCGCGAGCCGGGCCGAGACTTGAGCCGATCCGGTGCCCCCCATGAAGAACGCCCCCCCCAGATGCGCCCCGAGAGCCCTCCAGGAAACCCCCGAGAATCGCCCCGGATCGCGCTATCGGGCGGCAGCGGAATGGCGAAGGCTTCCTGAATACGTGAGCCAGGACCTGCGCGTTCAGAGGACCGTCGCCCCAGATATTTCTGGCGCCCGCTAGCGCCCAGAATGTGTTCACATCGGCCCAGGGCAACTGCGGGGAACCCCGAGAACGGGCCTCAGGGCGCCGCGCGGCGGCCCGAAGGGGGGGGGGGCGGACGCGCCCATAAGACAACCAAACAAGTGAACCGCAACCCGCGCGTTCCGAAAGCCGTCGGTTTACTAACTCCCAGCGTGCGGAAAGCTCCAAGAACCGCCCGGGGAAGCCCCGGAATGCCCTGAGAACCCCCTGATGCGCGCCCGAGAAAGCTTCCGACATATCCCCGGAATTCCAAGTTCCGAAATTCCCAGCGGGCGGCAGGCCCGCGACCTCGGAGCGGCGGCGGGGCAGGCCGAAGGCCGCTGGATACGTGGTTCGCAACGGGAGAATGGCGAGGGATGTATTAGGTGATGCTTTTTCGTGCCGCGACACATGCCGCTGTCCGGTCTGGAAACGCCCGTTTCAGCGCGGCCACGAAGTCCGCGTCGCTAGCAGAGGCCGCCTCGCTCGTCTCGCCAGCGCCCACAGCACCCCCCACGTGCTCGGCCTCGCCGAAGAGGCCGGGTGACGACGCCACGACGCCGAGAAAAACTCCCGCAGCTCGGTGTTGCAGCACCTGCTTCGCGATTGGTTCTTCGCCGAGGACTCGTCTTTCCGCTCGTGTTGCTGCCTGAACTCGCGCATGTTGCGCTCACGATGTTGGTCGCTGTCAATGTCGGGCGCATTCTGGGCGTTAGCGGGCGCAGGAATAAGTGACACTCCTCTGAACGCGAAGGTCCTAGTTCACTTGTTCAAAAAACCTTCGCCATTCTGCTGCTACCCGATAGCCCGATCTGGGGCGATTCTTGGGGGCCTCCTGGAGCTTTGGGGTGCATCTGGGGGGGGCTTCTTGGGGGGCATCGGAGCTCTTGGGGGGCTCTCCGGGACTTCTCGGAGGCCTCTGGGGGCTCCTTGCAGGCCTGCTGCAACGCTCCGGCTCAAGTCTCGGCCCGGCTCGCGCGCGGGACCTCGCCGGCTCGCGCGCAGGCCCGCTGAAGCCCCTCGCGCCATGGCAGTCGCGGCGGCGATGCTCCCAGCGCGCCCTCGAATGCTGATGGTGCTGACGGGCCGACGGGCTGGACGCCGCCGCCCCGCTGGCGGCGAGCTGCGCGGGGCCCCGCGCGAAGGCGCCGCCCGCGAAAGCGCCGCCTGTCAAGGCGCCGCCGCCGCACCTTGCGCACCTCGCGCCGCTCGCGTCGACGCCCGTGGCGGCTTCGTCGACACCGAGCGGAAACCCATGGCGCGACGGCTCCTCTGACAACTCACCGCAAGTGCGCGCGCATCATCACCACCGCGTTGAGCACGTCCATCCTACAACCTTTTTCTGGGCGATCCCTCCCAAGATGGTCTCAAGATCGCCATCAGGCCACCGAAGTGTGCCCAAATGGCCCATTTACTTATACACATGTATGTATGTATGTATGTATGTATGTATGTATGTAAATATGTATGTATGCATGCATGCATGCATGCATGCATGTATGTATGTATGTATGTATGTATGTATGTATGTATATGTAATATTATTTATATATATTATATATATATATAATTATATATATATTGGTATGATCGTGCACGTCGCAATTTGTGTGTAGAACGAAAGACCACCACCACGAGTCCCAGGGAAAATCAAAGGGCCTAGTACGGTTCCAGGATGTCCCAGGAGGCTCCAGGACACCCCAGAGGACCCCAGAATACACCAGTAGGTTCCATGAGATCCTGGGAAGTCCCAAGAGGCACCAAAGGTCCAAGGAGGCTGGAGAAGGCCCCAGGAGGTCCCAAGAGGCCTCAGGAAGGCCCCAGGAGGCCCCGGTAGGCTACACCAGGCCCAGTGAAGCTCCAAAGAGCCTAAGGAGCTTTTTCAAAGGGGGGATACCCGTATCTCCTCCTGGTCGCCCCCACGGGAGGGCGGGAGGGAGGGAGAGGGAGAGAGAGGGGAGAGAGGGGGGGAGGGGAAGGAGGGAGGTGGAGGGAGGAGAGAAGCTTGGAGGGAAGGCGGCAGGTGCACCTGGAAGCATCGAGCAGAATCACACAACAGAACGCGCGGGCCTGCTTTCGCAAAGGCACCTGTTGTGCTGCATCTTTGGGGGGGCCTCGTCTGTCCCATCGCGCGGCTATCCGCGTCGAAACCGTGTCGAACCCACGCCGAACGCGCCGAATCCGCGTCGAATAATTGAACAGGGACCGACCGTCCTGGCATTCCTATAGGCCTACCACGACATGTTCTTAAAACCCCAACGTGTGCTAAAACCAAAAACAACGTTCTTGCAACATGAGCCCGATGTGTTAAAACAAGACAGTCCCAGCCAGAAGTGTTCTGAGAACACTTCGCCAAGACATCCTCAGAGAACGACCCGAGTCCCAAAACCGTGTGGTGACCCCGACTCCCCACCGACTCACCGCACGGTGTGGTCACCACACCGCTTGGGGGCCCCCGAGATCTTCTGGCCCAGGTCAACCCAGACCCTGGTCAGTCAGACCTTTCAGAACCCTGCAATATCCTGCAATATCCTGCGCCCAAGCCCGGGTCAACGCGAAGGACCCTGCAAAAGCCTGCACCCAAACCCGGGTCAACGCGACCCGGGCCCCGCAGGATCCTGCAAGATCGGGCGCTCTGGCTGACCCCCGTTTGCATTGACCCCCGTCTCAAGGCTCCCTATTTTGTTTCGAGCGATCCCCACCAGCACCTTCGGCGTTTGTTCCCAACGGTGCGCGCGCATACTGGAACGATGTGCGCGGGCCCGGCGGTCTCGACCAGCGCGGCGGCTGGGCCAGGTCGCCAGGTGTTGTTTGCCGAACGTCGAACAGCCCCAGGGTACCAAACGAAAGAAACCGAAACAAGTGCCTGGAGCGACAAACCAGCCCCCCAAACCGCGTCGTGCGAGACACCAAAACTTGCTGCTCACCTTTAACTTCTCCTCGTATGGTTTGCTCGATCAGGTTCTAACGTGCCATGCTACAATACGATATAATATGATATGTTGTCGACGGGACGGCCTGACGCTGTGACGCCTATCGCGATAGATACGTCGTCGAATCGTTCGTTGCTGCGCCTGTTTGCTCCTGCGGCCAGCCTGACCTCGGCGCGCAAATCACCTTTGATCATATTGCAATAGAATTGTATGCTCTGATGCCACTATTCACATACGTTTTTCATCCGCTAAATGCATTTGCTGTTACGCTCACGTCTGTCACAAAAGTCCGCCGATCCGGCGTGTGAGTTTCAAGGAGTCTCAGCTACAGCCTCGAGGCTGAGCCTCAGCCTCTGGGGGGGTTGCCGGGGTGGCTCTGCCCGGGAAGGGGGGGGGGGGAGGGATACGAGTTTTCCGGCGGTCGCGGGGGGCTGCTTTTACAGAAGGCTCTAATTTCGAGGATGCGCTGAAAGGGTGGCCGCGGCCGCAAAAGTCTCTGAGGACGGTCTAAGAAAGTCCCGAGACCCCGAAAGATCGCCCAAACACGCCCAAGATGGCCCCAAGACGGCCCAAGAGCCTTCCAAGACGTCTGAAGAGGCCTCCAAGAAGCCTCCCACGAGGGCCCCCACAAGCAAAAATCGTTGATTTCCATTGGTTTTTGTTTAGTGTTTTGGTGGTTGTCGCTTTTTTCGCTTTCCGACGCTCCAAGACGGCCCAAAAGGCCCCCAAGATCGCTCGAAGACGGCCCAGGAGGCCCCCAGACCGTCCCAAGACGGCCCAAGAGGGCCCCAAGGCGGCTCAAGAGCCGCCCAAGACGGCCCAGGCCCCCAAGACGGCCCCAAGAGGACCCAAAAGAGGGACGAAAAGCAGAAAAACTCTAGCCTTCCAGACCACGAGGCCCCCAGGAGGCCCCAAGAGCCCCCAAGAGGGCCCCCCAAAGCCCCCAAGAAGCCCCCACGACGCCCTGACAGGCTCCTGTGCGAGTGTCTGTGCGTGGTGCGTGTCTGCGAATGTCTGTGCGTGCTAGTGTCTGGCGTGCGCCTAGTGTGTCTCTGTATGTGTGTCTGCCGTATGTGCATTTGGTCGTGTGCGTGCGTGAGGTGTCCGCGTAATATGTGTATCCGAGCGACCCGGATCGGCGGCACTGGCCGAAGGCCACTACAATATGCGATATGTTATGGCATGCTCTGCCCTGTGAAACATTGCTATGGCATGGCATGATATGTCAGCTCATGTTATAATATGCAATATGTGTGATGTTGCTTACGCTACATCGTGCTATGTTCAATTTGGTATGCTATGGCTTGCTATGCGACAATAAACCTCTGCAATAATATATGTTCGACGGTGGTGATAAACAAACGTTGCAAACGTTGCGTTGGCACGTTCCATTATAGGCGACGATGTGATATGTCATTATCTGTTCCGTCGTGATATAGTATGTGATGCTTTGCTACGAGACGGTTATTCATACAGTGGGAAGCCGCGCGCTGTCATGTTAAGGTTTGTCATGTATGGAGTGGTGTGTTATGTGACGGCGTGGCATGTGTCTGATATGGTATGATATGACATGTTATGGTATGTTTAATTGTGCGATTTGGGTTTATGCGATGTAATGGTATGTATTGCTACGTTATGGTATGATCAGCTGTGCTGTTGGGATGGGTCGTGCTATGCTAAGTCAAGTATGATCGGCCATGTCATTGCATGCGTCGTCATGACCTGGTGTGCAATGCTAGGGTCCGACATAGTATGACATGTGTGTTGATGCGATGCTGCTATGATGTGCTGTGTTCTGCTGTGCAATTGCATATGATGCCGCATGGCATGGCATGTATAGTATGTTATGGTATGGTAATGCATGGTAATTTGCGATGCGTGATGCCATGTTATGCTGCGATGCGCTGTGCCATGATACGGTGTGTATGCGTCGCTCGGTCATTGCATGCGTTGTCATGCCCTCTTATGCTATGATGTGACGTTCTACTCTGGTCTGTGTGATCCGCTCTGTCGTAGCATGCTCTGCTACGTGGAAGTTCAGCTGCAATAATCAAATCTGTGTGATGCTGCGTGGTTGTGATTCGTTCTGTCATGTGATACTGATAATCTTATTTAATGTATCCGGTTCTGCTATGCTCAGTTCTGCCATGCTCTGTGACTCTCGTCGTCGGCGCGAGGAGGTCGTCTCAGGGGATGCTCGGTGGACCTGGGGATCTGGCGGCCGCGCGCGGTATGCAGAATGGCCGGGTCGGCCCGAAGCGGGGGTCTCGGTAGGGATAAGTTCGAGGCTGGTACCCTCACCCCCGGGGCTGAACCTAAACGGTGTTTTTCGTTCTCGTTTTGTTTTCGGTTTCCCTCTCTTTTGCCTCCAATCCGCCTGTGCTGCAAAACGAAACCGAAACGACAACGACCAACGAAATCACCAAAAACCACCGTTTAGGTCCAACCCTGTCTTGAACAATGGCGCAAGTGTACGCTTTCGGAGCTCCGCGAGGACTCCTCGGATCGGGGCTGAAGCTCCCTGGCGGCGTCTCCGGCGCCGCCCCTGGCGCGCTCCGCGCGCCAGGGAGGGGGGCGGGGCCAGCGCCTATGTGCATGCAAGTATATGTACTTCTTTACAGGAAACCTGTATCATAAGGATGCGCGGTGCACGTCGGTCGGAAGAAGTAGGTAAAAACATGAAGTAGGAAGGCGGATTAAGTTGATTGGGCCCAGGCCCCCCCAGAGAAAAACAAAACACAGCAAAAGCGTGTCGAATATTGAAGCAGGAAGGCGCTTGAAGTAGATTGGGATCTGGGAATCCAAAAAGACCTACTTTCAACGACTGGCGTGTATATCTACCTCTGTACAGACAACCAGTATCATGAGGATGCGCGGTAAGGGTGCAGGGGCCTTGGAGGCCCATGCGAATGTCTTTCGAACGAGGTTGGTCAGCGAAGGAGGCGAAGGATGGGCCACGAGGATACCCTTGGGAAGGTCCTCCTCCTCCTCCTCCTCCTCCCTCCTCCTCCTCCTCCTGCTCCCCTTCCTCCCTCCTCCTCCTCCTGCTCCCCTTCCTCCCTCCTCCTCCTCCTCCTCCTCCTCCTTCCTCCCTCCTCCTCCTCCCTCCCTTGGGAAGGTTGCCCATCCTTACCGTGCGGGCTGACTGCACTCCAGAAAGCGAGAATGGCATCATGGCATGATTGGCCGAGGTTGCGCTCAGGAGTTCTGGAGCATCTGTAGCAGCCCTCGCTTCCACAGCCCGCGGACATATCTTTGGACGCACTCTCTGGAGATCGGGGAAACCTGGGAGCGTATCACTGCCACGACATCCTCCTCCTCCTCCCTCCTCCTCCTCCTCCTCCTCCTCCTCCCTCCTCCTCCTCCTCCTCCTCCTCCTCCTCTCCTCCTCCTCCTCCTCCTCCTCCTCCTCCTCCTCCTCCTCCTCCTCCTCTCCTCCTCCTCCTCCTCCTCCTCCTCCTCCTCCTCCTCCCTCCTCCCCTCCTCCTCCCACCTCCTCCTCCCACCCCCTTCTCCTCCTCCCTCCTCCTCCTGCCTCCTCCTCCTCCTGCGTCCTCCTCCCTCCGTCCCCCGCCCGTCGGCCGGCCCGTGCGATGGACCCCCCCTCGCTCCCGCGTGGCAGGCCTCGCGCCCAGGGATGGAGGTCGGCGCAGCAAGCCGCCCTGCTGGTGCCTCGGCGGTGCGGCTCGACTGGGAGCCCGATGTTCCAAGCCTTGGGTCGGGCACGTCGCCCTACAGGGGGATTTTGAGTGAAAAATTACAAATAGTCTCACACATGCTGAAACAACTATTGAAAAACAAATACTAGAAACATCGTCCCCCGACTATTGTTGTTGACTGTTTTTGAATATTCCTCCTGTAGAGGGGAAGGCCCGACTTAGTCCAAGCCCCGATGTCGGCCTACGTCACCGGCGTCGTCGATGCATCGTCGGTGCATCGGCGAGGTTGCCGCGGTCCTGCGACCCCATCTACGGCAGGTTCGCGTCGTGTCGACCCCGGCGTTGGTTTCTGACACCGCGGGGATCGTTCAACCTTGAACGATCGGCCGTTTCCGAAACGTCCAAATCGTTCCACATCGAACGATTCTGGGTCGCCCGCGGCGTTCAAGGTTGAACGCCGCTGGCGGGGTCGCCGCCGGTCGACACGACACTAACCTACCGTACTCGGACCCGATCTGGGAGGCCTCCATGGCAGCAGCTGTGGCAGCGACGTGGCTGCCGGGAGCGAGCGGGCAAGCCTGGAGTGACAGCTGGCACGCCTCTCGGCACCGGCGCCGAGCTTCCTGGCGCGCCTCCTGGCGACCACACTGGCAGAGCGATGGCTGCCAGGTGTCCCGACGCGAGTGGGCACGCTCGGGGTGCGCTTCCCAGCCTCCTGGCAAGCCTCTTGGCACCAGAAATGGCGACGCGGCATGCGGCGCTCGGAGTGGGCTTCGTCGCCTGCCTCCGGGCAGCACCACCTTACCAGCCTGGAGCATATCCCCATCCCTATGCTGGGCACCTCCTCATCACGATGCCAATCTTAGGGATTCCCTTACTTTTGAGGGCGAATCCCTAAGATTGTCGTCGCCTTTTGGCGAGTCAATCTCATGGATAGGGATAAGTTCGAGGCTGGTAACCACCGGCATCGCGAAGGCACCCTTCGAACGGCGCTTCTTGGCAACATCGCTGGCGACGCGACGCGAACGGGCAGTCTCAGAGTGCGCGTCCCGGCAGCAACGCTTTGCCACGCCATGGGCGCCGCACGCTAGCTTGGCGGCGCGCACAAGGGGGTAGGGGGAGGGGGAAAGGCTTCTTAGAAGAAGGCTGCTTCTTAGAAGCAGCGAGCCTTACGTTTACATACAAGGCCCGCGCCTTCTAAGAAGCAGGGGTGCTTCTGAGAAGCCCTCCACCTCCCCCTACCCCCCTCGGCGCGCCGCCATCTAGCCTTGAACGCACGGGACGCCCACAAGAGGCTCACGGAAAAGAGGAAGAGAGCAGAAGAGAAGCCCCGTCGAATGCCCAGGACGGGCGGGACGCCTCAAAAGAGCAACGCGGCAGCGAAGTTACCAATGCACACCGGACATTACGCGGCAGCGAAGTTACCAAAAGACCAACGCGGCAGCGAAGTTACCAAGAGCAACGCGGCAGCGAAGTTACCAAACATACAACATCATCGTCTCTTCTGTGACATTACATGACGACGGTCGCTGCGGCGTTTGCACACTTCCCCAGGCGTGTGCTTTGCAGGACCTCCGCAACGAGTATCCAAGCCTCTTCCATAGACACCGCCCCAGGGCAGCAAACACCAAACTGCTGAGACGGCAACGGCCCCCTAGGCAAGCGTGGATAGGGCGAAGAAGCATCACGACGATGTCTCTGAAATGATACCGCGCAACACGATTTGAAGAACCGGTAGCTCGACTGGGTCGGCCACGGTGCCGAATCTGCTTTGGAAAACTAGGAACATTAATACTTCTGGTCAGCATGTACAGCGGCAACATGTCCAGCGGCAATACTTATGGTCAGCGCCGGTGTATTAGTTGTCCAATACGGAGGGGGACGACAACAATGGTGCAACGCTGCCAACAAATCGACGGGGCGCGATTCGCATCGAACTGCACATCTCGGAATCCTTTTCCGACGGAGTGCGCGTCCACACGGAAAAAAACACAGCCATGACGAAGCGGCAGATCTACATCTGATGAATATTCGACCTGTCATGTGGCAGCACAGGGTTGAAACGATAAAGGAAGTCGAGCTGCAGACGTGGGATATATGTGACTTACATACTCCTCGGGCAAGCCCAACGATCGAATGCATGACACGTGTGAAGCAAGCCATGGTGGAACATGTGCTTCCCCAAAGCGAGTTTGGGCCCGCGCTTGCTGTGGAAGAAAATTCAATGGGCTGTCTTCTCTTGCTGCGTCCCGCCGCCCTAGTTTTAGGTCGGGCCTGTCCCCCTGCAGGGGGGATCTTGGACGAAAGACAAGAAACATACTCGCAGACAAATCACACCCAGATAGTCAAACATTAACAAACTTTGTCGACATACTATGTCTGCTTACTGTGATTTTGATATTCCTCCTGTAGAGCGACAGGCCCGACTTGACCCCCGTTGCCCTGGGGGCAGACCTTCTGTGCCCCGCTCGGGAGCGGCCAAGAGGGGGGTGTCCAAGAGGGGGGGGTGCAAATCATGACCGGCGGCATGTGCGCGGCCCAGCGGGGGGCCAGGGACGCAATGGAATAAGAAGAGGCGCCAGGAAATCTGGGGAAATATCGTGGCCCACGCCATGATATCCACCCCCCCCTAGTCGTCACCCCCCTCTTCTCCGCCCCCGACCCGCTCGTGGGCCACGAGCAGCCCGCTCCGACCTCGGGACGCCGCGCCGAGTCGAACCGGGGCGCCCCGGCACGACGCCGAAGCCGAATCGGACCGGCCGCGCCGGGAGGCTCGGCGGCCCGTGCAGACCTCGGGCAGCATCGCACCTCGGGGGATGGGCAGACCCCCCATTCAGTACAGTCGGGGCGTTGACCTGAGGAGCCCCAAATAAGGAACGAGGCCCCTTTCTTCCATAAGTTAAGCTTCGATTCTCGATCGAAAACATGAGGAAAACCTGAGGCAAGCTGTGAAACACTCAAGGAACGCGGAGCCACACCCCAACCAAAAGGGTTCCTTCTTCAGGGCCCCGACTGTAAAACGTGGTTTAGTGAAGACGACCTGAGGTCCCAACCTGGCGGGCGCAAGCCTGGAAAATGACGGCCACGGCGCCCTCTCGAGAACCGAGAACGGACAATTCACTCATCGACGTGTCACCGTTGGGGGCTCTGTCCACTCCCGAGCATCACTTTGGACGCCCGAAATGGGCACGGAACGAATGGGTACAATGCCCAACAACAAATGCTGTCCCAAACCAGCAGCGGCCGCTGCTGGGCAGGCGGCCTTCTGTCTCGAATGGACACAGGCCGCGGCGGCGTGGACGACGAGTCTTGTTCAGAATGAACCAGGTCCGCTGTTGGGCAGTGTACCCATTCTTCCCGTGCCCATTTCGTTCGTGCAGAAGCACCAGACGATCGAAGGAGATCGAAGCGGACCGAGCCCCGGCGAGCTCGGACTCTCGGGCCGAAGAGAGATCGAAGGCGAACGGGCCCCTGTACGTACGGGGCCACACGCGAACCATACGCGTCGGTCGGAAGAAGTCGGTAAAAGCATGAAGGAGGAAGGCGGATTAAGTGGATTGGGTCCAGGCCCCCCCAGGGAATAACAAAAAACCCAGCACAAGCGTGCCGATTCCTGAAGCAGGAAGGCACCTGAAGCAGATTGGGATCCGGGAGTCCAAAAACACCTACTTTCAGCGACTGGTGTGTACCCCTGCCCCCCACGATTTCTGAGGGGCAGGATGGGGTTCACGTCGTCCAGGAGCTCCCGAGCGAAGTGAGCCCCCGCACTCCCCCTCAGAAAAATCGTGGGGGGTACGGGTGGGGCTCGCACGTGGCCCCCTGCTTACGGGGCCCGTCCTCAGTTGCCCTGTGGGCTGGCCTTTCCGAGTATCGCCCAGTGGGCCTCGCGCATATCTTTAGGTCGGGCATGGCCCACTACAGGCGGATTTTGATCGACAAATCAACTTACTCCGACGGAAAGACCCCAGATGAGAATCTCTTTGATTTGCCTGAGAATATCCTCTTGCCCCCTCCTCCCACACCCTCCTGCCTCCTCCTTCTCCTCTTGCCTCATCATGTTGCCTCCACCTCTTTCTGCCTCCTCCTCCTCCTGCCTCCTGCCGCATGCCTCTTGCCTCCTCCTGCCTGCTGCTGCTGTTGCTCCTCCTCCTCCATTTGCTATATGTCCTCCTTCTTCTCCTCGTCCTCGTCGTCGTCGTCCTCGTCCTCCTCCTCCTCTTCCTCGTGTTCCTACTCCTGCCTCCTGCTTCTCCACTTCCTCATCCTCTCTCCTCCTCCTCCTCCTCCTCCTCCTCCTCCTCCTCCTCCTCCTCGTCGTCGTCCTCATCCTCCTTTTCGTCCCGCCTCTTCCCCTTCCCCCTCCTGCCTCCTCTTCCTCCTCCTCCTGCTCCTCCTCCTGGCTCCTCCTCCTCCTCCTCCTCCTCCTCCTTGTACTCGTCCTGCCTCTTCCTCTGGCCTCCTCCTGCATCTCCCTTGAGCCTCCTGCCTGCTCCTTGAGCCTCCTGGGGCCTCCCGTTGCCACGTGGAGCCTCGGGGAGCTTCTCGAGCCTTGCCTCCTTGTCCTCCTGCCCCGGCCTCCTCCTTGGGCCTCCTGCCTGCTCTTGAGGCCTCCTGCTGCAACCTGGAACCTCCTGGGGCCCAGGGTACTCCTGGGACCTCCCGGGACCTCCTGGAAAACTCTTGCAGCCTCCTAGGGCTTCCTGGTGGCTCTGAGGCCTCCTGCGGCCGATGGGGCCTCCTGGTGCCTCCCTGGGCCTCCTGAAACTTTCTGTGGCTTCCTGAAGCATCCTGAGGGTTCTCTGACCTTCGGGAACTTTCCGAGGGCTCCCGCTCGAGACATCCTCGCGATTTGCTCGATTTGCCCCCTAGGGGTGCTCAAGAATATGCCTGGTAGATGTTTCCGATGGCCCGCTCGGATTGCCAACGTGAAGCGCGGGCCCCATAGGGAGGGGGCTCCCGCCTGAGACTTCCTCGCAATTCACTCACGAGCCACCGCTCGAGACATCCTCACGATTTGCCCCCTTGGGGTGCTCAAGTGCGATGCCTGGTAGATGATTCTGGTGATCCGCTCGGAGTAAAAACAACGGGCCCCATAAGGAAGGGGCTCCCGCTCCTCGCAATTCGCTCACACACGCGGCCCCCGCTCGAGACATCCTCACGATTTGCCACCTTGAAGCGCTCAAGTGCTACGCATGGTAGATGATTCCCGTTACCATTGGATAAAACAACGAAGTACGGGATCCATCGGCAGGGGGCTCCCGCGAGACACTTCCTCGCAATTCACTCACAGACGAGGTTCCCGATTCATATTTCCTCCGAACTCAAGCAGCGGGAACCCAAAAGTGACGACAATTACAGGATTCCGATGACCCGCGCGGATTAAAAGCATGAGGCGCGGGCCCCATAGGGAGGAGGCTCCCGCCTGAGACTGCCTCGCAAGTCACTCACAGACGAGGCTCCCGCCTGAGACTTCCTCAAGATCCAGGCCTGAGGAGCCCAAAAGTGACGACAGTTACAGGATTCCGATGACCCGCTCGGATTGAAAACATGAGCGGCGGGCCCACAGGGAGGGGGCTCCCGCAAGAGACTTCCTCGCAATTCACTCACAGACGAGGCTCCCGCCTGATACTGCCTCCATATTCAAGCCTCAGGGGCCCAAAGGTGACGACAGCTACAGGATTCCGATGGCCCGCTCGGATTGAAAAAAGGGGCGGCGGGCCCCGTAGGAAGGGGGCTCCCGCCTGAGACTTCCTCGCACTTCACTCACAGACGAGGCTCTGATGACGATGGTGTTGTGAGAATGATGATGATGATGATGATGATGATGATGATGATGATGATGATGATGTTGATGATGATGCTGATGCTGATGCTGATGCTGATGTTGAGGATGATGATGGAGTTGATAATGATGATGATGATGATGGTGATGATGATGATGGGCGGTGAGTTGTGAGTGGGTGACTGATTAATTTGGATAATCAAAGTGTGTACAAGTGTATATTTGATGGTGATGCGGTGATGATGATGACGATGATGATGTTCATGAGTATGAATCTGATTATGATGATGATGCCGATGATGCTGCTGCTGCTGCTGCTGCTGCTGCTGCTGCTGATGATGATGATGATGATGATGATGATGATGATGATGTGAGTGTGTGTGTGTGAAAAAGGAAAGGATGTTCCTGTTCCTGCGTGGGGTGTCCAGAGAAAACAAGAACCCCACTTTGAATGTGGGGTAAAATATGAAAGAAATGCTTCAAAATAGTAAAACAAACCGTCCCCATACTAGGTTTTCATTATTTTTGAGAATTCCTCCTGTAGAGGGACAGGACCTACTTAAGCACAACTGCCTCTTGGCCGGACGCGACGGTGCCACCTGTGGGGCGTCGCCAATACGAGCCCATCCTAAATCAACCTTTCGAAGCAGCCCCCTCCTCCTCCTCCTCCTCCTCCTCATCCTCCTCCTCCCCCTCCTGATCCCCCTCCCCCTCTCCTCTCCCTCCCCCCCTGGCCAATTGCATCCGTATGGCGGGCGCACCGGCTGATCGAACACAACGCGACACCAAACAGCAGAGAACAAACACAGTCGCAGACAGCTGCCAAGATGTCCTTGCTCCCTGAGGGACAACAGCACACCAGAAACGATCCCGAAGAGTATTTGGTCGGCGGATGTGGCGCAAGCCTGAAGAATCGAATCGACCTTTCCGTCCCCATTTGCCCACTTGGGGCCCACGCGCCAGCATGATATGCGGCAACTCTCACACAGCAGATTGAGTGATACTGTCGGGGGCGTTGAGCGTTAACAGCCCGCGCGCACAGTGATGTAGCCCAGGCAAGTAATGCATCGAAGCGCATTCAGACAAGAGAAGCCCGACATGGCAGGGCAGACAAGGCAAGGCAGAACGATGCCAGTGACAATCACCTTGTGAGAACACGCGCGGGTGCGCGGGCAAACGTAACGAACGATATGCCGTGCACGAACAATTCGCGGGCTCCCTCCTGAGGGAGGGTTTGGGGGGGGGGGGCAAGGCTGCCCGTGTTGTGCTGTCAGGTTGTATTGTTGCCTCTTGTCTCTCGAGTCCTGCCTCCATTGTGCTGGTAGGCTGGCGCAGGCGGATCACCAAACAAGCAACAGTGCGCCAGCCGTTCAGCGTACATACAGCACATGGGCTCAGCGGGGGTCAGGAAAAGTACACAGTACATGTTTGTGTCTTGATTTGAGCTGTCGTCACACAGAAGGGGGGGGCGCGCTAATACCCCAAGCAGTAGCCCCAGAGGCACCCAGAGTTGCATGCATGTCCAACATGAATCCCGATAAGCCCGAGGATGACTCCCCATGAGGCCCCAGTATGGCTCAACTGTTCCAATCGAATGATCACAAAGTGTTAGAATGTAGTGACACATCAACTTTCGGAAACTTCACGTCATGCCACTTTGCATTACACCAATCAGGTGATGCGCAAAGTAAGATGGGATGCCCATGGGCATACACGGGGACCATGGACGATGCAAACACAACCCCAGAGGAGGTGTGCAACACCATAGTCAGACATGAACAACCCAACACTTTGCTGGGCAGACTTTTCCAGTTCGTACTCCAACCTGGCTGCTGTTTGCTGGGCGAGTACCGCGAATGCAACGCTCTACCAGCGCGGCATGGACGTCCAGCTGTGGGAAGACAAGTCGAGCTGGACTACAGTCGAGGCGTTGACCTAAGGAACCCTAAATAAGGTACGAGGCCCCTTTTTTCCATAAATTCAACATCGATTTCCCATGACAAACCTCAGGAAAACCCGAGGCAAACTTTGAAACTTATCAAGGAACACCGAGCCCCTCCCCAACGAAACGGGTTCCTTCTGCAGCGCCCAGACTGTAATTCTTCCTATCAACGCAGGCCGCTCGAAGAAGAAGCAGGCAGAAGCACGAAACAAGACATGGACTGGAATGGAATTGGCCTCCCGCCCGCCGTCCAAGGTGGCGGCAGAAGGAAGGGTCCTCATATGGTCGAGCTAACGTACTGCCGAGGACAAACCGTACGGTGGGGGCGTTGACCTAAGGAACTCCAAATGAGGAACGAGGCTCCTTTCTCCCATAAGTTGAACTTCGATTTCCCATGGGAAACCTCAGGAAAGCCAAAGGCAAACTGCAGAACAATCAAGGAACACCGAGCCCCTCCCGAACGAAAAGGGTTCCTTCTTCAGGGCCCCGACTGTATGTACACCGCACGTTACTGCTGAAACTCGCGATGACACGGGACATGAAACGGACAACACGTATGAGGGCAGTGGAAGTGCACGTGAACACGATGAGTAGTGCGGAGTTGCGAGGTGGCTACAGTGCCATCCAATGGGATGGGCAATGCGAAGCAGCCTACAGTCTGGCCCGCAACGGTTCCGAAGATTCCCAGGAACGGAGAGCTCCACACATCAGGACATCAGAAAAATCGGAGCACCCGCCGGGAGCTAAACAAACTGAGCAGTGCATCGCACGCCTCCCCTCTACGAGGGATGCACAAACAAAACAGTGCTGGCGAAAGATCAGCGGCGACGATAGGGGCGAATAGCCCAGGAGAGAGCAATGCATGTATCCAGGGGCGCCGATGATCTATGTCTTCGACAAGGCTCCCGGGCGAATGCGTGTAATGCCCGCTCCTGGGCTATTCGCCCTTGTCGTCGCCACCGAAAAGATAGTGAGAGCTGCAATTCCTATTCGCGCCTCCGGCGGAGCAACCTAACCAGTCCACGGACGCCAGGAGTTCCATGACTGAAGGGGCCCTGGGACACATAAATAAAACACGAATAACAGGATTCCCTATAGTTTCCCATATTTTCTATGTTTTTGCCTTCCCCCCCACATCCCATATTTTCCTATATTGTCTGGGGATTCGTCGATTCATTGTGTCTGTGTGTTTTTGCCCCTCCTGAATGACCCCTGCACCAGGGCCCGCCTTCCATCCCAGATAACTTGAAGGCGCCCCCAGGGACACACCAACAAAAAATCTACACAGCTCCCAGGACACTCAATCTTTTCCCATACGTTTTCTGGAGTTTCGTCCTCTCCACTTCCCCCGTTCTCTGCATGCTGCTGGGAATCGCCGACTACGTGTGCCCGTTTTTTTTGCTCGTCCTTCATCTCCTGACGGTCCTGCAGGACAACCCCCAGATCGGCGGCTGCCAGAGGTGTCCCTGCTCCACGGTGCCCTCGGGAATCGGGCCTGCGCTCCCGTTGACGATGACGATGGCGTCGTCGTCATCGTCATACAGTCGGGGCGTTGACCTAAGGAATCCTAAATCAGGAACGAAGCCCCTTTTTTCCATAAGTTGGACTTCAGTTTCCCATCGAAAACATAAGGAAAACCTGAGGCAAGCTGTAGAACAATCAAGGAACACCGAGCCCCTCCCCAACGAAAAGGGTTCCTTCTTCAGCGCCCCGGCTGTAGTCATCGTGGACGATGGCGATGGCGTCATCGTCATCGTCACCGTAGCCGTCCTCGTTCGCCCCGAGGCCCTCGGGGCCTCTTTGAGGGCTGCTCCGCCCTGGAGGCCGCAGGTGCCTCCTGGGAAGTCCTTGGCGCATGGCAGGCTGGCGACACCCCAGCAGCACCGAGCGCTGGGACATCAAAAGTCGCTCCGCTGGAGGTCTGAGGCTTGGTGGGCCCCGGAAACGGCAGGGCCGTTTTTTTCCACCGTTTCCAATAAAATGTCACTTGAAAATGGAAACGGCAAAAAAACGGCTGCAAGAAACGGCAAAAAAACGGCTCCCGGATTGGAACTGGAGCCGGAACCGGTTAAAAAACGGCGACGGAACCGGTAAAAAAACAGCGTCGGAACCGTCAAACAAAAAGCAAACGGAATTGGTAAAAAAACGGCCCTGTCGTTTCCAGGGCCCACTAAGGTCTGAGGCGGCTGGAGGACAGAACCCCCCTGAACTCCCCGCAAGGAGGGCCGGGCCTCGACAGCGAGAATCCGCTCCCTCGAGCAATCCGCCCTCGATCCTGAGGGTTCGATATTTCTGGGCCCACAAATGGTACATTTGCAGCCGCATTCCGCGTGCCAGGTTTATCCCGCCCAGGTCTTTTCCCCGCGCGTCCCCGCATGACTTTTTCGGAGCCAAGAGAGCCCAAAGACAGCCCAGGATGGCCCTGAGAGGCCCCTGAGACGGTCCAAGAGGGCCCCGAGTCGGCCGAAGATCGCTCCAAGACGGCCCGAGAGGCACCTAAGGTCGCCCCAAGACGGCCCAAGAGGCCCCCAAGAGGGCGCCAGACGGCCAAAGAGGGCCCCAAGATGGCCCAAGAGGCACCCAACACGGCCCAGGAGGGGAAGCCCCCCCCAGAGGCTCCAGGAGGCACCCCGCAGGCCCAAATCAAACCACACGAGACCACCGAGAGACCCCAATGACACCCCAGAGCCGCCTCCAAGAGGCTCCCGAGAGGACTCCCGTGCAGCCCTCATTTGCATTCGAGAGGCCTCTGCCTTACAACCAAGACATGGTGGCAGGATGGGCCGACAGCCACTATACATAGACTTATGTGTATGTATAGGTAGCTGCACATTCTGCATGTATAACAACACTACAGACATAGTCCTGTTTACAGAAACACATCTACACACACGTACATTGGTATGTAGACATACATGCTTATGTGAAAAAGGTGTGTACGTATGTGTATATGAACGTAGGTAGATATGGGTATGCTCGTATGCCCATGCTTACACCGGTTTGCATGTATGGTTGTATGTACACGTGTGTGCATGTACGTATGTATGTATGTATGTATGTATGTATGTATGTATGTATGTATGTGTGCATGTATGTGTGTATGTATGTATGTATGTATGTATGTATGTATGTATGTATGAATGTATTTATGTATGTATGTATGTATGTATGCATGTATGTATGTATGTATGTATGTATGAATGTGTGTATGTATGTATGTATGTATGTATGTATGTATGTATGTATGCTTGTGTGTATGCATGCACGTATGCATGCATGTATGTATGCATGCATGCATGTGTACCCACACACACATATATAGATATGGATGTATTATGTGTTCTGTGCTTCTGCAATCTGGGGCCATGCGACCCTCAACGGGACCCCTGGGCTCCCTGGCCCCGAGGGCCCTCTGGACGCCCCCGGCAGACGGTCCGCCGTGCTCTCCCCGGGCTGCTGGGCCTGGGCACCGGACCCGGATCGGTCCGGAGAGCTGCCGAACGGCTCCGCGAAGGCTCACGGCAGGGCTGGACCTAGACGTTGTTTTTCGTTTTGTTTTCGTTTGTGTTTCGTTTTGCTCCCCCTATTTTCCTGTACCTCCCTACCAAGACGAAAAACAAAACACAATCGAAGTCCAGCAAAACAGCGTTTAGATCCAGCCGTGGCTCACGGAGGCCCTGGACACCCACGAGACGCCCGAAGGCGACTCAAAAACGACCCCCAAGAGGCCTCCGAAATGCAAATCACCGTGATCCTCGGTGGTTTTTGCATGACTCTGGGAGTGCTCTGTTCTTCGGTCCTCCGGACGTCCGAGACCGCCAAGGAGGCCAGAAAATCGCCCCCCAAACTCACCGAGGGGGCCTCTGGAGAGTCCAAGAGGAGCACCAAGACGGCCCAACAGGGCCACAAGATGGCCCGACGTGAGCCCCATGAGACGGCACAAAATGCCCCCAAAAGGGCACCCGAATCATTTCAGATCGTGACCCCGTCGTTCAGGGAGACCGCGGTTGGAAGCAGGGCGACCCGAGGAAGGCCACAGAGGCTCCCAGAGGGAACCCAGGAGGCCTCCAGAAGGCCCCAACAAACCCTCCAAACTTTCGTCAGGCCCCCAAGAGGCTCTCAAGGAGGAGCCTCCGCAAAAAGAGCTGAGGATGGGGACGAATTCACATGGTAGGGCGAGAATGAGGAGGAAGGGGACGCATGAGGGAATGATAACGTACAACATTATTACGACGACGATGTCTGTGCACAGACCACATACGTATCGCTAAATGCTCTGTGTTACCGTCTTGCCCTCCCGCCTGCATGACACCCCTCAAGGACGAAGGTGCATGGCGAGGAGCGTCAATGTAGTGTTGGACGTGCATGCATGTATTTGCTTGCACATATTTGCTTGTATGCATGTAAGTAATGTGCGTAAGTATGTAAGTATGTATGTTTGGAAGTAAGTATGTAAGTATGCGATGTGTAGATATGGACGTATGTATGTATGTGTGCATGCACGCATGTATGCATGTATGCATGTATGTATGCATGCATGCATGCATGTTTATTTGTTTGTGTATGTGTGTGTGCATGCACGTACGTACGAACGACGTATGTTTGTAGACATGTGCATCTACACGTGTACATATGCACATCTATATTTCTATATATATATATATATATATATATATATATATGTATATACAAATATGTATAAATACACGTGTACATCTCCGCCACCACGCCCTTGAGGAACGAGATGGAGTGTCCTCATGTCCCTTGTTGTATCTCCTGAGGCCGCAAAACCTCAACCCTACGAGCCCTTCAACGGGCCCAAAGGCCCCCGTGGACAAGCCTCGAGGGGCGCGCCGCGTGGCCCCTCGGGTTCCCGACGCCTTGACGCGCGACCTCTCGGCCCACGAGGGCCCCGAGACGGGCCAAGAGGATCCTGAGAGGCCCACACGGCGGAGCGAGAGGGCCCCAAGTCGCCATTCAATCGGTCCGACATGCTCGGGACGGCCGTCCGCCGGCCGAGCGAACAAGCGCCCAAGACGTCCCGAAAGGCCCCCGAGAGCCTCCCCCCAAAGAAGGGCCCGGAAGGCTTACATCATTGATTGCTCTTCGATGTTTCAGATGTGTTGGTTTTCTCGCCGTTTCGGCTTCCCGACGCTCTGAGACGCCATAAGAAGTGCCCGGAATCGAACCAAAAGACCTCCAGGGGTTACCCAAAACGGACCCAGATGTCCCCAAGACGAGCCACGAGGCCTCCATGACGGCCCAAGAAGCTCCCAAGACGGCTCCAAGAGGGGCCCAAACGGGGGACCCGAACGAACATTTGAAATGGTAACATTTGGAGCCCTCCGCCCCGAACAGCCCTCAGGCGGCCCCCACGCGCGACCTTCAGCGGGCAGCTTACGCGCCAATGCCCGCGCAGGCGACCCCGATTGCAACGTCGCTCAAAATACACCAGAACCCTAGCGGAGGAAGAACAGTACAACAGAATCTGTTCCGCCCTCGGGGACGCCTGTCGAAGGGCGGCCGGGAAACTCCGACGCGGCACCAACAGAATTGGATGTTCAACCCGCCATGGGGCAGGCGTCCCCGAAATGGAGAAACAAGAACACACAGCAGGTGGTGTGGCGACGACTTCAGCTTCTTCGGCGCTGGTTCCTGACACCGCGCGGGTCGCTGGCCCAGATCCAGATCGGACGTGCATGGTGGGTCGCTTGCGGCGGCCCCCGGCAGCACCCCATGTGAGCGTTTTCGCATTCGGCGTCTCGACATTGGGCGTGAGGGGGGGGGACGGGGGGGGTCTGGCTCCGGACCTCTGCTTAGCGCGACTACTTGCAACCGTGCGTCCCATGGGGTGGGCTCCACCTGCTAGAAACAAGCACCAGAAACAGCCAAGGTCTACTCCATGGGGGGAGGAAGGGGGGGTCGCGAGGGCCGTCTGGGGCCCCTCGGGGGCCGTCACGGCGGGGCTGGGACGCCCGGGGGGCGCCGCGAGGGAAGCCCGGCGCAGGCCCAAGACGCCCGCGCAGACCTCCGACACGCCCGCTCCTGCCCCCCCCCCCCCTTCGACTTGGCATGCCGGCCTCCGCCCGCCAGCAGGGCGCGCGCGGGAGCCTCGTGGTGCCGACCTGCCGCCCGAGGCGCCCCGGGGTGGCGCAGCTTCCGGCGGCGAGACGGCTCGGCCGCGTGATGGCGGCCGCGGGGCCCAGGCCCGGGGGCTGCTAGAAGGGCGCCCCCCCTGGCCTCGAGGTGTCCCCAGCTTCTCGCTCCCGTTGCTTGGGGGTCCCGGGGCCCGGCCTCGGGGCCCCAGAACGGTGCGGCGACAGACCGCACGGTGACCTCGGCGCCCCCGAGGACCTCCACCCACGGTCCGCCACCGCACGGCAGGAGCTTGGAAGCCCCGGTCGCCCAAGACCTCCCCCGAGAGCGACCCGAGAGTCCCAGAACCGTGCGATCCGAATCCCCGCTGGCTCTCCACACGGTGCGGCCGCCGCACCCTTCGGGGCCTCCCGACCGCTGGGCCTCGCGAGGACAGGGCTTCGGCCGGGCATGTCCTCCTACAGGCGGGTTTTGGGCGACAACGAGAAAATTGCCAGAAAAATTCAAACATAGTCAAAACATCGTTCTCAGATTATGTTTCGACTAGTTTTGAATCTTCCTCCTTTAGAGGGACAGGCCCGACTTCTGGCCTCCCTGGAAACACTGGGGTTGAGCAGAGACCGACCACCGACCGTCCCAGCATTCCTATAGGCCTACCACGACATGTTCTCAGAACCCTGAATTGTTCCGAGAACAAAGACGAGGCTCTTAGAACAGAAACCCGATGTGCTAAAAAACATGACAGTCCCAGCCAGACATGTTCGAAAAACCTTTCGCGCAGACCAGACCACAAAGGAGTATTAGAACATTGTTCTGGCCATCGCTCGGACGTCCATTCCCTGTGCCTTTGAAGGTCTTGTGCGTGTTTTTTTTTCGCAGGATGATCCAGGATGCTGCTGAATAATCCCCGCCGAGAGAAAGTGTACACGTCCGAGCGATGCCAAGTGTTTGTTTGGCCTTTAGGTACGCCAGGAGGAGGAGGAAGAAGAGGAGGAGCAGGAGGAGGAGGAGGAGGAGGAGGGAGGAGGGAGGAGGGAGGAGGGAGGAGGGAGGAGGGAGGAGGGAGGAGGGAGGAGGGGAGGAGGGGGAGGAGGAGGAGGAGGAGGAGGAGGAGGAGGAGGAGGAAGGAGGAGGATGAGGAGGGGAGGAGGAGGAGGAGGAGGAGGAGGAGCAGCAGGACGCTTCGCCACTGCTTGAGACACTGGGGGGCGCCTGGGCCGCAGGGGCGCTCCCTCTGGCAACACCCGGCACCGGCGCGTGCCGCTCGGCGGCGGGCGTACTGGGCGCGTTCTTCGGCGAGCGGGGCACGGCCCAATTCGGAATGCCCTCCGCTCCCATCATCTTCCCCTCCTCCTCCTCCTCCTCCTCTTCTTCCTCCTCCTCCTCCTCCACCTCCTCCCCTCTTCTTCTTCTTCTTCGTCTTCTTCTTCTTCCCCCTCCCCCCCCCCCTCCTCCTCCTCCTCCTCCACCCTCCTCCTCCCTCCTCCTCCTCCTCCTCCCCATCCTCCCCCGTCCCCTCCCCGAAGGATTGTGGAGGATAAAGCCACGAGGATCAGGACCAAGACTGAGCGCGGCACCTCGGTGCCTATCCTGGTCGCCGTCCATCGCGGTCAGACCCAATCCGTGGACAAGTCTCGCGGGTCGGCTACGGCCGGCATGGACCATGACCAAGACCGGCGCCGAGAAGATCCCGCAGCATCTCGGTCATGGTCCCCGTGCTCCGCGGCTTTGCGCGAGGTGCAGGGTTAGGTCGGGCATGCCCCCCTACAGGCGGATAGTGGACGAACAAAAATTCAAAAATCGGATTAAACAAATCCCCAATAGTGACAAAAATGATAAACAAAAGAAAATCGTCCCCAGAGTAGAGCTGTACTACGTTTGAAGATTCCTCCCGTCGAGGGCCACGCCCGACTGCAGTGCAGGGGCAGACGGCGCCGGGGCGGGCCCACGCACGAGGCCCGGGCGGGACGACGTGGCGGGGGGGCGGCGGGGCGGGGGGCGGAGCTCGCCGTCGCTCGGACGTCCACATTCCCTGTGTTCTTGTTCGGCTTCCGTGCGTGGCTTTCTCGCCAAGTGATCAAGGATGCTCCTCGGTTAGGGGGCAAACAGACCTGCCTCGCTTTTGACCACCCCCGCTTCCAATGAGATGCCAAGCGATGCCAAACCTGCGGTCTGTGCTGGTCGGGACGCTCGACGGGAAGCGCGTGGTGTGGCTCGCTTTTGCCTGGAAGCGAAAGCGGGGTAGTCGGTAGTCGGGGATGGACAGACCTCCCTTTAGTAAAACGTGGTTTAGTGAAAACGACCTGAGGCCCAAACCTGGCGGGCGCAAGCCTGGAAAATGACGGCCACGGCGCCCTTTCGAAAACCGAAAACGGACAATTCACTAATCGACGTGTCACTGTTGGGGGTTCTGTCCACCCCCGAGGTAGGTAATTCACGCTCTGACAAAAAGGCACGCGTCCGAGCGATGCCCAGCGGAGAGCCGAGGGCCCCTCGGGGCCCTCGCGGGCGCCAGCGGGGCCCGTCGCGCACGGGAGGTGCGCGCCGCGGGCGGCGCCACGAGGCGCCGCCGGGGGGGGGGGGGGCCCGCGCCCCGAGGCGGGAGCGCCGCGCGGGCCTCCGAGGAACGGCGCCTGTGCCACTTCTCGTTGGAGGGGCCCTGGGACACATACAAAGAAATCCACACACACATACACACACACACTCTCACACACTCTCTCTCACACACACACACACACTCTCACACACTCTCTCACACACACACTCTCACACACACACTCACACACTCTCTCACACACACACACACTCTCTCACACACACACACACACTCTCTCTCTCTCTCACACACACACTCTCTCACACACACACTCTCTCACACACACACACACTCTCACACACACACACACACTCCCAAACACCCACACACACACACACTCACACACACACACAAATGGCAGGACCCCCCACATTTTCCCATGGTTTCTGGGCTCTCGTCTTCCCCCCCCCCACTTCCCAGATGCTCCCATGCCTTCCTGGGAATCGGCGGTTACCTGTGCCTGTGTGTGTTTTTGCTCCCTCCTGACTTGTCTTCAGAGGCACGCGCTGCGCTGCATCCAGGGGGCTGGTATACTTCTGGAGTCCCGAAACGGTGCGGTGACGGACCGTGCGGTGACCTCGAAATCCCCCAAGACCTCACCGCACGGTCCGTCACCGCACGGTCTTGGGACCTCGGAGGCCCCAGTCGCCCGAGACGTCCTCGGAGAACGACCCGGATCGCCACCGACCCACCGCACGGTGTGGTCATCGCCCTGTTTGGGGACCCCCGAATACTTCCCGAGGATCATCGAAAGAGGGCTGGCGGCGCGCACAAAAGGGGTATGGGGGAGGGGGGGAGGCTTCTCAGAAAGAGGCTGCTTCTTAGAAGGCACTGGCCCTGCCTCTGTAGACGAGGCCCGCGCCTCCTCAGAAACGGCCTCTTTCTGAGAAGCCTTCCCCCTCCCCCTGCTGCCAGGATTCACTGGAGGGGACACGCGAGAGGGCACGAGACCCTTCCGAGGGCCAGATTGCCACAATAATGCAGAAGGCATGCGCCGCGAACACACAGGACACAAGAGGACCCTTGGCTTGGCAGGGTCGACCTACTGATCGGCCTCGACTGTGCCCCACTCCGCGCGCGACCGCGAGGGAGCGGCATGCAGCCGTTCGCGGGCCGCGGCGCGGACGCCAACAGGCCCCCGACGCACCCTCGCCGTCTGCGGCGTTCGATGCCCCCCCCCCCCCCGTGCAGGGGGGGGGGGGGGGGCGCTCAGGGGAGGGGGGGGGAGGAGGAGGCATCGGCCCCCATCGCCCGTTTCTGGCCGATCGGGGCCCTTCGTGCCCAGACTGGCCCACGAGCTCTCGCGGGCTCACAGGCAGGGCCCCTTCGCTGGCCCGGCGGCGATGATGCGTCGCGGAGACTGCGGCGGGGCGATTGGGGGGGAGGAGCGTGCTGGAGGGGAAAGGAGACGAAAAAGCGAGGCGCCCTCTCGGGCGGCAAGCAGGCAACGAATGCGCGATACCTCCCCCTCCTCCGCCCCAGACCACCGACGCCGTGATCTGTGTCACCACGTTGACCCTGAAGACTCGACCCCTTCCCCAGGAACGTTGTCTCACCTCTGATTGCTCTTGTCCGTCTCCGGGACCGTCGACCGACGAAACTGACGTCGACGACGGCGACGGC
>CAUYUJ010014280.1:174598-244598 GCA_963575745.1 Prorocentrum cordatum
CAGCGCGATTCCGGGATACATGGTGAAGAAGTCCCGCGCGAAAGCCCAAGACTTAATACACTGTGAGGAAACATGAAGTGGGAGCTGTTGAGCGCTCATTTTTAAAAGAATAAATATGATCCCCCCCCACCGGTACACAATGTAATTCTGGTAGCTGACATGCCTCCCTCGGGGCCCGCACCATGTGTTATGCCAGGGGAATAGATTCCTGCACAAACTGTGCCCTTGGCCCCCCGGCTACAACAACAACGGCTCCCGCTGGATACTTCCCCACCTTGTATTCAGACATCGCGCTCTCGCAGAGGATTTCCTGAAAATGTATAGGGGAATCGCGCCCCAAAAACTCAGGAACCACGCTCTCGCTTTGGTTTCTCGGATAAGTTACTTGGGAATCGCGCCATCGCTCGAGACTTCCTGGGGGTTCATGCAGGACCCACGCTTCAGCAACCCGCCTGCTCGGCCTGGCCGCCTGGGCCCGCCTTCCCGACCCGCCCGCTAGGATCTGCCCGTCTGGTTCTTCCACGTGCTTTCTGGTCCTAGCCCTCCCTCCTGCGAAATCCTCTCGTTGTCCATCCTGCTGCCTCCCCCTTCCATCCGTCTTCTCTTCCCCTGTAATAGGGGCTGCACTAACTGCACGTGGCATGCTGGGGAGATAGACCCCACGAGGGGGCTCGATCGAAAACGAAGAGGGCGGGTACCGAGGGTTTGGGCCATACATGTTGCGTGGCACGTGAGCGGATAGGAACGAACAGTCTTAGCATGAACGTTGTTGTTGTTGTTGTTGTTAATGCTGTTGTGTTCGTTGTTGTTGGTGTTGTTGTTGTTAGTTCTCATTTCTAATAAACTATTGTTGTTGGCCGCCTCTCCCCGATAACCGCTGCACTTTCTAATTGAAATACTTATCCCGGAGCTCGCACCCAGTCTTTTTTACGAGGGAGAACGAAGTGTCACAAAACTGGCCCCCTGGCCCCCAACTTACAAAAACAACGGCTCCCGCCTGAGACTTCCTCACAACTGATTCCAACATCGAGCTCTCGCGGGGGACTTCCTTACAATGTATACAGGAATCGTGCTCTAGTGTAGGACACCCTCGCAAATTCAAACGCCGCGCTCTCGACAGTCAAGAATCACACTCTCGCTGCGGATTTCCTCGCGATGTATTTGGGACATTGCAGTGTCGCTCGAGACTTCCTCGCGATTCATGCAGCACGCACGCTTTAGCAACCCGCCTGCTCGACCTGGCCGCCTGGGCCCGCCTTTCCGGCCCGCCTGTTAGGATCTACCCGCCCGATCAGCCCGTCTGGTTCTGCCACGTGTTTGCAGATCCTAGCCCCCTCCTGCTGTTCTTTCTAGTGCTCCATCCTCCTCCCTCCCGCTTGTCCCTCCCTTCTATTCCTCTCGTCCCCTGCCTCAGGGGCTGGACGAAATTAAAAAAGATCTACCCCCAAGGTGGCGTGATCGAAGACGAAGAAGGCGAATATCGGGGGTTTGGGATATACGTGTCGGGTGGCCCGCGAGCAGTCATAAGAGCGAACATATCTAAAATGATGGTTGTTGTTTTTTATGTTTGCTGGTATTCTCAACCATTGAAAACAAATTGGTTGATCCCCCCTCCGGGGCACAGTGTGCTTTTTCAATTGCAGTACCCTCCCTCGGGCTCGCAACCTGTTTTTTATCAGGGCAAGTCTTGAATCTCAGAATTGGACTGTCGGCCCCCAGTTTATGACAACAGCGGCTCCCGCCTGAGACTTCCTCAGAATGTCTTGGAGAATCGCGCTCTCGCGCGGGAGTTCCTCACATTTTCAACCGGATTCGCGCTCTCGCGTGGGACTTCCTCGCAATTTATTCAGGCGATGCGCGATTCATGCGGGACGCACGCATTCTCCATTTCTTCCATCCGTTCTCTCTTCCCCTGCCTTAGGGGCTGCACGAATTAAACGCTGTAGGTAAGAAAGATATACCCCCCAAGGGGGTACGATAACAAATGTGAATCGAGGGTCTGGGATATACGAGTTAAATGCGAACAGTCATAACATGATTGTTGTCATAGTTCGCAATATGAGCAGGAAGTCGTTCCCTGGTTAAAAAGTGCGAGCCGCGGAGGGAGCACTTTCATTGAAACAGCACGGGGTGCGCCGAAGAGGGGGTGCGCCGAAGAGGGGGCCATTCAACACTCTTCGTCTTCGATCGTAGCCGCTTGGGAGTATATCATCTTCACCTGCCACGTGTACGTAGTGGAGATCTTGAGAGAAGGGTAGAGACGACGGGATAAAAGGAGGAGGGAGAAGGATGTAGCACGAGAGAATTTAGCAGGAGGGGGACAAAGCACAGAAAATACGTGGCATAACCACATGGGCTGATCGGGCGGGCAGACCCTATCGGGAGCGTCCGGAAGGCGGGCCCAAGCGGCCAGGCCGAGCAGGCGGGTTGCTGAAGCGTGAGTCCTGCATGAATCACGAAGGGGTCTCGAGCAATGCCGCTACTCACAAGTAGATCGCGAGAGAAGCCAGCGCGCGAGCGCAAGTCCTGAGCGACGACAGCACGGCGAATAAACAAACTGCGAAGTCCGGCGCAGGAGCGCGGCTCCTGCAGACATTGTGAGGACGTCCCGCGCGAGAGCGCGATCTCGACATACACGGTTGGGAAGTGTATCAGACGGGAGCTGCTGCTGTTGTTGTTGTAGCTCGGGGGCCAGGGGCGCAGCCTGAACCTCCAGACTTCCCCTTGTAAAAAAAGGGCGGCGAGCCCCGTGAGGGGCACTTCATAGGCGGCGAGCGAGGAGGGGAAGGGAGAAGGGGCGAGCCTTCCCAGAAGGCTCGGAAGTCCCCCGGCCTTCTGAGAAGCTTTCTGAGCCTTCCCGGAAAACGAAACAATTTCTCAGAAGGCGCGAGGGCTTCTGAGAAGTCCCGCCGCCTTCTGAGAAGGCCTTCTCCTTCTCACTTTCCCCTCTCGCTCGCCGCCGACTTCAATTGAATATCAAAAAATGCATCGAGGGGAAGGGGTCCACAATAGCTAGGCTTCGTGAGCGAGAACTCGAAGGCGCAACAAAAACAACGCCACAAGAAGCCGCACCGCGGAACCTCACTTGAGCCACGCGCCCAGGGACAGTGAACGACCATTCGGCCCCCATCACTTTGATACTGATAGATCTATCTATCTATCTCTATATATATATATAGATATAGATGTGTGGAGGCCATTCCACAAGAAACCTTCCACCAAAAAGCTCAACCCTGAGACCCCAGGACTTCCATTCAGTTTTGGTGTGGGAACGTCGCGCTCTCCATCGCAAAACCATCAAAAACCAAGAAACTCAGGGGACCCTGGAGGAAAGCAGGGTGTTTCTTGGCATGGCCCCCCATTGTATATATGTAGATGTGTATATATACATCTACATATACATACACACAGACACACAAAGGTCTGGTTTGGTACATGTTTGGTTGAGCGCCTCGCGCTCGCCAACATGCCACGAATTATGTCCACACTCATACTATAGATACAGCGGTGGCGGTGGCGAACGTGGCATCATGGTCCTGCTTCTGCCCCCAAGATGAGGATCGTGCCGATGAGGATCGAAGAAATCCAGGACCCTCCCCCCCTCGCCTGGTGGGCGGCAGGAGGGGGAGGAGGAGGAGGAGGAGGAGGATCGAGGGGAGGAGGATCGAGTAGGAGGATCGAAGAGACTCGAGAAGGATCGGGAAGGAGGAGGAGGAGGAGGAGGAAGAGGAGGAGACGGAGGATGAGGAGGAGGAGGAGAGGAGGAGGAGGAGGAGGAGAGGAGGAGGGGGAGGGGGGGGAGGGGAGGAGGATCGAAGAGGAGGAGAGGAGGAGGAGGAGGAGGAGGAGGAGAAGGAGGAGGAGGAGGAGGAGGAGGAGGAGGAGGAGGAGGAGGATCGAGACGGAGGATCGAGGAGGATCCGGGAGGTTTGGGGCCCCCATCCCCCCTCGCCTGGCGTGCCGCCGCTCAGGCCGCTACCCCGCGGCGGCAGCCGCGGGCGGCAGGAACTCCGGGCAGCGAGGCCCCTCGGCCTGCTCGACGTGCAGCAGCCTCGCCGGGGCGCGGGGAGGCGGCCCGCTCCCCCGAGGGGCAGCGATCGGGGAGGGGACCGGCTCGGGTGCCCCCTTCCCCTCTCGGTAGGGGCAGCGGCGATGCGGGGTCGATATCCCCCTCCCTGCTTGGAACTGGCTGTCCCCCCCCGCAGGGGCCGATGCTCCCCCCGTCGGCACGGCATCGGCGATGCAGAGGCAGGCCACCCGGTGGCAGAGCCGCACGCGCTCCCGGGCCGGGTGGGCTATCGGGCCCCCTTGTCGGCGACGGCGTTGGCGATCGGGGGGAGTTGTAGAGGCGTCCCTCCTGAGCCGTTCCCCGCCCGGGCGCTGCTAGGAAGAGGCATGGAGGAGCAGCAGGGCACGAGGAAGGAGGAGGAGGAGGAGGAGGAGGAGGAGGAGGAGGAGGAGGAGGAGGAGGAGGAGAGGAGGGGGAGGAGGAAGGAGGGAGGAGGAGGTTAAGCTTGGCGGGAAGGGGGAGGGGGAGGAGCAGGCGAGGAGGGAGGAGCAGAGAGAGAGAGGAGGAGGAGGAGGAGGAGAAGAAGGGGAAGAGGAGGAGGAGGAGGGAGGAGGAAGGAGGGAGGAGGGAGGAGGGAAGAGGGGGAGGAAGGAAAAGGAGGGGGCGAGTACAGGCCGACGGCACTCGGCGACTGGGCGGAGCCCTCGTGAGTGCCGCAGGCCTGTGCCGTGACGACCCCGCCGCGCGCCCAGATCTCCGACGACGTGTCTTTCCAAGCCATTTCCGCCCCCTCTTGCCGCCACGCCCTCCTCCTGCTCCCCCCTCGCGCACGGTGGCCCAATCCGCCACAAACGGCACCCCCGATTTGGGGCCGCCTCGCTGCCGACGCAACAAGTTTGTCTCAGCCGTTCTGTTGTGCCGGGTCCTCGCTTCGGAGAGACAGCAGCCCGCGTCTCTCACTCCTTCCTTCCTCCCTCCTCCTCCTTTCCCTCCTCCTCCTCCTCCTCCTTCTCCTCATCCTCCTCCTCCTCCTCGTTCGTTCGTCCGTGGTGAGGCAAGAGGTCGATGCTTATACAGATGAGATCAGCGGGAGGAGCAGGGGGGGAGGAGCAAAAGCAGGAGCAGCCATAGGTATGGAGCAGTAGGGGCTGCGGCCTGAGCCATGAGCGTTGCCTGGGCTACAACCTCGGGAGCAATTCGAAGAGAAAGGGAGTAGTCCTTCACCCAGCATCCTGGGCTACTACTGCCAGAGGCGCAACACGTGGAAAATCATAGTCCTTCACCCAAGCAGCAGCCTGCCAGAGGCGCGCGCTCCTCCTCCTCTTACTCCTCCTCCTCTTCCTCCTCCTCCTCCTCCTCCTCCTCCTCCGCCTCCTCCTCTTCCTCCTCCTCCTCCTCCGCCTCCGCCTCCTCCCCGCCCAACTCAGTCAGAAAAAAACGCCATCTGCAAAGACGACACGCTACATTTCTCCTTCCCTCTTTCAGGTAAGCAGGGTATTCTGCATACAGTACAGCATACGCGCAATGTAGACGGGTCGCGGCCAATGGGGGGACATGGGTACGGAGTACGAGGAAAAACGAGGGTGCAGGGCAGCTGGGAAATCCATACTATTTCAGTGGGGGGAGGTGGGACCAGCATATCAGAGGTAGTACTGGCATTTTGGGGCTGTTGGGTTGGTGAGATTTCACAACCCTCTCTCTCTCTCTCTTTCTCTCTTTCTCTCTCTCTGTAGCTCACCTTCGGTCGCCACAGCTGATCTGGCCCAATGCAGGCCCAGGCGAGCAGTGTGACGCATCAGCGAGGTTTCTCAGAGTGTGTTGCACGTGTGGGCCATGGCCTTTGCGACCAGCAGTCAACGATGGCCCTGTGAGCGATGCAACGAAGGGTACCAGCACTACAGGATGGTCGAACGCTGCAGAAACCATACCAGAAACAAACCAGGCCACGAGAAGGACCAGGGTGGCAAAGGCAGCGAATGGAAAAGAGCATGCGTCCACCGATTGCGGACTGGAGCTGAGGGAGGCGGAGTGGGAGGACTGGGACGAAGAAGAAAGGACGCTGCATGGCGTAGACAAGTATATTACGAGAGAGCAGGTCTGTCGAGAACAAAAGCCGAAGGCGAAAAGGAACTGCATGGGCGGCCCAGGCACTCGGACAAATCAAAGCGGCCAGAATTCAGCTGGCAGAAAAATGAGGCCCAAATAAGAAACCTCGCAATCAAATAAAGCAGATCGCGATCCAGAAGCCACAGGACATGGCGAGGGCGCTGCTGGAAATTATAAAAATGAATGGAGGAACCCTTGCAGTCTTCAGCGAAGCAGGAGGGGAATGACGAAGGCCCTTCAATGTGCAGAAGAATATGCCAACCTGCTCGGAAAGTACATGGCCATGGACGTAAATGACGAAGACGCGCTGCAGATGGCAAAACGGGAGTTGGAGGAGAAAGAGAGAGAGAGAGAGAGAAATGCACGAGATGGGCGACTACAAGACGGCGAAGGAGAAGGGCGAGCAGTAGCCATGGTATCTCAAGGCGCTGGACCTCGTGGACAAGTAGAGCTGGGACGGGAAAAGGGGACGAGAAAAGGGGAGGAGCTTGCTCGCGTGGGCTGGCTGTCCCGAACAAGCTGTAGCGGAGAGACCCCGGTCCCAACTCGCGGAGCGACAAGTGGCCTGTCTGGTGCAAGGTGGGGGCTGGGTGCAACGAGTGAAGATTCAGGATAATCACCCAGAGGACGTGCTCTTGGCGGAAGGGTAGGCAACACGGAGGACGCGTTTGGACCAGATTCCGAGAATTGGCAACACAAATATCGGGTGCGAGGGAAAGCTCCTCCCGTTCAAGAGCGGGCCATCGATGGTGGTGGAACTCAAAGGGGTAGACGGATGGCAAGCGTTCATTGCGGAGAGGCTGCCGCAGCAACTCGACGACGCCATCGAGGAGTGCCACTACGAGTTCTTCGACGCGGCCAAGAAGATGAGCCCAGAGGAGCTAGTCGATGTGCTCCCAATGTCTTTCCCGATGACGCACAAGATCGAAGGCTTCGACCTCATCGCGAGGTACCCAGTGGACCACTGGGAAAGACAGAGGGGAACAAATGTCTTTACAGTGCAGAGCTGGTGCGAGCTAGCGCTGAATATCGCGAGGAACGACGGGGAGAGCCCCCACGAAGTAATGGAAGTCGCCGTGAGTGAGCTGAAAAACGAGGACAAGATGGACCCAGAGGAAGTGAAGAGGGTGAAGGAGCGCCAGAAGCTCAAGGACAGCACCCAGACCATGCTGGATGGCACCGATATCTTCGCGGAGAAGGTCGGCTATGCCAAGTCGGAGGTGATAACGACGGCCAGCTCAAGCGGCCACCAGTGAATGCACCCTCAAGAGCCTGCACGTTGCCAAGAGAAAGCATTGACGAGGCTTCTGTGCTGATCTAGGCAAGTTGTGAGCTGGACGTGCCGACAGGCAGCCAAAGGAAGCATTAGCGAGGTTTCCCGGAGTGCTACTCATGGCGGACTACTTGGGCACAGCAGTACGCCTGCACTGCCATCGCAATGGGATGTATGTTTGGGGACACCTTCATGTACACAGCTGCAGGGCGGAAGGAGAAAAAAAATCATCATGATGCCCACCTGGGTGCTCCTCATTGGCCCTACCTGTGACAGTGACTTCCAACATGCTCTACCTCAAACACTCCGAGGAGGAAATGGGCTACCTCACAAGATAGGAATACAGGGACATCACATGACACATCTCTCGGAACGACCGCGCAGTGAGCTGAGTGGAAAAGGGGAGCACGGAATTCAAAATGTAGAAGTAGCAGGACCCCCCAAAACAACAGTTTGGGGTCTCGGGCCTTCCGTCTCTCCCCTCTCTCCTCCTTTTGGGGTCGTGCCGTCGTCTCCTCCCCCCCCTTGGCTTGGGCGCCCTGCTATGCCCGCGCGTTCCCCTCCCCAAGGCCACGCGGAAGGGCCAGCAGCTGCTCCCCCCGCACTGACCCGATGGGACTCGCGATGTAAGATAGCGAGCCTCTCTTACGGGGCCACCTCGGAACTCGGTCCTTGAGCTTCGGGGTATGCCCCCTGCCGGCCCTAGTGAGAATGCAGGGCCGTGCACAACCAAGCGCAGGGGATTTTGGCAATAGCGCGTAGATCACCCAAGTAAGTGCTCTGACGTTACCCCCTCATGCGGAGAGCCTTGTCTTTGTCCTCCTCCTCCTCCTCCTCCTCCTCATCCTCCTCCTCCTCCTCCTCCTCCTCCTCCTCCTCCTCCCACTCCTCCCTCCTCCCATCCCTGTCGTGGGCCTTTGCATGCTCATCCGGCACAACCCTCACACGCTTCGTGGCTCCATAAGGAGCTCCACCGAGGGGCCACATGGCAGCGCCAGTATGCGCTTCCACCCTCTCATTCCCGCGCGCCCCTCACACGCTTCGTGGCCCCAGAGGGAGCTCAACCGAAGGCCCCAATGGCAGCGCCCGCATGCGGTTCCAGCCTCCTATTCCCGCGCGCCCCTTGCACGCTTCGTGGCCCCGTAGGGGCAGTTCATCGACGGCTCCAGTGGCAGTTCCACCGCGCATCTCGGCGCACCCCATCACATGCCTCGTGGCCCCATAAGGGCAGTTTGTCAAAGGCCCCAGTGACAGCGCCCGCAGGCGGCTTCACCGCCCACTTCGGCGCACCCCTCACACGTTTCGTGACCCCATAGGGAGCTCCACCGACGGCCCCAGTGGCAGCGCACACATTCGGCTCCACCGCCCAGTTCGGCGCACCCCTCACACACTTCGTGGCCCCATAGGGAGCTCTACCGACGGCCCCAATGGCAGCGCACACATGCGGCTCCACCGCCAATTTCGGCGCACCCCTCACACGCGTCGTGGCCCCATCGACGGCCCCAGTGGCAGCGCACACATGCGGCTCCACCGCCCAGTTCGGCGCGATCTCGCAAGGAGGATGCTCATCCACACGCCCCAATAGGAGGCCTCGGCCATGACATCTCTCGGCGTTTTTTTTCTTATATATATATATATATATATATTCGGCGTTTCGACATTGGGCGGAAAGCGGGGAGAGGGGGGGTCTGGCTCCGGACCTCCGCTCAACGCGACTGTTTGCAGCTCGAAGCAGGCGCAAAAAAACAGCCAAGATCTAGTCCATGGAGAGGTGAGGGGGGGTGCGAGGGCTGGCGCCGATCGGCAAAACAATGAATAGAAAAACGGCCACAAAGCACCAAGGCTCACCAGGAGGCTTTCGATTGAGATGCAGTCGGGCCGGTGGCACGAAGTCCATTTGGGCCCTACGCGCGCCTGCCTGCACGAGGACCGCTGGAGAAACAGCCACGGAAGGACCCGAAGAACCTCGGGCCCCTTCCGAGCCCAGAGCGGCCCCTGCTTCAGAATCCTGGCTGCAGGATTTCGCGGTGCAGAATGCGCCGCTCGAGGGCCACTGCGGTCCCCTCGTGTGGCGGGCTGGGGCTCAGGCGGTTTCGCTAAGGAGGTGGGGGGAAGGAGGAGGAGGAGGAGGAAAAGGACGCAGCAGGAGGAGAAGGAGGAGGAGGAAAAGGACGACGGCGACGACGACGACGACGACGACGACGACGACGACGGCGACGACGGCGACGGCGACGGCGACGACGACGACGACGACGGCGGCGGCGGCGGCGGCGGCGGCGAGGGCCGCGGCGCGGCGGCGAGGGCCGCGGCGGGCGCGGGGCGGCGCTCCGAGGGTCGCTGCTGCCGTAGGAAAACGGGAGCACCATCTTCCTGGGCGCGCGGGTGGCCGCGGCGGCCGCCGCGACGCGCACGGGCGCGCGCCGCCGCGGCCCCCGTCGTCGCCGCGGCCCTCGCCGTCGCCGCCGTCGTCGTCGTCGTCGTCGTCCGCGTCGTCGTCGGCGTCGGCGGCGTCGTCGGCGTCGCCGCAGCGACCCTCGCCGTCGTCGTCTTCGTCGTCGTCTTCGTCGTCGTCTTCGTCGTCGTCGCCGTCGCCGTCGCCGTCGTGGTCGTCGCCGTCGACGGGAGCACCCTCTTCCGGTGCGGGCGGGTGGTCGCAGCGGTCGGCGCAGGGCACGGGCGCGCACGCGCAGGCGGCGCCGCCGCCGCCCCATCCGCAGGGGGGCGCGGCTGGCTGCTGCTGCCCCCCCCCCCCCGCGGGCAGGGGGTGGGCGCGGGGCTCCTCAGCCTCGGCCTCCCTGTTATCCTCGGCCTTCTCGAGCTCTTCTTCCTCCTCCTCCTTATTTTCTTCCTCCTCCTCCTCCTCCTCCTGTCTCCTCCTCGTCGCTCTCCTCCTCGCTCTCCTTCGCCTCGTCCTCCTCCGTCTCCTCGTCCTCCTCGTCGGCCCCCTCCTTCTGCTCTTGCTCCTCCTCCTTCTCCTTTCCTTCTCGTCCTCCTCCTCGCCCAAATCCTCCTCCTCCTCCTCTTCCTCCTCCTCCTCCTCCTCCTCCTCCTGAAGTGCTCTCCCTCCTCCTCCTCGCCCTCCTCCTGCCACGTACCCGCTCACGCACGCCCAAGGCTCGGGCGTGCGTGAGTGCCCCTGGCGCGCTTGGGCCCCGAGCGCGCCGGAGGCACTCACTGGTCCGCAGCGAGGCCCCCCCCCGCATCCGCAGACCCGCGGCGTCCTGACCGACCAAGGCCAAAGACTTCGCATGCCGTCCAGAAGGCCGTCTCCGGGCCCGACTGCGATGCTGAACAACGGCCCACAGTTCCTGAAAACGGTGGTCTCCGGCAGGTGGGCCCAGAGCCTGTGGGGGCCCACGCGCGACACGAATCACGGCGTCGGAGGCGTGTTGTGCCCGAGAGGCCACGAGAATTGAAGTAACCTTCCTCATTATCCTATTATCCCCCTCCCGAGAGGGCCCGAAGAGGCCAAGTTCTTTGATTTTGTTGTTGGGCGTTCTCGCCTTTTCCACTTCCCGCCGCTCCCAAGACAGCCCAAGAGGCCACCAAGACGGCTCCAAGAGCGTGCCCAGACGGGGGACCGGAACGTACATTTCGAGCCCTTGGCCTCGAGAGGCTCCCAGGAGGCTCCAAGAGGTTCCCAAGAGGCCCCAAGAGGCTCACAAGAGGTCCCCAGGAAGCCCGAAGAGGCCACAAGAGGCTCCCAAGAGGCCCCAGAATTTCTCCCCAGAGGCCCCCGAAAGCCTTCCGAAGATTCCCCAAGAAGCATCCCTGAGGACTCTGACTCACGTCATCGTCATCGTCGTCGTCTTCGCCGCAACCGCCGCCGTCGACGTCGTCGTCGTCGTCGTCGTATCCCTTCAAAGTCGGCGGCACCATCCGTAAGGTCTTCGCAATACAACATCGGAACAAATCACGACCGGATCTTTGTACATTTTTCGACCGGATCGATATGTGAGGGTGCAAGGGTCCGAAACAGGGCTCAAACGCCTGGCTCGGAAAAACTGAGGCGCCAGGATCTGTAGGCGGGGCGCACAAGGGGGGTACGGGGGAGGGGGGAGACTTCTTAGAAGGAGGCTGCTTCTTGGAAGGCGCAGGGCCCGCGCCTTCTCAGGAGCAGGGGCGCTTCTGAGAAGCCTTCCTCCCTCTCCCCACCCCCCTTTGCGCATGGCTGCCTCGGGGAGGGGAAGGTTCGCCGGCGTCCTGCAGCCGCCCTTCTTGCGCACCTTGGCCGCGATGGCGCTCCTCCTCCTCCTCCTCCTCCTCCTCCTCCTCCTCCTGCTCCTCCTCCTGCTCCTCCTCCTCCTCCTCCTCGTCCTCCTCCTCACTCTCCTCCTCCTCCTCCTCCTCCTCGTCCTCCTCCTCACTCTCCTCCTCCTCCTCCTCCTCGTCCTCCTCGTCCTCCTCCTCGCCTCCTCCTCTCCTCCTCCGCCCCTCCTCCTCACCTCCTCACGCGCTCTCCTCTGGCCGCCACCGGCGTCGGCGTCGGCGTCGGCGTCGTCGTCGTCGTCGTAATCGGCGTCGTCGTCGGCGGCGGCGTCGTCGTAGTGGCGTCGGCGTCGGCGTCGGCGTCGGCGTCGGCGTCGTCGTCGTCGTCGGCGGCGGCGTCATCGGCGTCCTCATTTTTCCCTTCACTCCTCGTCCTCCTGGTCCTCCAGGGCCTCCTCCTCTTCCTCCTCTTCCTCCTCCTCCTCGTCCTCCTCCTCGTCCTCCTGGTCCTCCTGGTCCTCATCCGCCGCCTCTTTCTCCTCCTCCTCCTCCTCCTCCTCCTCCTCCTCCTCTTACTCTTACAAATATTATTAGTAACAGTGTTATCATTGTTTTTAGTACTATGATTAATTTGTCTTATTCGTATGGGTATGACTCTTCTGGTTATTCGTAGTATTACCGTTGTTCGTATTATTCGGGTTCTTCGTCTTCTCACTATTCTCAGTCGTACTCTTCTATTGATATTACTCGTACTTTCATCACTATGTTTACTCCTCCTCCCGCCCCTCCTCCTCCTCCTCATTCTCCTCTTCCTCCTCCTCATCTTCCTCCTCCTCCTCCTCCCCCCCCTCCTCCTGGTTCCAACGTCAACACGCCCCTTCTCTTCCTCCTCCGACCCCTCCTCTTCTCCACCCTTTCCAAATCCCCGCTGCCCCTCTCCCGCTTCCCCGCCCCCCCTCCCCCTTCCCAGCGGGAGGGGGAACGGGGGCGGGGAGGGGAAACGGAGGCGGAGGGAGGAGGGGGAGGAAACTGACGAGGAGGGGCCAGGAAATGGGAGGGCGGGCGGGGGAGAGGCACAAGCGAACCGAAGCTCAGCCCGCCCCTGGTCCACCCCGGCACCCCAAAGCCGCAGGCCCTACCAAGCCTCCCCGCGGGGGGGGGGGCCATGGGGGGGGGAGCGCAAATACCTTGCAACGTACCCGACCAACTTGCACGAAGGAGTTGGTCGAGAATCGCGAAGCGGATGCCAACACGAGATGCGGCATTGCTTTGCGCGAGCTATACGGGAACGCTGCACGGCTCACTGGGCAGCGGGAGCAGGACGAGGACAAATGCCCCACGCTCGCAGAGAACATGGGGATGGGACAGAGAGGCAAGATAAGGACGGAACAGTGAACGCGACATCAGCATGAAGACGGTGGGAAGAGAAGGGGGGCGACAACGACAGAGACAGGCAGAGGAAAACAGGCGGCGATGATTACCCCGTGGCAGACTTCACAAGCCACGCGGCCCGCGCCATGCCGCTCTGGCGCTCTAGAGATTCAGCTGCTCATGTCGGGTCGGGCGAAAGGGGGTGATAGCAAAGGGGGGGGTGAGAATCAGCTCACGTAGCTGATTTTCCCGGCGCCTCCCGGCGCCGGAGGCGGCTATGTATCGAGGAATGGGCCCCTCGGTGACGCCGAAACCAGCTGCATGCAGCAAATTTCGTAACCCCCCCTTTCCCTATCCCCCCCTTTCGTCCGGCCCGATCATGGCTAAAGTCAGAGACGGACGAAACCGAGCTCGCCCGTGAAGTGTTCCGTTTCCTTCCTGCACCGCGCGGTGCAGGAGCTCAACGCCCGCAAGCGCCGCCCGCCAGGCTGTCGGGCGGCCTGCGGCACGCGGGAAGAGAATCGCGGCGAGTCCACGCCCGCGTAAGACGCCACCCCGCCGACCCCCAGCAGCCCTCGAACGTGGCAACACTTTGGCAAAGCACATCCCCCCCCGGGAATGGCGAGTCCGCGCCCCCTCCTCCAAAGGACGGCGAGGTCTGGTCAGAATATGCGAGTGACGTCACCCGGCTGGGCCCCCCAGCAACCCTCGAAAGTGGTAACACTTTGGCAGATTGCCCCCCCCCCAAAAAAAGTGATGGTTAGGTCGAATATGACGTCTGCGTATGATGTCACTCCGCTGGGTCCCCCAACAACCCTCGAAAAGTAGCTACAGTTTCGGAGTTCACAGCCCCTCACTGAATCTGCGGCGGGGCGTCACTCCGCTGGACCCCCCCAGCGGCCCTCGAATGTGGCGACGGTCTTGCAGCTCGCAGCTCCCCAGGGATGGCGAGGAGGCAGGGTGGCAGGCAGGCAGGACGCGGGGGCAGGCGGCAGGTAAGAGCGCAGGGTAGCAGGCAGGTGAGGAGGGGGGAAGAGGAGGGGGGAGGCTGGAGGAGGAGACTTGACCGCAGTGCTCCATTGAAACCGAGGACAGAACTCACGAGGAGGGCTGGAAAACATACAAACACTGCTACTGCACGGAACTCTCTTGGGGGGGCATTGAGAGCAAGACATCGGGGCGGCGAACCTGGCCGTGGCGACGAGGGCCCCCCCCAAGACGAACAGCGGTGCCGGTCACCGAGAGGGGTCTCCAGTACCCCCCAGCAGTGGACACTACAAATCATGTCGACGCCGATATTGACGAGCTGGGATCCCACAAAAACGTAACCTATACAGTTATCCGCGGCTCCCGCCGCGCCAGAACGACCACTGTTGCGACTGCGATTGCGACTGCAACGGCGACTACGATTACGACTACAACCACGACTATGACCACGATTAGAATCGCGGTTACAACCACGACTACAATCACTACTACAACTACGAACACTGATTTGTATTGCGATCCTCGTGAGAAGATGCTCACAAATCTTCTCGCGTGTAGGGTAGCCCACACTGGATATTCCCTGGGAGAAAGAAAACGCCAACACTATCCAACCCATCGAACAAGAGATGAAAGTCTCCGCCGCGACGACGACTACGATTACGATTGCGATCACGACTACAACTTTGACTACGATTACGACTACACTCGCGACTAATATCACGAATATAATCGCGATTGCAAACTCGACTACAATGACGACTATAACCACAACCGCTGATTCATAGTGCCATCTTCATGCGAAAATGTTCAAACATTATCTTGCGTGTAGGGTAACCCACAATGGATTATTCCGTGGGAGAAAGAAGCCCCCAACAAAAATTGCAGCCGCGACGACGACGACGATAACGACCACGAGGAGGAGCAGGAAGAGAAGAAGGAGGAGGATGAGGAGGAATAGGAGTAAGAAAAGCAGGAGCAAGAGGACGAGAAGGGGGGGAGTTGGAGGAGGACGAGGAGTAGGAGGAGGAGGAGGAGCAGGAGGAGAAAGAGGGCGTGCTCCCCGCCGATAGAGAGAAAAGGGGAGGGGGACCCAGAGTGAAGATCCTTCTCGCCTCCGTTCTTTGGAAATAACAAGCGGCATAAACACGAACTTCGGGCCGTCCGCGCGGAACCCTCGGATCGGCGCTGAACCTCCGCCCCCCGGCGCGCGGAGCGCGCCAGGGGGCGGCGTCGGAGGTGCTGCCCAGGGGGGCACGGCGCGGAGCTCCCAAAGCTCATGCTTGTGCAGCTTGTTCTGCCTCGATCCTTCACCTATGTCGGGGAGACGTAAGACCCGGGTACGGGGGACTCGGAAATCCCCGACGAGGTCGTCAAAAAAATGACGAGGCCGAGCCTGCATTTTGACGAGGCCTCCCGCTGCAGACATCCCACGAAACTCCTTCTCGTCAAAATCCGATGCGCGGTCGTCAAAAAACGATGGCGAACCCGAGTCCTGGCAAACCCGGGTTTACGCTCCCCCGACTATGGCTACCGGCCTGGACCATATCCCTATCCCTATGTTCGGCATCGCCTCATCACGATGGGCGATCTTGGGGATTTCCTCCGTTTTTGAGGGTGCATCCCTAAGATTGTCATCTCCTTTTAGCGTGCCAGTCTTAGGGATAGGGACAAGTTCGAGGCTGGTGAAATGACCCCAGGCGTGGCCCCCGCCGCGCCGTTTCTGTTCTGCCGAAGGCCCGGGTACCTAACCAGATCGGCGGCCGCGCGGGGCGGCGCGCGATCGGAGCCATTAGCCGCGAGCCTGGCCGCCACCGCTGGGCGCGGGGAGGCGGCGAGGACTGCCGGCGCGCGCCAAGGGGGGGCGGTGGGGCCAGGCACCGCGTGCCGGGTGCTGGCCATCGCTCGAACGTCCTTTCCCTGTGTTTTTTTCGGTTTCGTGCGTGGCTTTTTCGCCAAATGATCAAGGATGCTCCTCGATTGTCCTCGCCGACGGAAAAACGCACACGTCCGAGCGATGCCAAGCCCTGGGCCAGGGTGCCCCCCGAGGCCTTCCAGGGAGGCCCCGCGCGGCCTCCCGAGCACCACTCGCGAGGCCCAGAGGGCCCAATTGGGGGCTCCAGAGTCGAAGGACAAGCTGGGGGCACCCTGGGCCAGGGGCACCTTCAGCAGACCCCGAGCTTCAGCGATCCCCACCCGCACTGGCACGGCCTTATAGCCCCAGTGACCGGCCTTACCCCCTTCGATTGGGAGACGGTTGTGCTAATACATCCGGCTCCTGTAGTCATAAAGACTGATCCGGGACAGCTCCGGGCCCGGCGGGGGAGGCTGCTTCCGGAGCGCCCCAGGAGGCCCCAAGACGGCCCCCAAAGGCCCCAAGCCGGCCCCGGAGGGCCCCAGGAGGCTTCATGAGGGCCCGACGAGCGCCCCAAGACTGCCACGATGGGCCCAAAATGGAACAACATGGGCCCAACACGGCCACTCGTCGGCCCAACGGTTTCCCCAGAATGCCCGAGGGGGTTCGAAGATGTCTCCCGAGAGGCCCTCGGGAGGCATAAATTATATGTTTCCTTAGGTATCGGTGCCATTTTCGCAGACTCGGCTTCTCAGTCTCCAGAGCGCTCGAGACGGCCCAAGAGGCCCCCAAGATCGCTCCAAGATGGCCAAATAGGTGCCCAAGAGGGCCCCAAGACGAGCCCAGGACGGCGCAAGAGGAGCCCAAGACGGCTCCGAGACGCTAGGGCCCCCGCAGGGGCTCCAGACGGCTCAAGAGGGCCCCAAGAGAGCCCAACAGGGCCCCCAGACCGCCCCAGATCAGCCCCAACAGGACCGAATATTGCCCCGAGGGAGCAAGACGGCCTGAAAACGGACTCAAATGCCCCTGCAGAGGGCCCACTCAGCTACATTAGCACGGCGACGGACATCATATTTATATATATATATACACATATACATATATATATATATACACGTACAGACCTACATACAGATACATATGTATGTATAGATACACAGATTTACACATAGACACACATCAGAACCACGCGTGCCACGATATTCGGCCCTCGATGTCGCTCGGCTGTGTGCCCTGAGTCCATTCGCCAGAACACGCTCCGTCAGGAAACGTTGCGGGCGTTGAGCTAATGTCGTGTTCCTTAGAACCTCGTGCAAGCTGCAGGACCGCATGACGCCTTCTGGAATTAAGTGCGTTCCAGGGAGCCCTGTGGATTGCGCTGCGAAGTAGCTCCCACCACAGCTCCAAGACGCCCCTTGCCTGCCCAAACGCGAAAACTCGCAAAACATGTTAGTAAGAGGGCGGCCGCTGCAGAAGAGGGACCCCAACGCCTTCTCGAACGCATTCTCTGGAACACGGTCTATCAGGAAACGGTATGGCCGTGCTGCGGGAGAGGACGGAACTCAACGCTTCCCGGGACGCAATCTCCGGAAGCCTTCCAGTAACGTCCTGGGCGTTCGGGCCTCTCGGAGGCCTCGCCGGGCCCCAGGAGCCCTCTTCGCCGATGGGCTACTGGAGCTGTCGTCCTACCCGGTCGATCGGCCGAGGGAGAAGACGGAACCCAGCGCGTTCCGGGACGCATCCTCTGGAATCGGGAGCGAGAAGGCGAGGGCTTCCAAAGCGTCAGGTTCGCCCTCGTTGTGTCAGGGTGGTGGGCCTCCTGGTGGTCTCTTGGAAGCCACTTGGGGGGGCCTCTTGGGGGCCTCCTTGAGGTTCTCCTTGAGGGCTTCTTTGAGGGCCTCTTTGAAAGCCTCTGTGAGGGCCTCGCGGGCACCTTTTTGGGAACTCTGGACCTTCTCTGGGGCTTATTGGACTCTCCCAGGGTGATCGTGGCTGGTCTGACCTTCAAAAGCGCTTGGGCGTCGTCGACCCATCCTGCCACTGTGTCTGGGCCATGGATCAGAGGCGTGTCGGATGCATGTCGGGGTCTCCTGTGATGCTGCCTTGGGGCCTCTTGGGGTACCTTCCCCTTGGATGTCTCTTGGGAGCCTCTTGGGGCCTCTTTGGGGACCTCTTGCAAGCATTTTGGCCAACTTTTGGAGGCCTCTTGGGGGCGTCCTGTGGCCTCCTGGGGAGCCCTTGGGACCTCTTGGGGGCTTCTTGGCGGTCTCGGGAGCTATCTTGGCCCCAGGGCGTCTTCGCTTTCCTCTTCGTGGGTCTCTCTTGGGCCGTCTTGGGAACCTCTTGGGCGGTCTTGGCGACCCTCTGAAGCCGTCTTGGAGCCCTGTTGGGCCGTCTTGGGACCATCTTGTCGGCGTCTTGGGTGATTTTGGACGCCTCTTGGGCCGCCTTGGGCGGTCAGTAAAAAAGCTTCAAACACCAACTGGGAATATTCGATTTTGGCATCTTAGGCCCTCTTGGAAACCTTCTGGGCAGTCTTGAAGCCAGCATTTGCGTCTCGGAGCGACAATCGGGCGACTCGGGGCCCTCTTGGGCCGTCCTTCAAGCTTTTGGGGACCCCCTTGGCCCTTCCAGGGGCTCTAGGGGGCTTCCTTGAGCGAGGAAAGGCCCTGGTTCCTGGTTCGAGGACATGGTTTCTGGTCCCCGATCCTGGGTCGATGTAGATGTTGGGGGGGCGAGCGAAGGGGTGAGAAGGGAGGGAGGGGCTCCGCGATGGGTCAAAAGAGGCTTCCAAAATGGCTCAACGAGGGCTCCCCATGGTGAGCTGTCAAGACGCTCTGGGGCGATGTGCGGATCCCCATCACGTATGTATATATATATATATATATATGTACATAGATCTGTGTTTGTGTATATTGCATATTGACTAGATGCGTGTAAACACACGTACATACGTACACACAGACATGCAAACAAACATACATACATACGTACACGTATAACGATATACACAATTACAACCTTGCATGTATACATGCATACATACATACATACATCCATACATCCATACATCCATCCATCCATCCATCCATCCATCCATACATACATACATACACACATACATACGAGGGAACGCGTTTCACGGGCGTTTGCCTTGGAAACATTCGGCGGCGCGTTTCAAACCGGGGGGTGAGCCTTCCCCCCAACACTCGGCGCCGTCGATCAAGACCCCCCTCACCCCCAAACCCCTACCCTTCCCGACCCCCCCCCTCCAGGGGGGGGGAGGGGGGCGGTTCAAATCCCCCCCCCTTCGGCGCCGGCGCCGGCGCCGGCGCGGGCGGCCGCCAGCAGCGCCCACGGCGGGGACGCAGCGACGATGACCAGAAGCAGCTCAAGGGGGGAGGGGGTTCAACCCTCCCCCCCGTGGCGCCCCAGGGGGGGGGGGTTCAAACCTCTCCCCCCTCCCCCCCAGTCTCGCGCCGGCGCCGGCGCTGGCGGCGGCCAACAACGCGGGCGCTGGTGCCCGCGACGGCGGGGACGCAGCGACGATTACCACCACTATACCACCACCACCCCTACCACCACCACCACCGCCTCAACCAACCACCACCACCACCAAGAGCACCACACAACCACCACCACGACCACAGCCACCACCACCACCACAACCACCACCACAACTCACCATCACCACCACTACCACCACAAAACCCACCACCACTACCACCACCACCACCACCACCACAAACGACCACACCACCACCACCCACGCAACAACCACTACCAGCAGGACAACGCACCGCCACCACCACAAACCACCACACCACAATCACCACCACCACCGCCACCACCACCACCACAACAAACGTCCACAAACCACCGCCACCACCACAACCCACCACCACCACAAACCACCACCACACCACCACCACACCACCACAACCACCACCACCACCACAACTCACCATCACCACCATCACCACAAAAACCCACGACCACGATCACCACCGCCACAATCTACCACACCATCACCACCACCGCCACAACCACCACCACTACAAGCAGCACAACCCACCACCACCACCACAAACCACCACACCACCACCACCGCCACCACCACCACCAGCACCACCTCCACAAACCACCACCACCACAACCTACCACTACCACCACCACAAACCACCACCACACCACCACCAAACCACCACCACCACCGCCACCACCACCACCACAAACCACCACCACACCACCACCAAACCACCACCACCACCACCACCACCCACCGCCACAACCACCACCACCACAACAAACCACCACACCACCACCACCAAACCACCACCACTGCCACCACCACCGCCACAACCCACTACCACCACCACCACCGTCGTCCTCGTCGACGCTCCTCGCCACCGCCGCTCGCCGCCGCAGGCGCCGGTCGGCGCCGGCCCAGAAATTGAAATCGTCGTCCCGGCCGCCGTCGCCAGCCGCCGCCGCCGCAAGCGCCGACCCGAGGAGAGGGGAAGCACGGGTGGGAGGGGGGGGGGGGTGAACCCCCCCCCTTGCGTCACGAGAGGGGGGTTGGGGGGTTCTAACCCCCCCGCCTCCATACAGGGGGGAGGGTTCGGTTCCCCCCCCCGTTCCAAGCGGCCACAGAACGCGCTCTTTCATACATACATACATACATACATACATACATACATACATACATACATACATGCATGCATGCATGCATGCATGCATGCATGCATACATACATACATACATGCATGCATGCATACATACATACATACATACACACACAAAACATACACACATACATGCATGACATGCAATGGCAAGGCATTACGTACAGTACATACATCACCTAGAACACATATAGTACACACAAGCCATACACAACATCATATTACTTCACACTGCGCAACACTAGTTTACACTACATTAGATAGGTCTACCACTACCGCACAATACAATACAATACGACATCGTACGTTACAGTACATGCAATCCGTTATTGCCTAGCATACACATACACGCATACATACATACAGGCAGGCGAACTGACATACATTGCAGACAGTACATACATGCATACATCAACGTAAACACATACAGACACGAATACAGTAATACAAACCTATACATACATATCTATAAATTGACATACTTGCACACTTGCGTACACGCATGTATGCATACCCATACATACAGACTCACATGCATGCACGCATGCATACATACCGGCAAGCAAATAGACGCAACCACCGGCAGACACACACACACACACACACATACGTGCATGAACGCCAACAGACAAACATACGCACATACATACATAGATGCATGCACACTTACATACATACCATACATACATACATACATGCATACATACATACATACATACACACAGACGTACATACACACAACAAACATGCGTACATACATACATGCATACATACATACATACATACATAAAGACAGGTTTGTCTATCTATATGTATGTCGGTCTGTCCGTCTGTCAGTGTCTGTCTGTCTGGTTCAAGTGAGCAAAGCGGGATCGATCATCGGTCGGGGCCCGATCGACGCCTGCCGCCCGATCTTCGGCCCAGCGATCCGCCCAACCCGTCCAGGCCTGGGTTCGCGCGTCGCCGCGCCATAGCGCGCGCGGGAGGTATGGAAGTCGACGTGTCCGAGGCGGCACTAGGCGCGCAAACTGCTAGAGGCCGACGACGCCGGGACCCGGGCGGGGAGGAACAGGAGGACACGATGGCGGAGGATGCGAGCGCCTGGCCAGCATCCCAGATTCGGGCAGCGGTACGCGGCCGCCGACCTCCAGGGCGCATCTGCACGACCGGCCGCCCGCAGGTCCTGTGGCCTGGTCTTCGAGAATGGCGAGCTGCGCTTGAGCCCGTGGGCCACCCGCCCTTGTTCACTGAAGGGGAACTGGAACACACAAATAAATACACACAAATAAAGATATCCCCGCATATTTTCCCATATTTTCTGGGTTTTCGTCTTCCCCACCACTTCCCATATTTTTGCATATTTTCCTGGGAGTCGACGATTGATTGTGTCTGTGTGCTTCTTTCCCTCCTGATTCACGCTGGACGTGCGCTACCCGTCTGCAGGGGGCCGGCTGCCGCTCGGTGCGGAGCTCCCGCCGCGTGGGAGATCTCGAGGCGCTGCCACGCACGTCGCGGCGGCGCGAGCGCAGGCGGCAGCACGCGAGACTCCGGACGGAGCGGGAGCCGCCGCTGGGATGGCGCCGCCGGCGCAGCAGCAGCGCCAGCCCATCCAGCACCCAGCTTGGGACGGCAACGATCTACCTGGCGGGTGTTGGTGGGCGGGCGTTCCATAGGATGACTTGTTTTTGGACGTCCGAGATGGGTACGGAAAAGATGGGTGCAATGCCCAACAACAAATGTTGTCCCAAACCAACAGCGGTCGCTGTTGGGCAGGCGGCCTTCTGTCTCGAATGGGCACAGGCCGCGGCGGCGTGGACAGCGAGTCCTGTTCAAAATGAACGAACGGGATCCGTTGTTGGGCATTGTACCCATTCTTTCCGTACCCATTTCGTGCGTGCCGATTGTCAACCACCAGGGCCACTACGTACGTGCAGATGCTGGACAGGCTGCGCGGCGCCGTCCTCAAGGTGCGCCCGAAGTCTTTGGAAGTCCTTCGACACGCCCAGGAACGCGAGGAGGCGAAGGATGAGTGGAACCTATTCTTGGAGAGGACCTCCTCCTCCTCCTCCTCCACAGCACCAGCGACGAAGCGGACGTGCCGAGCTGCTGAAGGAGCGCCTCGCGTGGTTCCGGGGGGCCCAGTGGGACGCGCTCTGGACGTCCGTCTGGCGTGGGCGGAAAGATCCCACTGGCCAGGTTCCACGCGGAGTTGCTCCGCTTGGACCCGCGGGCGAAGCTTTAGAGCTGCCTCGTGGTGGAGGCCGCGCTGGCTGCTCTGATAGCGCAAGCCCTGCAACAAGCGCTCCAGCCACTCGGGCTGCACCTGCATGCCACGAAAATGGCTGCTTGGTTCTCAGCCTGGTGGGCCGTGCTCACGGATCGGGCCGGGCGAACGGGGGGGATAGCAAAGGGGGGGGGTGAGAATCAACTCACGGAGCTGATTTTCCTGGCGCCTCCCGGCGCCGGGAGGCGCCCATGTACAGAGAACTGGGCCCCTCGGCGGGGCCGAAACCAGCCGCATGCAGCAAGTTTCGTTACCCCCCCTTTCCCAATCCCCCCCCCTTCGTTCGGCCCGAATGGAAGAGCTGCAGGCGTGCTGGGTGCCCTGCTCGCCTGTGCTCGGCGAGCACCTGCGACCGCCGGGCGACGCCGACGGCATCGTGCCAGCCGCCCTTTGGGGAGCTGGCGGAAGAGCCTCGCCGAAGCAGGGCGGAGGCTGCTGCATACGCTCTGCCAGAAGCTGAAGAAGTGGCACAGGGCAGGGCTCAAAAAGCACGCGGCGGCAGCCCTCTTCCGCGCCTGCGTGGGCCCGGCAGGCCAACATTCCTTGCGAGTGGAGCTCGCCACGGACGCCGCGACGCAGCAGTACGACGACCTGCTCGCGGGCTGCTGGCGGGACCTGCTCGGGCTGGGCCCCGGCGGCGCAGCCAGCGAGCTGCTGGGCCTCCCGGCCCGCTTCGGAAGCCTGGGCGCGCAGCTGGCTAGCACGCGCCGCCGCGCGGCTTTCCTGGTCTCCTGACCGCTGGCGGCGGAGCAGGTCACGGAAAGCCAAGGAAGGCAGCGGGACGCTGGCAGACTGCTTGGGACGACTGCCGCGGGCGGGCCCAGCAGCAAGCCACTGCGCGGCGCGGGCTGCAGAACGGAGGGCTGGAGCTCGCTGCGGGCGGGGACCTGGCGACTGCGCTGCAGACGCCCCTGACGCAAGGCCTAGCGGAGAGCGCGCAAACGAACCAGCGCGCAGCTCTGCTGCGACGCCTGCTTCTCTGAGCAGGACGAGCTGCGGGGCGCGGCTGGCAGCGAGAGGCGGCGCCTTCCTGACCTTCCCGGAGGGCGTACTCTGCACGCTGGAGGGCGCCCACTGGGAGACCAGCGCCCGGCGGCGGCGGCAGCTTCTGCGCGCGGAGCTCAGCCAGCAGGAGCTCGCGGGGGCGGGGGCCGCCTGCTGCGGTTGGAGGCCTGGAAATTGGCACCAACACCAACACAGGGGGTTGCCTCCACAGGGGGAAGATGATCCTCGATTTCGGCGTTGGTGGTAATCTTTCGGTCACCTGGGAAGCCAAACTGTTAGCACCGTCGCCGAGATCGGGATCTTCTTCCCTGGGTGGAGGCACACCACCGATTTTCGTGCTGGTGTCAACCTCTGGGCCTGCGATGCTTGCGCGGCGCCGACGGAGCTGGCTGCGCAGGGGCGCTGGACGAGCGCGGCTGCCACGCCCTGGCTGGCCAGCTGGGCGGGGGGGTGCTGGCGCGCGCCACGGCGGGCACTCCCAGAGGGTCGAACCAGGCTCCTCCGCCGCGGGCGCGGGGAGCGGCCCCTCCGTGAGCAGGCAGGAGCAGACAGTCTTAGAATGATTGTTGTTGCTGCTGCTGCTGTTTTTGTTGCTGATGTTGTTGCTGCTGCTGCTGTTGGTGTTGTTGTTGGTGTTGTTGCTGCTGCTGGTGTTGTTGCTGGTGTTGTTAAGGCCGTGACTGCTGTAGCTCGGGACCCAACAGCGCACTTGGAAAACGAAGACTTCCAGTGGTAAAAATGGGTTCGAGCCCCGAGGGGGGGGCACTTCAATTGAAAAACACATTGTGCACTGCTGGGGGGATCAACAATGAATATTCTTCAAGAGTGAGGGCGTTCAACGACGACACCACACCCCCATGTGCGCGCCGCAAACGTGAATTAGGCGAACGCGCGTGAAAGGTTTCCAGCACTGGCCGTCGCCCGCGGGCTCAGCAGGTCGCTTCGCAGCGCCCGGTCGGAGCAAGCCTGGTAGGCCTCGACGCTCTTGAACGGGTGGAACGCGACCTGGCCCTCCTTTCGGCGGTGGACAATCCTCCCTTTAATAGACCTCCCCTTAGTAAAAGCGGCCTGGGACCGAAACCGACGGACCTGGACCCGCAAAAATGACGGCCGCGACGCCCTCTCGCGAACCGAAAACGGCCGATTCCTTAATCGACGTGTCAGGGTAGGAGGTCTATCCACCCCCGATCCTTTCGAGGAGCAGCACAGGGCATACACACATCTTGCAACCATACGACATCACGAATATGCACTCGCCGTGATACCAAGAAGAACGCTGAATAGGGAACGAGCTGGGCCTGCTGGCCACGGCGAGCCTCGGCCACGGGGAGGTACCCCTCCTCCTCCTCCTCCTCCTCCGCCTACTCCTACTCCTACTCCTACTCCTCCCTCCTCCTCCTCCTCATCTCACGAGCGGCCCACAAACCAAAGCCACCCCCTGAGCCCGAAGTGGTCCTTGATCTCGGGCGTCATGGCTGCAAGCCTTTAGGAGGTCTGCGAAGAGACCTCCCGGGCCCGCGCTAGACCTCCCTCCGCGTCATCCGGCGCGCTCCGCGCGCCACGGAAAGGGGGTTGTTCGGGCCGGGCGAAAGGGGGGGATAGCAAAGGGGGGGGTTCAGAATCAGCTCACGTAGCTGATTCTCCCGGCGCCTCCCGCGCCCATGTATCGAGGGATGGGCCCGGCGGCGGGGCCGAACCCAGATGCCTGCAGCAACTTTCGTAACCCCCCCTTTCCCTATCCCCCCTTGCGTTCGGCCCGGGTTGTGGGGGGGGGGCGGTTTTGGACGCCCGAAATGGGTACGGAAAGAATGGGTACAATGCCCAACAACAATGTTGGGACCAACAGCGGCCGCTGTTGGGCAGGCGGCCTTCTGTGGACAGCGAGTCCTGTTCAAAATGAACCAGATCCGCTGTTGGGCATTGTTTCCATTCTTCCCGTGCCCATTTCGTTGGTGCAGCATCTGACTACCTACCAGACCACCCCAACCCAACCCGAAGACCCCAATTTCGGGTTGGGGGGGGTACGGGTTCCATATGTGTTTTTTCAGTGTTCCCCGACCCCCCCCAACTGGAAATGGAGGGCAAATTGAGGCCTTCGGGTTGGGTTGGGGTGGTTTGGTGGGTGGTGAGCATCGGCCTCCGCTCCCCTCCTGGGAAGCGCCCTTGCCTCCTCGGCGAGGGTCTCGCCCGCCCTCTCTGAAGGGGCCCTGGGACTCACAAATCAAATACAAACAAAATCACAGGATTCCCCAGATGTTCTGGGTCTTGGTCTCCCCCCCACCTCCCATACTTTCGCATATTTTCCTGAGAACCGACGACTCATTGTGTCTGTTCAGGGGGACGTAAGACCTGGGTACAGGGGACTCGGAAATCCCCGACGAGGTCGTCAAAAAAATGACGAGGCCGAGCCTGCATTTTGACGAGGCCTCCCGCTGCAGACATCCCACGAAACTCCTCCTCGTCAAAATCCGAGGCGCGGTCGTCAAAAAACGATGGCGAACCCGAGTCCTGGCAAACCCGGGTCTTACGCTTCCCCGAATTGTGTCTGTGTGCATTTTTCCCCCTCCCGACTCTCGCCGAGCTGCCCGAGCCCGGGCGGACGCTCGGAGCCGGGGCGCGCCCGCGGGCCCCGCTGACCCCCTCGGCAGGCCCAGGCCGAGGTGTCCCAACCTGCGGTCTTCTTTGGGCGGCCTCCTCCTCCTCCTCCTCCTCCTCCTCCTCCTCCTCCTCCTCCTCCTCCTCCTCCCTCCTCCCTCCTCCTCCTCCCTCCTTCCTCCGCCCTCCGCCCTCCGCCCTCCGCCCTCCTCCCGCCTCCTCCTCCTCCTCCTCCTCCTCCTCTCCTCCTCCTCCTCCTCCTCCTCTTCCCTCCTCCTCCTCTCCCTCCTCCTCCTCCTCCTCCTCCTCCTCCTCCTCCTCCTCCTCCTCCTCCTCCTCCTCTTCCTCCTCCTCCTCCTCCTCCTCCTCCTCCTCCTCCCCAATTCCCTCCTCCTCCTCCTCCTCCTCCTCCTCTTCCTCCGCCTCCTCTTCCTCCGCCTCCTCCTCCTCCTCCTCCTCTGCCCTGCCGCCAATTCTCTGGCGACCTGGGCGCACCCGCCCTCGCGTCCGAGGGCCCCGAAGAGACCCCCTGGAAAGCCGTAGGAGGGTCCACGAGCTACCACACTTCCCTCTTTGTTCGACCAGCTGCATGCTCCCACACTTCCCTGATCGGTGCACCTCGCCCGGGCCTCGCTTCTGGACGTGTGTTGCCCCCATCGCACTTCAGGACCGAACCTCAGACATGAGTTCGAGCACCCAGAGAAGTATTGGAGCAATGCCGAACGAGTATCGCCTCCCAGGGCACGGCGCGTGAGAAGCCTACAATTTCGGTGCTTTCTTGGTGCTCGAAATTATTTCTGGTGGTCAAGGCTACAGTAAGTCGGAAAATCATAATTCTGGATGGGATTTGGGGGATACGCGGAGAGCCAAGTTTTGTTTTGCCACGTTCTGCTTCTCCACTCCTTGCTGCACTCGTCCCACCCGTCCGGGGGGTCGCAGTGATCCTCGAGGAGCACGTCGAGCGCATCTCGCCGCTCCATGCCCAGCACCTTGTTGCAGGTGCCCCGAACCAATCTGAACAATGGTGCACGGAGAAGATCCGTGCGCCCTGGACGCCTAAGCTGGCAACAACAACACCTGGACCGTGCGCCCGTCCGAAAATCGTTTCAGAGGCAACTACAACACCTGGACCTAATATAATTACTCTGGGTTTCTTAAAATGCGTGGGGGGTGCCCCCCGACGGGGGTCAACCTCGCCTCGTCGTCGCGCTGCGACGGGGGTCGGAGCGCCTTCGGCGCGCGATGGCTGCCCGCGACGGGGGTCGATGTGGGACTGTCGGTGAGGGTGATGCCCCCCCCCCCGACGCTTATTAAGAAACTCGGAATAATTAACGATGAACCGAAGTGGCAACAATGAAATGAAACGTAACTACCCCGTGAACGTCATCCATCGTCACTGAGTTTCGACAGTGTACAAAACGGTAAAACGTCTGGCGATTAGCGCAAAGAAATATCGGGGGCATATGTGTCGAGTACCCTGCAACTTCCCAAGCAGGCCCAGGACTTCTGTAGATTCCGGGGGCATCGCAAAACGAACAATATCTGCGGGACGACTGCTGCCAGGCCAGTTCCTTAATCGATCTGGCCACTGCCTCATAGATCCCGCAACGCAAAAGCTGAGTAGAACACAGTACCATGCATGGAGATCCCGAAGCGCTGACACTTGTCAGCGCTTTTCTGGCAGTATTCAGTCGGGCATGTTCTCCTACAGGCTGACGTTTGACGAAAATTAAAATAGGAAAACCATGCTCAACAAAATGCCCAAACATACTCGAAACATCGTCCACGTACTATGTCTTGACTATTTTTGAATATCCCTCCTGTAGAGGGACACGCCCGACTTCATGCCAGTAAAACAAACATCCTACCGGTGCAGTCTCTGCCCCATGGACGCAGGGGGGGGGCGTGCGAGCTTGAGAGTAGTGTCCGAGACCTTCCACAGGCACTGGTCGATGAACAGATCCTCGCCCCAAGCGCACTCCCCGCCACACTCGCTGGTGAAATTCTTGGCACACCTCTCCCGGCCACGGACGAGCGCCGTCACGGCTGCGGAGGACAGGACCTCGATCGGCCCGTGGAGCCCGTACTTGCAGTTGTTGACGCGACGAGACCCAGCAGGGGCATAGACATAAGCTGTCGGAGGTCCGCGCAGATGTCTCGGGCCGGCACTGGACCCTCCTCGCGCCAGGGATGGCGCTGGAGGCGCCGCCTGGGGACCCAGCGCAGATCCAAGAATTCCGGGCGTACCTTCGACAGCATATGTTTGTCCAAGTGCTGCGTCTCCGGGATGTACACTCCCTCGGAGCGCACCCTCTCGTACTGCTGCCAGCCGGGGCTGGCTCCCGTGGCCTCCGCCAGGGCGCCGAGCACAATGCAGCCCTGCTCCTCGCTCCACGCGAAGCCTTTGCAGTTGCGGTACCTGACGGAGATGCCCCATTCAGAAGACGGCACGGAGGGGGGCACGACCTCGCGGTGCCACGGAACCCCCACTGGACTTCAAACTCACTGGATGAAGCAGATTCTGCGGCATAAGCAAAATTTTGGCCGGAGGCACCGTCGAGGGGCGCCCGACGCCGATACAAGAGATCCACGCGGCACTCCGAAAGTTTATGGTTATGCATTTGTTTCCTCGTCGAGGGTCGGCGTCGCCGTCGCCATCCCACGCTTGCCTCCTCCTGTTGGCGGCGAGGGCGAGGGGGGTGAAATGAGAAGGAGAAGGCCTTCTCAGAAGGCGGCAGGGCTTCTCCAAAGCCCTCCGGCTTCCTGAGACCTTTCTCTGTGTCTTCGGGGAGGTCTGTAAAAACCTCTCTGAGGACCCGAGGGCTTTCGAACCTGCTGAGGAGGCCCGCCCCTTCTCGCTTCCCCCCCAACAGACTGACAAAACGCCGTGAGGTCAGAGGTCTGGGTTCGGGGGGACAGACAGGCGCTGGGAAAGGGCAAAGGTTGGGTTAGATGGAACTCACTCCACACGACCCCTGAAGCATCCAGCTGGGTCCGTCCCCAATCCCCGCCGTGGGTTAACTACCCACCCCCCACCCTTCCACTAACCCCCGGTGGGACATAGACGGCCCCCCCGTCCCGGCTGGCCTCATCAGGTGTCGCGAGCAGGTCGGGGCGGTCTCAGCACCCTGCCCCCCGGGGTCCGAAGAGCCTTCTCATCCTCGCCACTCGCCCGCATGCAGTTCGCAGCCCGCCCGGACACCGGGCGCACTCCACCCCACACTCGTGGAGGGTCTTCTCGCCGATGGGCCACTCGAAGGTGTCCGCGCAGCTGCCGTCGCCGACGTCGCTCCATACGTCGCACCGTGGCGGCAGAGGGAGGGATGGACAGCCCTGACCTCGGCCAGAAGTCCGAGCAGGAGGAGGGACGAAGGATGTCGGATCGAAGGAGGGAGCAGTGGGAACAGGGAGGGATGGAGGGAGGGAACGAGAACGAGGGAGGCGGAAGAGATTGCTGCGAGACTCATGGCAACCACGACGAGGCTGCCCATCTGCATCATCGTCCTGGTCATGCCACGACTCTACACGGCAAGTCCGCGTCGTGACGACGCCGGCGTTGGTTTCTGGCATCGCGTGGATCGGTCAACCCTGATCGGTCGGCGGCTTTTGGCTCGCCGGATCGTGCCGTGACGGCCCATTCTGGGCCGCTGGCGGCGTCACTTCCGCCTCGCGCGCCCGCGGCGGGGTCGCCGCGGCGTCGGCCTGCGTTGGAGTCTGGCCAGGTTCGCGCGGCCTCTGCGGGCAGGCCCGGCACCGTCCTCCCTGGCGGTGCCACCGGCATCAGTCGAGAGGAAGGCCTGCCGAGGCCAGAGCTGGAGCAAGGGCTCCCGAGAGCAAACGTCTGAGCAGCCGCGTCAAGAGCAAGCGCCAATGCACCCACACGCCAGGGCCAGAAGTGGAGCCTGTGTGATCGGTGCCACTGTGGGCCCCAGCCCGCAACCTCCCGCTTCGCCGCCAGGATCACATCCCCCGCTGCCGTTCTGGTTGTTCTGATCTCCAGCTTCATCGTCGCATGCCGCCGGGAAACGAGGCCTTTCCGATTTTTCAGATCGGAAGAGGCAGACACTTACTAATCAACCTCGACTGTATGGACCCGAAGATGCGATACCTTGATTTTGCCAAAACGGGGTCCACACGAGTCCCGACCTTTTTGTGCTTCGTCTCGACTCGTTTTCTGGCGGTCCCCGGGCCCAGCGAGGCCTCCAGAGGCAGGATAGCACTACAGTGAAGTCGAGCGTGTCCCCCTACAGGGGGATCTTCGACGAAACATAAAACATATTCAACAAATGCTCCAAAATGATGGAAAAGACTGAAAAAAAACATCGCCATACTACTTTTGAAAACAATGTTTGAACATTCCTCCTGTAGAGGGACAGGTCCGACTTGAAGCTACACAAACCCGCCGTCGTGACTTGTTTGTTTCACGACGTGAGCATGCCTCAGAGGCCGAGGAGGTCTGCCTGGAGAAGGCGCGACGGGCCTGGGCGGCGGGGGAACGCTCCCAGGGAAGAGGAGGAGAGAAGGCCCCGGGGTGGTGCTCCCCTCCCCCCCTGCTCCCCTCCCTGGGGGAAGCCGTCGGCTCCAGAGCGTCATCGCCGTCGTCTCCGTCGCCGTCGTCGGCGTCATCGCCGTCGCCGTCGCCTCCGTCGGCGGCGTCGTCCTCGTCGTCGCCGTCGTCGTCGCCGCAGCCGCCGCCGCCGTCGTCGCCGTCGCCGTCTCCGTCGTCGCCGCCGCCGTCGACGTCGTCGTCGTCGCCGTCGTCGCCGTCGCCGTCGCCGTCGTCTTCGTCGTCGCCGCCGCCGCCGCCGTTGTCGTCGTCGTCGCCGCCGTCGCCGTCGTCTCCGTCGCCGTCGTCGTCGTCGTCGCCGCCGTCGCCGTCGTCTCCGTCGCCGTCGTCGTCGTCGTCGTCGCCGCTGTCGTGGTCGCCGCCGCCGTCGGCGTCGTCGTCGTGGAGGCGAGGGAGCCGCACCGCAGAGCGTCGACGGCAGACCCGTGCGCGTCCTGGGCCGCCTTCCTGAAGTGGTCCTCTCGGCCGGCGCGCCCGTGGGGCGCCCCATCCTCGGATGCTCGCTGCTGGCCTGAGGTCGGTCATGTCCTCCTGCAGGCGGATTTGTGGCGAAATCCTGAAAAATCGCAAAAACATCTTCAAGAATAGTCAAAAACATACTCAAGAAGCCGTCCCCAGACTATTCTTTGACTGTTTTGGAATCTTCCTCTGCAGAAGTACATGCCCGACGTAATATGCTGGCCCCCGAGACGGCTCTTCTGGGGCATCCAAGAGGGGCCCCAAGAGCGGCCCAAGAGGGGGGAGCTCGAAGGAACATGTCGAGCCTTCCGCCCCGAGATGGCCCCAACGCTCCCGAGGCCCCCCCCAAGACGCCCCAGGGAGCCCCCGAGAGGTCCCCAGGACGCCCGAAGAGGCCCCCCCGGAAGTTCTCCCCCGGACCCTCTCCAGGAGCCCCCCGAGAGGCATCCCAAGAGACGCTCGTGGTATCAAAAGAGGCCTCCGCCGTCCTGTGCCCCCCTGTGCGCATTACTGTTGCGTCGGGCGTGTCCTGCTACAGGGGGGTTTTCGACGAGAAATAAAAGATGCTCAAATAAGAATCCCAAATGGGAGAGAAAAAAAAACATAGTCACGAAAGAGTCCCCAGAGCATCTTTTGGACGGAGCATTTTTGTTGACTACCTGCGAACATTCCCCCTGTGGACAGGCCCGACGTCACGGGACTGCGGGAGCACCTTCGCGCTCCCGCGCGCTCGCGCCCCCCCCCCCCCCGGGGGGAGGGGGCCGGCCTGCCGAGGGTGACGCGCCGCGGTTTCTTGGCAGGGACACGCCGCGGCCCCTGCGACTCGCGCCTGGCGTGCCTGGGCCGGCCCGATTCCCCCGCGCGGGACTCTTCGGGGGGACGCAAGGGATCCCCACTGGGCCAGCTCCTGTCAGGGGGACGTAACCCCAGGAAGCATTTAAGAACCCCCCCCCCCCCCCTTTCGGCAAATCGATAACCCTTCCGCACCCTGGAAGCGTTACCTGGCACCAGGAGTCCTCCTCCTCCTCCTCCTCCTACTCCTCCTCCTCCTCCTCCTCCTCCTCCTCCTCTCCTCCACCCACGAACTTCCTCCTGCCCCCTCATCCTCCTCCTCCTCCTCCTCCTCCTCCTCCTCCTCCTCCTCCTCCTCCTCCGCCTCCTCCCTCGCCCCCCTCCTTCCCTCGGGGCCCAAGGCCTGTCAGGGCCCAAGTCACCTGGGGTTTCCCCTCTGGGCCTTCTCCTGAGGAGGGTGTCCGGGTGCTAAACCTATCGTGCGGTTATTTCGGCCCCTCGGAATATCGAATAAAAATGCGGTGCTAAGATATCGCCGGGGGGGTTCTTAAATGCTTCCTGGGGTTAAGACCTGGGTACAGGGGACTCGGAAATACCCGACGAGGTCGTCAAAAAAATGACGAGGCCGAGCCTGCATTTTGACGAGGCCTCCCGCTGCAGACATCCCACGAAACTCCTCCTCGTCAAAATCCGAGGCGCGGTCGTCAACAAAAACCGTGGCGAACCCGAGTCCTGGCAAACCCGGGTCTTACGCTCCCCCGATCCTGCAGGGGAGCAAAAAGTGGCATATAAACATAAGAACTCGGAGGTCCGCGCGGATTTCACGGATCGGCGCTGGACCCCCCTGGCGGCGCCTCGGCGCCGCCCCTGGCGCCGAGGCGCGCCAGGGCGGGGGGTCCAGCGCCGATCCGAGAAATCCGCGCGGACCTCCGAGTTCCTGTGTTTCTGCTACTTCTTGGTCCCCTCCCATGGGGTCAGCTCCTGGCCCCATGGCTGGCAATTCGAGCATGCTGCGAGGGGCCTCCCTGTGCCACTGTCCGGTCCAGTTCCCCCCCCCTTGGACAGGGGGCAGGGAGGTGATGCAACTTGCCACCCCCCGTTGCCGTGCAACCTCCCGGCCTGGCGCAAGCCCCCCCGGGGGGAGGAGGAGGAGGACGAGGAGGAGGAGGAGGAGGAGGAGGAGGAGGAGGAGGAGGAGGAGGAGGAGGAGGAGGAGGAGAAGGAAGAAGAATAAGAAGAGGAGGCAGAGGAAGAGGAGGCATACCGCGAAACGCGAATTACTTCGCTCCCTTCCTCGTGGCGACCTCTGGCAAGCTCCGCCGACATCGCAGATCGAAGCGACATGTGCACCGGATGCTGCGGAGATCCGCCGAGGTCCTCCGAAGACCTTCCGGGCCCATATTCCTCCAGGGCCCGCCCCCCTTCGCGCTGGCCAGCTCCGCTCCCGCAAAGATCAGTCAACATCCAGCCGCAGAACCAGATCGAATCGGAACGTGGATCGGATGGGGCCGCATCGGTGATTACGGTGAAGTCGGGCATGTGCTCCTACAAGCGTTGGGACGAAAAATAGCAAGTACTCAACAAATGCTCAAAACAGGCAGAAATAGCCAACAGACCATCCCCAGGCTGTGTGTTGACTACTATTGAATTTTCCTCCTGTGGAAGGACACGCGCCCCACTTAAAATTACGGCATCGGAATCGAATCGGATCGGCTGCTACGGGATGCACAACAACGTCGTGCGATAATCGGGCCACGTCGGAACGTCGGAATATATCGGATTCGAATCGGATCGGGCCAGCTGGAATCGACATATAATCGGATCGATCGGATCGACATGATCGTCAGAGACGACCAGAGGAAGTTAGAAAATGTCAGCGCGACGACATCGCCTATACACTATACATCGACGACGTCGCGAATGCATCGCCGATGAATCAGCGGTGCGGCGCAACCCAGCGACCCAACCTACCTTGACCATATTCGGGCATAGGCGCACCTACAGCAGCCGCCACGCGCAGCGCGCTTCAGGAACAACCTTAGTGAATGGGCCCTGGGACACACAAACAAACAGACACAAATAATTAACAGGATTTCCCATGTGTTGTCCTATATGTTTCTGGGTGTTTGTCTTCCCCCCACGTCCCATAGTTTCCAATCTTTTCGGGGGAATCCGCGATTCCTTGTGTCTGTGGGTTTTTTCCACTCCTGAGTAACGAAGCCTCGAAGCTCCAGGTTTGCGCTGGCTCTCCGCGGCGTTCCAGCCTCGGCGCGGCCCCCAGCAGCTGCGCCTCGCCGAGAGCGCGCCTCCCTCCTCCCTCCTCCCTCCTCCCTCCTCCCCCCTCCCCCCTCCCCTCTCCCTTCTCCCTTCTCCCTCCTCCCCCCTCCCTCCTCCCTCCTCCTTCTATAGAGCCAAACAATCCACCACAAAATAACCACCCCGACACGCGAAGCCGTTTACTAAACGCCCCCACTGAAGGAATCGAACAGGGCAGGGCTGTTTAGTAAACGCCCAAGCCCGTTTAGTAAACGCCAATTGTCCAGTCCGGGTGTTTTTTCCTCCCTTGATCCTCCCTGCTCCCTCCTCCCTCCTCCCATATAGTCCCAAAGCTTCACGGGGGAGCCGAGCTAGGACCCCCAAAGCCGGCCTTCTCGGAAGAAGGCGGCGGGGCTTCTCAGAACTCCCCCCGCCCTCTGAGAAGCCTTCTGCGAAGCTCCCTTCGACGCCACAGGCGACGTCTCAGAAAGCGGGAGGGCTTCTGAGACACAGAGGGGCAACGACAGGGGGGGACTGGCATTAGAGGCCCCCCAGATGGGGTCGGAGTAGATGGGGTCGGAGGATCGCGCCGCATCGCCGATGCATTGGCGATGCATCCGCAGTGCATCGGCGATGCACCATCGAAGACGGCGATGCATCGGCGACGTGGACGCGAAGCAAGTCGGGATGCACATCGGGCCACATCGGCGATGCATCGGCGATGCGGCGCGATCCTCCGAACCCATCCCTTACCATCGCTCGGACGTCCAGGTCCTGTGTTTGTTCGGTTTCGTGCCTGGTTTTTCGCCAGATGCTCAAGGATGCTCCTCGATGGTCCTCGCCGAAGGAAACATGCACACGTCCGAGCGATGCCAAGCAGGGCCCCTGTGATTGCCCCTGCGAAGCCCCTCCGGCTTCTGAGAAGGCCGGCACCCTCTGCCCTCCTCCCGGGGGCGCAGCCGCCGATCCTGTGGCTGGTGCGCTATCAGCACCATCCGCAGCCGGGCTGGGAAGAACACCGTGTCGGGGTCCACCTTGGAGCGGTGGACAAGCCTCCCTTCAGTACACCAACCTTTAGAAAGAAAACGGCGTAGGACTGAAACCGACGGACCTGGAGCCGCAAAATTGACGGCCGCGAAAACGGCCAATTCGCAGATCGACGTGTCAGGGTAGGAGGTCGATCGACCTCCGAACCTTCACAGTCCAGGCGAACTTCAGATACTCCCCGTCCTTGCTGAGCTTCTCCCACACGGCCATGAAGATCGCCGTGTTCATCGCCACGTGAAACTCGCCGCCCAGCTCGCAGTCGAGGCTGACGTCGACCACGCTGGTCGCGAGGGCGCCGCTGACCTGAATGGTCGCGTTGCTGTACACGACGTATCCGTCGCACGCGAAGATGGAGGTGGCCTCCCCGTACTGCATGCGCAGCAGCTCCTGCTCGTAGCTGTCCTCAGGGAGAACGACAGGGGGGACCGGCTCTGGGGGGAGACATCGGACGGGAATCGGCGGTGCTAAGGGAACGAACACTGACATAAACATCAAAATTCGGAGGTCCGCGCGGACTTCCCGGATCGGAGCTGATCCCCCTGGCGTCGCCTCCGGCGCCGCCCAAATCCTCGAACCTGCCGGCCCTTCCTGCTGGCCGGAACAAGTGTTGGGCCACCTCAGACCTCCAGACGTCTCCAAGTGGCATTGATACTTTTGTTTTTGGTTTGGCAGTCTCTAATCTGATCAAAAATCACTCCGTGCTGCCTCCCACGCGTTGGGAACGTGGACTCGACTCTTCTAGCCCTCCGATCTGATCCTCGGCCCCCAAAAAACAGCCTACGGAAAAACAAATCATGATACGGCGAATCTGAGTGATGCGCACCCTCCCGCCCGCCCGAACGCTGCCTCAGCTGTATGTTGCTCCCATCAAGGGCTCCCAACTTCGCGCTTCGCGCTGCGCGAAGCGCGAAGCGCGAATAACTTCGCGCTCTCGCGCCGCCCTCCCAAAGGGAGAATAGGAGGACGAGGAGGAGGGGGAGAAGGAACGAGGACCGCGAAGCGCGAAGCGCGAATAACTTCGCGCCCTCGAGGGAGCCCTTGTATGTTGCTCCCATCGTACTTAAGAACCACATCCCATACATACTTTTCCGAGCACCCAGAAAGGTGTCACAACGGTGTCGAACGAGAGTCCCCTCCCAGGGCCCGACACGTGAAAGGCCTGGGGTTTCGGTAGTCTCCCTTGGTGCTCGAAAGTCTCCCCTGCGATCAAGGCCAAAACAGATTGGAGCATCATTGACTACCTACCAGACCACCCCAACCCAACCCGAAGACCCGAATTTCGGGTTGGGGGGGGTAAGGGTTCCACACGTGTTTTTTCGACGTTTCCCGACCCCCCCCCACTGGAAATCGAGGGTAAATCTGATTTTTCGGGTTGGGTTGGGGTGGTTTGGTGGGTGGTGAATCATAGCCCCAGCTGTCCGGGAGCATCAGCGAGAAGCAGAAGAGCGTCTGCGCAGCGGCCTGCTCCGCGGGCGTCGGCTCCGTGGTCGCGGCGGTGGCCGTGGTCGTCGTGGCCGCCTCCTCCTCCTCCTCCTCCTCCTCCTCCTCCTCCTCCTCCTCCTCCTCCTCGGCGCGGAGGCTCGGCGCCCCGCCCGCCTCCGCCGCGCCGCCGCGGGGGCCCCCCCTGGGCGCCGCGCCGCCGAGGGGCGGGGCGGCCTCGGCCGCTGCGGCCTGCCGCCGCCGCCGTTGCCGCCGCCGCCGCCGCCTCCTGCCGTGGCCGCCGCCGCCGCCCTGGCCGCGACCGACGTCGAAGCCATCGCCGGCGTTGTCGCCATCGGCGGCACCGCAGCCGCCGCCGCCGCCGCCGTCGACGTCGTCGGCGGCGCCGTCGCACGTCGCCGTCGCCGCCGCCGCCGCCGTGTGCCGTCGCCAGCGCCGCCGCCGTCGTCGCCACCTTGGCGCTGGGCGCCGCGAGGGGCTGCTGGAGCGAGCGGGCGCCCGGGGCGCCCCGCAGCAGGGCGGCGGGGGCCCCGCCCTCTCGCTGGCACGCGAGCCCGGACACGACGCCGGGCCGGCTGCGCACGCTGGGCATCGTGCCTTGGGGGGTGACGGGCAACGCTCGGGGGGAGGAGGAGGAGGAGGAGGAGGAGGAGGAGGAGGAGGAGGAGGAGGAGGAGGAGGAGGAGGAGGAGGAGGAGGAGGAGGAGGAGGAGGAGGAGGAGGGAGGAGGAGGAGGAGGAGGAGGAGGGGGGGGTGCGGCCCAGGGAGGCTCGAAAGTTTGAGGCTTTCGGTCTCTCCGCCGGCTCTCAGCGGCTCTCCAGCCTCGAGATACTGTCCAGCGGCCGCGCCTCGCCGCGAGCGTTCGGGGGGTGCCCGGATCGTGACGGACGGCCGCCGGAACGCCGAGGCATGGCCTGAAGATTAAAAGGCAACGTCGACGGACAGACAAGAGCCGCGCCCGGAATGCGCACTGGCAAGAAAACGGCAGCAAGTGACGGCGCAGCTAGGCACATACATAATCACTGAATGTATTGCGATTCGTTGACCTGCCGAGAAGCCGCGGAGAGGGGTGGAGGAGGGACGGAGGGAAAAGGGGAAGGGGTGAAGGAGGAACGAGAGGAGATACGAACTGAACGATTTCTACTTGAACCATATTTTGACAGTGGCGTGCCATTGCAATTCGTTTTTTTGGAGCCCCTGGGGCCTGTCAGGGCCCCCCCGTGAAACTTTCACGGTTCGGGAACAGGCGTACTTTGTTCTTTGCAGACGTGCCCTGCCTCTCGCTCGAGCGCTCCCGAAAATCTTGGAATCAGTTTGTTCTGGGCGTCGGCTGAACAAAATAAGCGTCTTTGCAGGCTGCTCGTGAGATCACGGGCGAGCTGGCAGTGCAAGAACAAAGCATCGCGGCGATGGGTCGGACAATCTCTTCGCACATGCACCATTTGAACACTAGCATTGCTGACGCGAAAAGAATATGCAGGGACGATCTTGAACATTTTCCTGAGACACCCAGCATGGAACGCTTCCAACTTTGCCTGGCTTGCATAAGAACAGTGCGCGACTCGAGGCCATTGGGCAAATCGGGAACGTCGCACGCATCTGAAACCTGAGCTGCTTGCTTACATTGACGTGGTTCCACACGGCGTAAATTGTTTCGATACGTGGTTTTACCCACGTTCGGATCCAACGCAAAAGTCCTCCCGATCCGAACGACTGCTTCGAGGTGCTTCCGAAAGTGCTCTGGCAATCCTGCCGCCAACATCGCGTCGTCCGCGCGCGGCGCGCCGGGACTGACGAGGTGCGTTGGCGTTATACTTTCCGAGGTGTGCCCAGTCATTTACGGACCGACGATCTGCAATGACACTGACATGGCTACGATAAACAAGTACAACCTGCGAAATGCTTTAGAAATCATGGGTTAAGAAATTCATAGTCTCAGAATTTGAAATCAAACTCAGAATGTCTATTCAAATGTTAGGATTTACAGTGAAGCATTAAGAATAATCGAGACTCTGGCCGAAAACTGGGGTTTTCTTAAACATCTCCTGGAGTGTACAGGTACGCAGGACCGCCTTGCGCTATTCCTGCTGCTTGTGTTCTGATGGGCGCCGTGGAACGACAATGTCTGACAACCAGCGTTCGCGCCCTGCAGATTCCTGCAACCATCCGGCCCATTGCTGGCGGCACTTGAAAGGTCTGAATGCGTGATGAAGCCCTTCTGGTCGGATGCGGTCGAGCGCGTTGCTCCGATCTACAAATAACAAACAACAGCGCGCCACCATTATCCTCCAAGTCGGCATGGATAAGCCGTCGTGCCAAGAACGTGCTATTCGCGCCGCGCTAGGGTCTGGTACCGTACGTGGATTCCAGTGATTGCTCTTCAACGCCCTCCTGTTTGAACCTCCGTCTGGCCCGAACTTTATAGCCCACTGTCAATGAAAGAATTGGCCTGTAGTTTGACGGCGGGAGTGCGTCGCCCTTCTTGGTCAATGATAAATTCGCGCCTCTCGCCAGATCCTCGGCATATCCTTCTGCTGCTTGAATGCAATGCATAGATCCCGCGGGATCTCCGCATCGCGTTCATCTCGCCATATAGCTTGCCATAATTGGGATGGCATGCCATCGCCTCCAGAAGCGCGCTGAACACCAACTTATGTGCGTTGCCTCTCGTATTATTATAATGTTCCGTCTCGAAGAAAATTGCGCAAGTGCCCAGAATCCGTCTCTAGTTTGGGGGGCGGGTCGGCAGCTACAGGAAGATGCCACGGAACCTTTCCGAGGTAGTCTGCCATCGCGTCAGCTTTGTGCGCGCCGTCCCCCAATTGGCCATTCAAATCCCGATAGCGACCCTGAGGTGCTGGCTCTCTTTTCCTGAGAGATCGAATAGTTCGCCATTCATCCTCTTCGATCGCATCGTCGAGACATCTGCGTCGATCAACGCGGGCTGATTTTTGAATACGCCTGTTCAAATGCTGTGCGTACTCCTTGTTGGCGCAGTGCTGTTTTCCAGCATTTGGGCGGCAGTCCGGATTGGCAAGGTGGGCGCCATAGCTTTCTTAATGACCGTGGCCAGTCTGTCTGCTTTGCCTTGAAAGTCGAGATCGGCGCGCTGCGCATGCAAAGAGTCAGCTGAAGAGTTCGCGCATTTGCTTGCATCCGCTGGGGGGCGCTCATTTATTTAAACATATGTTGGTGGAAGCGGTGATGCTCCGTGATATTGATGCTGGTTTCCGCGTCAGCCACCTTTGCAACATGATGCGACTGCTTCGACCAGTCACTCCACAGGTTCCCGATACGATAGAAGAATGCCAAGCATTAGCGGTTACAACATGGTCGAGTTTATCAGACCTGCCTGGGAAGATCGGTTCGCATGGCTCGACGCCCAGCTCGTTGTATCTAGTATTTCAATATGCGGAGATCCGCGACTTCCCATGGAAATGGGACCCGTCGCTAATCCACGCACCCTTGATCCATGTTTGCGCTCGCCTAAAAAGGGGAGAAGAGGGGGGAAGGAGGAGGAGGAGGAGGAGAAGGAGGAGGAGGAGAAGGAGCAGGAGGAGGAGGAGCAAGAGGAGCAGGAGGAGGAGGAGGAGGAGCACGAGGAGGAGGAGGAGCAGGAGGAGGAGGAGGAGCAGGAGGAGGAGGAGGAGGAGGGGGAGGGGTGATCCATGTTTGCGATCGCCGGACTTTGGCAGCGCCCGGGCGCCGGGCTCCATCTCTCTCAGGAGGCACGCGCCGGCGAGCTCCGCCGCGGCGCGGCGCGAGCCCCAGGTCCACGCCGCGCACGACGGGAGGCCCCTGCACCTCTCGCTGCAGTCCCTCGGGCTCGTGACGTTGCCCACCCGCGAGAGAAGCCCCCCCGTGGAGTACTCAATGCTCGGCGGCGACGATAGGGGCGACGAGCCCAGGGGCGGAGATTGCACGTGTGTTCGCCCGGGAGCCTCGTCGAAGGCCTAGATCGTCGGCGCCCCCATGTGTTGCTCCCCCGTGTGCTGTTCGCCCCTGTCGTCGCCTCCGACATGCCGCTCTGCAGTTCCGAGTCGCAGTGGACACTCCTCAGGGACGACAGGAGGCTGTCCACCTGCCTCGTGGGAAGAGTACTGAGACGCACGAACACATACACGTGCGGAGGTCCGTGCGGAATTCTTGGGTCGGCGATGGACGTTCACCCTCCCCGCTCGCCCCTTCCCGGCGCGCGGAGCGAGCCAGGGGAGGCGCCGGAGGCGCCGCCAGGGAAGCGCCGCAAGCGGTGCACCGCCGACCTGCGAAAGTCGCGCTTGCCTCCGACCCGCCTCGCCGTGGCTTTGCCACCATCCTGAGATGATGTTGGGTCCACGTTTTGCAGAGACATGGCCCCGCGTTTCCTCTGCTCTCCTCTCCTCTCCTCTCCTCTCCTTTTCCTCCTCCTCCTCCTCCTCCTCCTCCTCCTCCTCTTCCGTCTCCTCCTCCGCCTCCTCCTTCTCCTCGTCGTGTTCTTACTGTTCTCACTAATATTACTATCCGTATTACAAATGTTGTTATTAGTATGACACTTACGTGTTATGGCTGTTATTAGTGTTATTCGTGCTAGTATTAATACTTTTAAACATAATATTATTATTGCGAATATTGTTCGTATTGGTATTATTGGCATTCTGGAAGTATTAGTATTGATAGTATTAGTAATATGACAATTCGTATCATTATTATTATCATTCTTATTATGATTCCTCTTCCTCCCCCCCTTCCTCCTCCTCCGCCCCCTCCTCCTCCTCCTCCTCCTCCTCCTCCTCCTTTTCCTCCTCGTCCTCCTCTTTCTCTTCCTCATATTTCTCCTCTTCCGCCTCCGTTTCGGCCTCCGCCTCCGCCCCCGCTCACGCCTCCGCCTCCGCCTCCGCCTCCGTCTGCGCCTCCGCCTCCGTCTCCGCCTCCACCTCCTCCCCCTCTTGCTCCTCCTCTTCCTCCTCCTCCCCCTCCTCCTCCTCCTCCTCCTCCTGCTCCTCTCCTCCTGCTCCTCCTCCTGCTCCTCCTGCTCTCCCCCCTCCTCGTCCTCCTCGTCCACGTCCTCGACCTTCTCTCCTCCTCCTCCTCCTCCTCTTCCTCCTCCTCGTCCCTCCTCCTCCTCATCCCTCCTCCGCCTCCTCCTCCTCCTCCCCCTCCTCCCCCTCCTCCTCCTCGTCCTCCCCCCGCCCATGTCGAAAATTTCGCCCCCCCCCCTCACGTGCTTCGTGGGCCCATAGGGAGCAAACTCCACAGAAAACTCCACTGGCCATGTTCGCATGTGGCCCACGCACGCATTTCGGCACATCCCAGACGCGTTTCGTGGCCCCATAACGAGCCCCACCAAAAAGCCCCAATGGCCATGTTCGCACGTGCCCCCCCCGCCCACTTCGGCACACACCTCACGCGTTTCGTGGCCTCACGGGGGGTTCCACCGAATGCCCCGGCGGCCATGTTCGCATGTGGTCGCCCCACCCATGTAAGCACACCCCTCGCGCGTTTCATGGCCATATGAGGAACTTCACGAATTGCCCCAGCGGCCATGCTTGCACGTGGCCGCCCCGCACACTTCGGTACTGATTTCGCGCGGTTCGTAGCCCAATAGGAAGCTCAGCGTAAGACCCCTGTGGCCATGTTCGCATGTGGCCGCCCCACCATGGCCGCACAAGGAGCTCCAGCGATTGTTCCAGTGGCCATGTTCGCATGTGTCCGCCCCGTCCAGTTCGGCTCACCCCTCACAAGTTTCATGGCCCCATATGGAGCCTCACACAAGGCCCAATGGCCATGTTCGCATATGGGTTCCACTTTGTTTCGGTCCCGTTCTGATGGCCCCGGGCCTCCAGAACGAGCCCGGGGAACAGAAATCGAATACGCACTTTTTCGTGAGTGGCAAAGCAGAGGTTACTGCACCTTGGTCGGGCTAAACTGGGCGACAGAAGAGCGAATGAGGAGAGGCTGATACAGACAGGGCGGCCGCGGAGGCGGAGGGAGGGGGGCGCCCAGGCGGGGGGAGCTTCCAACCTGAGTGCGCTGGCGCGGCCAGCATCCGCAGCGGGGGCGGCGGCAGCGGCCGCGCAGCGGCGTCGGTGCATCCACGGGCGCTGAAGAAGCCCAGTGCGCGAAACGCATGGGCACGCGCGGTAGAGCCGCCGAGGCGTGGTCCGACGAAGTACTGCAAGTAAGGGCAGGCGGGGCGGAACCGCCTCGGTGGGTCGACGAGGTACTGCAAGTAATGAAAGGGGCAATCTAAACTTCAGACAGCCATCAGCAAACGCTGCCCCCGACGGGAGCAGCGCGAGGGCTGCGACGAAGCGCGAGACCCAGAAGCGCCATCGCCAGTGGATCGCTGCCAGCCGCGGCTGCAGCGTCGGCGCCGTGACGGCGCGCGGAGGGGCGAGGGGGCAGGCGCCGGGAATTGGGGAGGGCGGCAGGGAGGAGCGCCCCGCCTGCGGGGGGGGCATCAGGCGGCGCCTCGGCGCCAGGCGGCCCAGCGCCAGCGCTGCAGTTGTCCGGGCGGCCCTCGCCGCGGCCGCGGAGACCGCGCGCTGTCTGGGCGGGCAGCGCCTGGCCGGTCTTGGGTGCGGCACCTAGTCGGCGCAGTTTCCCGCGTCGAAGCAGCGGCCAAAGACCGTCGGGGACCGCGCGCTGTCTGGGTGGACAGCGCATAGCCGACTTAAGGTGCACTCAATCGATGCAATTTCCTGCGCCTGCGAACGCAGGGGGCCGCGCGTCGCCCAGGGGGGCGGCGCGCGGAGGAGGAAGCAGCGGGGGGCGGCGGCGTCGCGCCGGGTGGGGTCGCGGGCGCCGCCGCAGCGCAGAACGCGAAACCTATCCCAGGCCGCCGCAGGTCCACCGCCTATCTGCCGCATCCTCCTGACCCGAGCCGCCAGGGCCCCCGTCGAGCTGAGGAAGTCGAGCAGGGCGCGCGTTGGGACATCCCCAGGACACGCCCGCCCCTTGCGATGCTTCCTGCAATCCGAACTGAACGAATCCAAATGGACGCGGCGTCGAGCAACGCGGCCCAGGTGTCAGTTCTCGGCGGGCAGCAGAAGCTCGCGCCCTGCAGGCAGAGGCGCCCCCCCCCCCCTCGAGGGCTGGCGCTGGAGCAGCCCGCGGCGCCGCGGCCGCCGACGGCCGCCGTTGCAGGGGAGGGGCGAGGAGCCCGAGGGGCGACGCGCGCGGATGCTTGTCGGCGACGACCCAGTCGCCGGCTGGCCCCGCCGACCCCGGGGCCGCGCAGGCCGCCGCCCTCCTCCCCACTCGGACTAGGTGCGCCTTTGAGCGCGGCGGCGTCTCGCGCAAGAGCTCTGTCGGTTCCCTCTGGGCCCTGGTGGGCCAGGAGAAAGAGAGTCGCCGTCGCAGTCGTCCTGGCCCAGTGCCGCCGTGAGGCCGCCAACTGCGGAGGCGACGCCGTCGCCGCTGCTCAGCGGACAGGGGCCGCCCGAACCGCTGGCGGGGGGGGGGGGCGGGCAGACGGACAGGGGTGACGCGGCCTTGGCTGACCAAGCTGAACGGGAACTGGGGCACCAATAAATACACACAGTTAAAAGGATTCCCAATGTTTTCCTATATTTTCAAAAGTTTTTGTCTCCCCCCCACTTACCATATTTTCCCGCGTCTTCCTGGGGGTCGACGATTCATTGTGTCGCGTTTTTCCCCCTCCTGACAAGCGACGGACGGCCGCTTCGTCTGCCGCTCTGCCCGCCTCCAGGGGCGGCGCCGCGCTGGCCTGCGGGCCCTGCGTTCTGGCCACTGGGCGCAGCGGCCGCCCGAGAGGCTCGCCGGGCCGCGGCGGCCGCGCGGGCCGTCGGCGCGCTCTGCCAGGGCAGCCTCTGGTCCGCGGCCGCGCCGGGGAGGGCCGCGAAAACCTGGCCGTCCACGGCCCGCGCTCGGCCCCAGGAGCGACGGGCGCGCGGGTGGCGACGTGCGAGGCCGAGCCAGGGGGTCCCCGCGTCGCTGCCCCGCCGCCTGCTGCCGCGCGCTGCTCGGGTGTCGAGCCGCTGCTGCGCGCTGCCTTCGCGCGCGCGACGGGGTCCGCCAGGGGCTGCGGGGTGGCCTTCTGACCGGGTTGGGGTGGCCTTCTGACCGCGGGCGGCCAGGCCTCGACGGGGCCTGCCCTCCGCCGCCAGGAGGCCCGGCTGCGGGGCCACCAAGGCCGTCGTTTATTGCGTCGACTCCCGGGGGGGTCCGCGCCAGCTGCGTCCCTGGGCGGGGGGGGTCATAGCGAGATAAACCCAAACCCGCGGGCGCCTCGCGCGCGGTCTGCGCCGCAAAGCCCGCGCAACTTCCGCCGCTGGGGGCGCCGCGAATCGCTGCGAAAACGCGCGAAAAATCGCCCGCGCCGGCCCCGGGCGGGGGCAAAACCAACCCTCCACCGCCAGGGGGGCCACCAATCGCGGCAACTCCATGCGTCCCCGGGCGGGGAAGACGCGGAACAAGGTGGGCCCAACCCCGCGGGCGCCTCGCATGCTTTCTGCGCCGCAGAGCTCGCGCAACCTCCATCACTGGGAGCGCCGCTAAGCGCGGCAGCAACTTGCGGGAAAGCGTCTGCGCCGCCCCCGGGCGGGGATAGCGCAGGCCGGGGCAGAGCCGACCCTCCATCGCCGGGGGCGCCGCTAGTCGCGGCAGCTCCATGCGTGAGAGCTCCCGCGTCGCCCCTGGGCGGGGATGGCGCGAAACGAAGAAGACCCAACCCCGCCTGCGCCTCGCGCGCATTCTGCGCCGCCGAGCTCGAGCAACCTCCGTCAAAAGGGACGCGCGGTAGAAACCTGCAAGAAACCGCCCGCGCCGCCCCTGGGCGGGGATGGCGCAGGGCGAAGCTACTCGCGGCAACTCCGCCAGGATAGAGGAAACAAAAACTATGCACATGCACCGATTCTGGCCAGGCCCATCCTGGGCCCAGGATCGGGATCGGCGCATACGCCCTCCTGCTTTGGCCAGGAAGGCGCACGCGCCGATCCTGGGGCCAAGGATGGGCCTGGCCAGGACCGGTGCATGTGCATAGTTCTCTTCGCCCGACAGGATCTCCCCCGCCTCCGCCCCCCGAATTCCCCCTGCCCCCGAGCGTCCAGCCGCGGCGGCGAGGGCTCTCCAGGACGAGCGACGGGCCGCGCGCGCAGCGTCACCAAGCCACTCCCCGTCCTCCTCCACCTCCTCGCCGACCTCCGCCCCCACATGCTCGACCTCCACCTCCACGCTCCCGCCCTCCCACTCCTGCGCCGCGCCCTCGCCCGCCCCGCCCAGCATCGCGCCCCCCCTTCGCGCCGTCGCCGCCCCCGACCGCCACCTCCAACTCCCGGACCCCCCCCGCCGCCCGATCGGCCCCGGCGACGTCCACCTGCCTCGTCGTCGCCGACGTCGGCTGCAGCCGCGCCTCCTCGCGCGCGCTGATCGAGGCGCTCTAGTAGACGATTGCGCGCTCCAGCTTCACCCCCACCATCTCGCTGAGCAGCGCCAGGGCCCGCTGCCACTGCCCTCGCCGATCCTTCTCGCACGCATTGGTCGAGGCACTGGAGATGCCGAAATTGGGCTCAGGCATCACTCGCAGCGTATCTCGGAGCAGCGCAAGAGCTGGCTGCCGCCGCCCCTCCTGGCCACTCTCGCACGCGATGGTCAGGGCATTGGTCGGGGCGCGGGAGCAGCTGATGGCGGGCTCTGGCACGATTCCCAACATATCTCGGAGCAGCGCAAGGGCCGGCTGCCACTGCTCCTGCCAGTCCTTCTTGTACGTATTGGGCGGAGTGGTGTCGCTGGCATCCCGATGTTCTGCTCCATCTTGCGAGCCATATCGATCTGCGATGATCCAAGGGCCCGAAACAAGGCTGAACATGCGTCGCGCTGCCCACGCTCGTGCTGCTGAGGTGCATCGTGCTGTCGTGCTGCTCACGACGGTGCTATTGGAGTCCGTCGTGCTGCAGAAGATCCAGTCGGTGTAATTAATTTCTCGTGCTGCTCACGTTCGTCCTGCTGGACTCCACCATGATGCTCACGATCGTCTCTCCAGGCCACGTGGCGCGCTCGGCCAGGCCGTCGCGCGGGCCGCAGCTGCCGCCACCTGGGCGAGGGCGGCCGTGGCCGCCCAGAGACCAGCAGCGGTCGCTGCCGCAGCGGCGTCCGCGGCGGCGGAGGCGGCGCCACCGCCCGCGGCGCCCGCGGCGTCGGCGGCGCCCGCAGCGCCGAGGGGGCCAGCGGCATACGCGGCGCCAGCAACGCCAGCGGCGCCCGCTGCACCCGCGGCGCCCGCAACGCAAGAGGCGCGCGCGGCGCAAGCTGCGCCGGCAACGCCGGAAGCAACGACTGCGCACGCAGCGCCAGCAGCCCGAACGGCACCCGCGGGGCCAGCGAAGCCGGGAGCGCCCGGGGCGTTGGCGGAGACCGCGGCGCCCGCGGCGGCCGCAGCGCTGGCCGCGCACGCAGCGCCCGCGGCGCCCGCGGCGCCCGCAGCGCCGGGCACGTGGCGCCAACGGCGCAGGCAACGCCGCCAGCGCCAGCAGCACGGGCGGCGCACGCGGCGCCAGCAGCCCCAGCAGCACTCGCGGCGTCCGCGACGCCAGGGGCGCCCGCGGCGCCGGCGGCGCCCGCGGCGTTCGCGCCGCCCGCAACGCCGGCAACGCGGGCGAAGGCAACCGCCCAGGTACTGCCGCCACCGCCGCGCTGCCGCGGTCTCCGTCATGCTGGGGCCGGAGCGCCGCACCTGAGCCAGGGCGCGCTTGAGCCCAAACGGCTTGAGCCAGAGGGGCTACGGAAATCGAGGAACACGTCCAGGCGAGAGACCCACCAATCATATTGAGTATCGTCTTTGGTGGACCTCCTATGGGGACACGAAGCGTGTGCGGGTTGTGCCGAAATTTGTGCGTGGGACGCATGTGAGCACTGCCACTGGGGCCTTCGGTGGAGTTTCCTATGGGGTCGAAGCGCGCGAGGGATGTGCCAACCATGGGCGCGGGGGGCGCATGTCAGCACTGCCACTGCGATTTTCGGTGGAGCTCACGGAACTTGTGAGGGCTGTGCCGAAATGGGTGCGGGGACCCATGTGGGCACTGCCATTGGGGCATCGGTGGAACTTTCCATTGGGCCAGGACACGGCTGAGGGGTGTGCCAGAATGGAAACAGGGAGCGCATGTGAGCACTGCCATTGGGGCCATTGGTGGAGCTCCCTATGGGGCCTCGAAGCGTGCGAGCGGTGTGCTGACATGGGTGCAGTGGACGCGTGTGGCCACTGCCACTGGGACCTTCGGTGGAGCTCCGTATGGGGCTGCGAAACATATGACGGGTGTGCCGAAATGGATACGGGGGGCGCATGTGAGCACTGCCGCTGGGGCCTTAGGTGGAGGTCCCTCTAGGCTCTAGGGCAACGAATCGTGCAACGAAGCGTGCAAAGGGTGTGCCACATGTGAGCACTGCCGCTGGGGCCTTAGGTGGAGCGTCATATGGGGGCATGAAAATGCGAGGGGTGTGCCTTCGGAGGAGCTTTTTGTGGGGCCACGAGCCGTATGACGGGTGTGCCGCAATGGAAACAGGGGACGCATGTGAGCACTTCAACTGGGGCCATTGGTGGAATCCCCTTATGGGGCCACGAAGCGTGCGAAGCGCGGTGGGGAGTACGCATGTGAGCACTGGCACAGGGGATTTCGGTGGAGCTTCCTATGGAGCCACGAATCGCATGAGGGGTGTGCCGTAATAAACATGCGAAGGGTAGAGGGAATGGGAAGAGGCAGGGAGGGGGCAGCGGGAGGAGTGGACGCGGGGCGCTGTCTTTTCAAAGCGAGGGCCCAACACCACACCACGGTCAGGAAAATCATTTCGCCGGAGATATGGGAATGGTCTCGTGACGCCTCCTGCGCCCTGGCGCTCAGCGCCGTGGTCTTGCCATCAGCGCCCCGAATCATTCTTGTGATGCCCTCTGGGGAAGCCACAGGCTGCCGATAAACGTCACTCCTCCGACCTCGCACGGCGTGCCCTCCCACCAGAAGCCCGCGGAGCATCCGGCCGTGGCGGCGAGGAGCCCTCCACGGACGAGCAGCAGCCTCGGCGCCCCGCTCCCCGCCAGCCCCCCCCCCCCTGCCCTCCGCCGCCCCGGGGCGCCTGTCGACCTGCCCGTGCAGCCAGACCAGCCACGCCGACACGGCCCCGAGCCCCGCCAGCAGCACCAGGAGCCCCAGCGCGCAGCAGTGGTCCGACATGGCCGGCCACCCGCGGGGCGCCCCCCTCCGGGGGGCGCCCCGCGGCCCACGGCCGCAGCGCCCTCGGGCCCCCGCCGCGCGGGCGGCCCAGATGGCAGGTCGATGATCCCCGGAACGCAAGGTGAGCACCAGCGTGCGCTGGTCTGCCGGGGCCCTCCCACTCCGACGCGGGCGGCGCCCTCGAGGGGCGACGCAAGCTGCGTGCGATCGGCGGGCCTCAACAAGAGAACACACACACACAAGCACACAAGCACACACACACACATACACACACGCAGACACACACGCAGACACACACGCAGACACACACACACACACACACACACACACACACACGCACGCACGCACGCACGCACGCACGCACGCACGCACGCACGCACGCACGCACGCACGCACGCACGCACGCACGCACGCACGCACGCACACGCAGCGGACAGACCATACACGTCCTGGGGATCATCGACCTGAGGGGAAGGTGGGGGGGGCGGGGCGCGGGCGGCCTTCGACCCTGCGGCCCCTTCTCCCCCCGCCGCCTCTCGCAGGAGGGCGCCGCAGCTGCACACCTGCACGGAGCGGTGCTCCTCCTGGACCGCCTCACGAGCCTGCACACCGCCCCCGCGCCCCCGCGCCGCGCCCCCGGAGCAGGCCGCCTCGACGGCCCCGGCCGCGACGCGCGAGGCGAGGTTCTCTTCGCGCACCCGCGCGTGGCTCAAGATCTCGCAGCACGGCCCGTCCTGCGGCTCAGGATCGGCGCGCAGGCCGGGCCAGGCTCGGCCAGGAGGCCTTTGGGGCAGGCTCGTCGCTGGGCCGAGTTGCCACCACCACCACCACCACAGGTAGGCGAGGGAGGAGGAGGAGGAGGAGGAGGAGGAGGAGGAGGAGGAGGAGGAGGAGGAGGAGGAGCAACAGGAGGAGGAGCAGAGGGAGGAGGAGGAGGAGACCCTCCTCATACTCCTCTCTCCCCCGACCTGGGCCCGTGGTCCTATGGTAGTGGGGGTGGAAAGTTGGCCCATCCTTGGCGTCGCGACGGTCCCAGCGTTGGCTTCGGACACCGCGCGGATCGCTCGACCTGGAACGATCGGCGGCTTTGGGATCGCAACCAGCTTCGAACTTATCCCTATCCCTAAGATGGGCGAGCAAAACAGCGAGGACCATCTTAGGGATAGACCCTCAGAAACGGAGGGAATCCCTAAGATCGGCATCGAGGTGAGGTGATGTCAAACATAGGGATGGGGATAGGCTTCAAAATGGCAAGATCGCCAGATCGTTCCATGCTGGCCGAGTCTTGGCCCGTGGCGGCGTTCAGCCTGGAGCGCCCGCGGCGAGGCCGCAGGCGCGTCGACACGACGCGAACCTGCAGTGGGACACCGACCCCCGGACTTCAGTCGGGCCTGTCCCCCTACAGGGGGATGTTCGACGAAAGCTAAAACATACAGAAACAACAATAGTCCAAAAAGTAGTCTGGGGACTATTGTTGGGGTATTTTTTGACCTTCTTGGGATATGTTTGGGGCATGTTTTATGTTTCGTCGAACATCTTCCTGTTAGAGGGGCACGCCCGACTTAAGCCTGGGCCCGAGATCGGCCTGCCCTGGCATCCGCCGGCTTGACGTCTGTCACTGCGCGCCCCCAGAGATGCCCCGATGCCCTGTCAGTGCGAAAGGTCCTGCAGGATCCTGCGCCCAAGCCTGGGCCAATGCGACACTGGCCCTGCAGGATCCTGCAAGATCGGCCGATCCCCGTTTGCATTGACCCCCGTCTCAAGGCTCCCGACTGTTGTCTTCGGGTCCCAACTCGGATCTCCAGCGGCCGCTCGGGACGATCCGAGCAACCTCGACACTCTCTCCACAAGAAGCAGCTGCTGGAAAGCTTCCCAGGGCGAGAGAACCTCCAACGAGCACCGATAAAACTCCCGAACGTGTCGACGGAAACCCACGACTGGAAAACTTCCCGAGGCGAGCGACCCTCCAAGGACCACCGATCATACTCCCGAGCGTGTCCACGGAAACCCACGACACCTCCCGAAAACGCACAAGCATGTCGTGATGGGCCGATGTTCCACCACCACTACCATAGGTAGGAGAGGGGGGAGGAGGATGAGGATGAGGCGGCGGAGGCGGAGGAGGAGGAGGAGGAGGAGGAGGAGGAGGAGGAGGAGGAGGAGGAGGGGGAGGGGGAGAAGGAGGCGGAGGTGGAGGAGGAGGAACCGTTCTGGCTCCCAAGTCTTCGGACGAGGAGCTTGCAACAGCGAACTTCAGAACGGCAGTGCTGTTGCGGGCCAGGATTGGTTCGGTCACTCTCCTCGCGAGGCTTGCTGGGACGAGGTCCCGCAGGCCACCGCGACTCCATGCTCGCCGCTCCCCTCAGTTCTGCGCTCATGGTGCCCTCTCCTTCTGCCCCTTGGCGTATCGATCGGGGCAGGGCGCGGGAGGAGCGGGAGTGGTCGGACGGGGGCTTCAGGAAAGGCCCCCGTGCAGCATGCGGATGCAAGAAGAACCTCGAGTGGCACACGTGGTGCAAGCATTGCCACCAGCCCTCGCTGGCGTCTACGGGGCAGTTTTTAATACATGATATTTTTAAAACAAAAAAACAATATGACACTCATACATCAGTAACGAATGAGAAAAGGTGTGCATGAAGTCATCGTTGTGTTTAGTACTCCACCCCTGCATTTTCTGCACGTGATCCGCCCGCGGAGCATGCACCAAAAACGGCACTGCAGGCTCAGCAGCCACCCGGGCGGCCGCAGCGGCGGGGGCCAGGCGGCGGCAGCCGCCCTCTGGAGGCGCCGCAGCGGCGGCGGAGCGGCGGCCCCCCGGTGCCAAAAGGGCTGGCAGCCCTCGCCGCCGGGAGGAGGAGGAGGAGGAGGAGGAGGAGGAGGAGGAGGAGGAGGAGGAGGAGGAGGAGGAGGAGGAGGAGGAGGAGGAGGAGGAGGAGGCTGGACTTCGAAGGGGACTGGAGGAGGCAAGCAGCTGGGAGCAAGAAGGAGGGGGCCCCAGGACACACAAACAGATACACACAACTAGAAACGCTCCCCACAGTCTCCTATATTTTCTGGGTTTTTGTCTTCCCCCCCGATTCCCATATTTTCCCATATTTTCCTGGGAGTCGACGATTAATTGTGCCTGTGTGTTTCTTTCCCTCCTGAAAAAATGACATAAACATAAAAACTCAGAGGTCCGCGCGAATTTCTGGGACCGGCGCGAGACCCGCCTCCCTGGCGCGCGGCGCGCGCCAGGGGCGGCGCCGGAGGCGCCGCCAGGGGGCCCGAGCGCCGATCCGAGAAATCCGCGCGGACCTCCGATTTTTTATGCTTATGCCACTGTTCGTTCTCCTAAACCAGTACACCGCAGATGATGTCCCCAAGCTGCAGGAGCCTTGGTGTCCACCCTGGAGGAGAGGGGGCGGCGCCGGAGGTGCCGCCAGGGAGCCCCAGCGCCGATCCGAGAAATCCGCGCGGACCTCCGAGTTTTCATGTTTATGTCACTATTCGTTCTCTTCAAGCAGTACACCGCAGATGCTGTCCCCAAGCTGCAGGAACCTGGTATCCACCCTGGAGGAGGTGGGGCGGCACCGGAGGCACCGCCAGGGGGCCCGAGCGCCGATCCGAGAAATCCGCGCGGACCTCCGAGTTTTTATGTTCATGTCATTGCTCCGTTCTCCTAAAGCAGTACACCGCAGATGATGTCCCCAAGCTGCAGGAGCCTGGTGTCCACCCAGGAGGAGATGGGAGACAAGAAGGCCGCGGAGCACTGCAAGCATTATGTCGGGCGTGTCACCCTACAGGGGGACTTTCGTGAAAAATAAGAAATACTCGACACATACCCCCCAAAGGTCATCAGAGAAATATTCAAAAAATAGTCCCCAGAGTATTTTTGCACTATTTTTGGAATATTTTTCATTTTTCGTCGAAAATCCCGGAGGAGGAGGAGGAGGAGGAGGAGGAGGCCCGACTTATTGCAAGCAGCTGGCGCGAGGGCTGCAGGAGGCGCCTCCGCCCGGCGCGGCCGAGCGCCGGCGCAGCCGGGCGTCCGCGAAGCGGCGGGCCGAGCGGCAGCTCGCGGCCGAGGCCGCGCGCGGCTGCCGCGCTGCGGGTGCGGCTCGAGGCTGCCGAGTCTCAGAGCGTGAATTACCTACCCCGCTTTCGCTTCCAGGCAAAACCAAGCCATACCACGCGCCTCCTCGTCAAGCGGCCTGACCAGTACAGTCTGCAATTTGGCATCGTTTGGTATCTCTTGGAAGCGAGGGTGGTCAAAAGCGAGGTAGGTTTGTTTTCCCCCGAGAGTCCGACGCGGTCGTGGCCCTCCGGAATTCTGAGGCGCGCGAGGCCAAGTACAGCCATCGGCCTGACCTGAGGAACGAGAAATAAGGAACGAAGCCCCGTTGTCTTCCAGGGAACAGTGCACAAGGAAGAATACACAATGAAACAACGCACACGGAACGCTGGATAGCGCATGCAAGCCTAGGGAACGACCGAGCCCCTTTTGAAACGCAAGTGTTCCTTGCTTAAGCCGCTCACTGTACCACACGAGGCGGTGCGGGCTCTCGCGGCGGATGCGCCTTCGTCGGGGCACAGATCGGACGGCATGGCGAGGCGCGGCCTGGGCATCGAGCAGCTTCTGTCAGGTGGCAGCTTCGAGATCATCGGCAGTGTCCTCTTCGGCCTGGCGTCGGCTGGCGCGGCGCTGTCTCGGGGCCGAGAAGGACGAGGCCGCCAGGAGGAAGGCAGATTTCGAGACGTCCATCGAGGAGGCAGTCCAGAGGGCCTTCGGGGCGGTGCGCGATCCCGCGGAGCAGCAGCAGGCCTTCGAGGACCGCATGGCCAGCAAGCGCCGCCGAGTCGCGGAGGCCGAGGCGGCGCAGCTGGCGCCCGCCGCTGCCGCACCTGCGAGTGCTCCCCGCCGGCCGCAGCCGCCTCCTTCGGCGAACGCGGTGGCGCAGGCGACGGGCGGCACCGCGAGCACAGCCCAGGAGCAGGCGGTGGACGATTGTGACGACGGTGCAGAATCTCGCCGTGCCGCGGACATGGTCCATCCGGAGGCCTCAAGCGATTGCCGGTCTTCTCTGCGGTGCTCCCTGGGCCTGCGGCGCTCAGGACATGGAGGGGGGCGCCAGGCCCTTCCCTGTGTGCCGGCATCGCGCCAGGCACTCTGCTCCGACGATCGGCGACTCGATTCTAAGTACACCCACTCTCCTTCGGCGTGCCAGCTGCCGGAGGGTCCAGGAGGTGAGCGTTGGGCGGTCGTGCTCCAATCTCTTCAGGCCTAGGCCCAGCGGGGTCCCGGAGCCGACCTCCGTTCCTCTGCCCGCCCTGCACTGGAGGCGGCTTGGTGTCGGCCGGCTGCGGGCCCACCTCGGGTCCGACTGTGGCGCCGACGTTCCAGACTCGTGTGAAGTCGGGCGTGTTCCCCATGCAGGGGGGATCTTCGACGAAAAATAAGACATACCCCGAACATGCCCCCAAAAAGGACAGACAATACTCAAACAACAGTTCCTGGACTGTTCCTGCACCATCTTGTCACGATCCTGAGGGTACTCTTTACTCTTCGTCGAAGATCCCCCTGTATGGGGGACAGGCCCGACTTAAGACTCGTGGCCCCTCGCTCCTCCCCGCGCGTCAGCTGATCGTTCGTCACTGAACCCAGCCTGTGGGATGCCGCGGCAACTGTGACCAAGGGGGCTTGCTCCTGGCCTTGGGGCGCAGGCGCTCCGGGGGTGGCGCGGGGCCCAGGATGCTCCACTACCGAAGGGGCCCTGGAACACACACAAAGAAATACACACAAGTGACAGGGCTCCCCATATTTTCCCATATGTTCTTGGGTTTCTGCCTTCCCCCCCCACTTCCCATATTTTCCCATATTTTCCTGGGAGTCGACGGTTCATTGTGTCTGTGTTTTTCCCCTCCTGAACTGTACCGGTTTGTCCCTTTTCCTGTCGCGCGGGATGCGATGGAGGCCGGCGCAGAGCCGTCCAATGCCCCGCCTGAGAGCGAGCCCAGTCTGCTGGGGAGTTGTCCTGGCTTACCCCCCCCCGAGAGAGCCACGAAACCCCCTGAGTACACGTCAATCGGAAAAGTTAGGTAAAAACATGAAGTAGGAAGGCGGATAAAGTGGATTGGGTCCAGGCCCTCCCAGAGAATAACAAAACACAGTAAAAGCGTGCCGATTCTTGAAGTAGAAAGGCGCTTGAAGCAGATTGGGATCTGGGAAGCCAGGAATACCTATTTCCCCACGTGCTTCGTGGGGTTCTGGTTTTCTTCCCTTCCGCGTCTCACCCGCGTCTCCTCCTCCTCCCTCTCCTTCTCCTTCTTTCTCACCTCACCACAGCACTGCTCAGCACAGCTCAGCTCAGCTCAGCTCAGCTCAGCACGGCACAGCTTAGAGAGGGTGCGCAGGGGTGGTCTCTCACCGCGGCGTCTATGCGAGCCAGGGTCGGAGAGCGTGGCAGGCGTGGCACTTTCTCGACACCAGAGAGGGTGCGCAGGGGTGGTCTCTCACCGCGGCGTCTATGCGAGCCAGGGTCGGAGAGCGTGGCAGGCGTGGCACTTTCTCGACACCAGCGCAGGGGTGGTCACTTTCTCGAGGGTCAGGCGTGGCACTTTCTCGACACCAGAGAGGGTGCGCAGGGGTGGTCTCTCACCGCGGCGTCTATGCGAGCCAGGGTCGGAGAGCGTGGCAGGCGTGGCACTTTCTCGACACCAGAGAGGGTGCGCAGGGGTGGTCTCTCACCGCGGCGTCTATGCGAGCCAGGGTCGGAGAGCGTGGCAGGCGTGGCACTTTCTCGACACCAGAGGGGGTGCGCAGGGGTGGTCTCTCACCGCGGCGTCTATGCAAGCCAGGGTCGGAGAGCGTGGCAAGCGTGGCACTTTCTCGACACCAAGGGGGTGCGCAGGGGGGGGTCTCTCACCGCGGCGTCTATGCGAGCCAGGGTCGGAGAGCGTGGCAGGCGTGGCACTTCTTGCGCACTCTCACCATGTCGTGAGTGTGGTGATGCGCAGGGGTGGTCCACCGCGGCGTCTATGCGAGCCAGGGTCGGAGAGCGTGGCAGGCGCGGCACTTTCTCGACACCAGAGAGCGTGCGCAGGTGGGTCTCTCACCGCGGCGTCTATGCGAGCCAGGGCCGGAGAGCGTGGCAAGCGTGGCACTTTCTCGACACCGGAGAGGGTGCGCAGGGGTGGTTTCTCACCGCGGCGTCTATGCGAGCCAGGGCCGGAGAGCGTGGCAGGCGTGGCACTTTCTCGACACCGGAGAGGGTGCGCAAGGGTGGTCTCTCACCGCGGCGTCTATGCGAGCCAGGGTCGGAGAGCGTGGCAGGCGTGGCACTTTCTCGACACCAGAGAGGGTGCGCAGGGGTGGTCTCTCGCCGCGGCGTCTATGCGAGCAAGGGTCGGGGAGCGTGGCAGGCATGGCACTTTCTCGACACCAGAGAGGGTGCGCAGGGGTGGTCTCTCACCGCGGCGCCTATGCGAGCCAGGGTCGGAGAGCGCGGCAGGCGTGGCACTTTCTCGACACCAGAGAGGGTGCGCAAGGGTGGTCTCTCACCGCGGCGTCTATGCGAGCCAGGGTCGGAGAGCGTGGCAGGCGTGGCACTTTCTCGACACCAGAGAGGGTGCGCAGGGGGTGGTCTCTCACCGCGGCGTCTATGCGAGCCAGGGTCGGAGAGCGTGGCAGGCGTGGCACTTTCTCGACACCAGAGAGGGTGCGCAGGGGGTGGTCTCTCACCGCGGCGTCTATGCGTGCCAGGGTCGGAGAGCGTGGCAGGCGTGGCACTTTCTCGACACCAGGGGGGGTGCGTAGGGGGTGGTCTCTCACCGCGGCCCCTATGCGTGCCAGGGTCGGAGAGCGTGGCAGGCGTGGCACTTTCTCGACACCAGAGAGGGTGCGCAGGGGGTGGTCTCTCACCGCGGCGTCTATGCGTGCCAGGGTCGGAGAGCGTGGCAGGCGTGGCATTTTCTCGACACCAGAGAGGGTGCGCAGGGGTGGTCCCCCACCGCGGCGTCTATGCGAGCCAGGGTCGGAGAGCGTGGCAGGCGTGGCACTTTCTCGACACCAGGGGGGGTGCGCAGGGGGTGGTCTCTCACCGCGGCGCCTATGCGAGCCAGGGTCGGAGAGCGTGGCAGGCGTGGCACTTTCTCGACACCAGAGAGGGTGCGCAGGGGTGGTCTCTCACCGCGGCGTCTATGCGTGCCAGGGTCGGCGAGCGCGGCAGGCGTGGCACTTTCTCGACACCAAAGAGGGTGCGCAGGGGTGGTCTCTCACCGCGGCGTCTATGCGAGCCGGGTCGGAGAGCGTGGCAGACGCGGCACTTTCTCGACACCAGAGATGGTGCGCAGGGGTGGTCTCTCACCGCGGCGTCTATGCGAGCCAGGGTCGGAGAGCGGGGCAGGCGTGGCACGTTCTCGACACCAGAGAGGGTGCGTAGGGGGTGGTCTCTCACCGCGGCCCCTATGCGTGCCAGGGTCGGAGAGCGCGGCAGGCGTGGCACTTTCTCGACACCAGAGGGGGTGCGCTGGGGGTGGTCTCTCACCGCGGCCTTTACGCGTGCCAGGGTCGGAGGGCGTGGCAGGCGCGGCACTTTCTCGACACCAGAGGGGGTGCGCAGGGGTGGTCCCCCACCGCGGCGTCTATGCGAGCCAGGGTCGGAGAGCGCGGCAGGCGTGGCACTTTCTCGACAGCAAGGGGGGTGCGTAGGGGGTGGTCTCTCACCGCGGCCCCTATGCGTGCCAGGGTCGAAGAGCGTGGCAGGCGTGGCACTTTCTCGACACCAGAGGGGTGCGCAGGGGGTGGTCTCTCACCGCGGCGTCTATGCGTGCCAGGGTCGGAGAGCGCGGCAGGCGTGGCACTTTCTCGACACCAGGGGGGGGTGCGCAGGGGGTGGTCTCTCACCGCGGCGTCTATGCGTGCCAGGGTCGGAGAGCGTGAAAGGCGTGGCACTTTCTCGACACCAGAGGGGGTGCGCAAGGGGGTGGTCTCTCACCGCTGCCTTTTACGCGTGCCAGGGTCGGAGAGCGCGGCAGGCGTGGCACTTTCTCGGCACCAGAGGGGGTGCGCAGGGGTGGTCTCTCACCGCGGCGTCTATGCGAGCCAGGGTCGGAGAGCGTGGCAGGCGTGGCACTTTCTCGAACGCAGGGTGGGTGTGTAGGGGGTGGTCTCTCACCGCGGCCCCTATGCGTGTCAGGGGCGGAGAGCGTGGCAGGCGTGGCACTTTCTCGACACCAGAGGGGGTGCGCAAGGGGTGGTCTCTCACCGCTGCGTCTACGCGTGCCATTGTCGGAGAGCGTGACAGGCGTGGCACTTTCTCGGCACCAGAAGGGGGTGCGCAAGGGGGTGGTTTTTCACCGCGGCCTTTACGCGTGCCAGGGTCGGAGATCGTGGCGGGCGCGGCATTTTCTCGACACCAGAGAGGGTGCGCAGGGGTGGTCTCTCACCGCGGCGTCTATGCGTGCCAGGGTCGGAGAGCGTGGCAGGCGTGGCACGTTCTCGACAGCAGGGGGGTTGCGTAGGGGGTGGTCTCACACCGCGGCGCCTATGCGAGCCAGGGTCGGAGAGCGTGGCAGGCGTGGCACTTTCTTGACACCAGAAAAGGGTGCGCAGGTGGTGGTCTCTCACCGCGGCGTCTGCGCGTGCCAGGGTCGGAGAGCGTGGCAGGCGTGGCACTTTCTCGACACCAGGGGGGGTGCGCAGGGGGTGGTCTCTCACCGCTGCGTCTATGCGTGCCAGGGTCGGAAAGCGCGACAGGCGTGGCACTTTCTCGACACCAGAAGGGGTGCGCACGGGGGTGGTGTCTCACCGCGGCCCTTATGCGTGCCAGGGTCGGAGAGCGTGGCAGGCGTGGCACTTTCTCGACACCAGAGGGGGTGCGCAAAGGGTGGTCTCTCACCGCGGCGTCTATGCGTGCCAGGGTCGGAGAGCGTGGCAGGCGTGGCAACTTTCTCGACACCAGAGGGGGTGCGCAGGGGTGGTCTCTCACCGCGGCGTCTATGCGTGCCAGGGACGGAGAGCGTGGCAGGCGTGGCACGTTCTCGGCAGCTGAGGGGGGTGCGTAGGGGGTGGTCTCTCACCGCGGCCCCTATGCGTGCCAGGGTCGGAGAGCGTGGCAGGCGTGGCACTTTCTCGACACCAGAAGGGGGGTGCGTAGGGGGTGGTCTCTCACCCCGGCCCCTTTGCGTGCCAGGGTCGGAGAGCGCGGCAGGCGTGGCACTTTCTCGACACCAGAGAGGGTGCGCAGATGGTGGTCTCTCACCGCGGCGTCTATGCGTGCCAGGGTCGGAGAGCGTGGCAGGCATGGCACTTTCTCGACACCAGGGGGGGTGTGCAGGGGGTGGTCTCTCACCGCGGCGTCTATGCGTGCGAGGGTCGGAGAGCGTGACAGCGTAGCAGGCGTGGACATAATGTTTAAATTAAGTATGTGGGTTTCTTCGGTAGCGTAATTTCAACGACTGGCGTGTAAGTGTACAGTTGAGGTCCCCAAGAAGCACTCGAGAAGGACATCCCGCCAGGATAGGACCTGCTTGCTGGAGACGTGCAACACCCTGTCTTGGTCATCCCTGGCGCAATACTTGACCAGTGAGACAGGGGCTTCTGTGATTTTCCTTCAGGAGGTGTCCACCGACGCCAATTCGGTCGAGGCCCGCGAGGACTCCATGAGGGCACACGGCTGGACCCTTGCGATCAACCCGTCTGAGGTCCACGGATCAGGGAGGCTTGTCGTCTGGCGTGGGCATCGTGGTCAAGAACCACATCGGCATGGGCAAGGCTCCCAAACTTACCAAGGGCCTCCCGAGTCCCCACAGGGTCCTCGCCACGCACGTCAACAGGTTTGTCTCGGGAAGCTTCCTGGCGGTCAGCATTTACCTGTGTGCTGGGGACCCTCTGGGGCTTGATGGCCAGCCCCTTCTTGCTCGTCTAGGGGAGCATGTATATGGGCTAGGAATCCCCTTTCATCATAGGTGGCAATTGGAACTGCACGCCCGAGAAGTTGACTTCGAGTAAATGGCAAGAAAGGCTAGGGGGGGCGGTGGTGCATACGGCCGAACCGACGTGCAGATCGACGGCCAAGGCTTGGCGCACCATTAATTTCTTTGCTGTTAGCAGAGCTCTGTTGGAGGTAGCGAGTCATGCTCGAAAGAATTGGGGCACGGGGGTCAAGACGCATTGGCCGGTCGCACTCACTTTGCATGGCAAGCCTTTCAAGGATAAGGTGCGGAAGCTTGTCCGACCGCTGGCCTTTCCTCTCGTGATTCCTCTAGGTCCCAGTCCGAAGCCACCGCCATGGGATGATCGTGTCGAGGCTGCTGAACGTAGAGGAGGTCAGGAGGAGTTTGATGAGGTACGTCGTGCTTTCTTTCACAGGTTCGAGGATGAGCTCGTGGCCGCCCATGGTATCGGGTGGAGAAAGGTGGCTAATTGGGCTCTTGAGTTATCCCATATTTCGAGTAGAGGAGAGGCTTGGGGCGACGACGAAACGCGCCATTTGCTGGAGCGTCTGCGCGGGGGGGCCCTCTTCGCTTTCAGCCTGTGCGGACTGGCTCGGGTGGCTTCCACTCTTGGACGATGTAATCTTCATTTCGTCGTCGCAGTGGCATGCTCTGTCTGTTGCTGCTACCAAGGGAATCCTCGGGAATCCTCGGGGATCCCCGGGAATCCTCGGGAATCTCTCTTCAGGACTCCTTGGGGTCCCAAGGAATGGATGGGAATCGCCAAGATTATGTGGACTCGTTGGAAAATGGATGGAGCTATCGGCACCATCGTTGGACAATTGATTGCCGATCTGTACGGAACCTGTATCACTGACGTGCCACGAAATACGGTTCCGAAGCGTAGCGACGTGGTTCCACCCGAGACACGGTCAACCATTACGTCAGTATTGCCTCTCGAAGGATGTTGGCTGTCTCGCATGTTTGGCTTTCCGACGCTCCACGGCGGCTCAAGAAGCTCAAAAGACCGCCCCAAGACAGCGCAAAATGCCTCCAAGAGGGCCCCAAGACGTCCAAAAGGGCTCCAAGATGGCCCGAGAAGCGCTCCGAAAAGCCCCAGGCCCCAAGAGGCCGCCAAGAGGCCCCTAGAGGCCCTAAGGGGCGCCCAGGACGCGCCCGAGATGCGACCAAGAGGCCCAAAAGATACCCTATGAGGCCCCAAGCGGCCCCCTAGAGGCGCCCAAACCGCCTCCAAAGGGCCCCCGAGAGGCTCCCCACGACAACTCAACACATGTGTATCCACAACCCAGGCACGGTGGCGTCATGGGCCGAAGGCCCATCAGGATCCGCCGCCCCCTGTCCATTCATCGCAAGGGTGCCTGGCGTGCTGGATCCTTTCTATTTTGGTTTTGGTTCTTTTTCCAAAAGAACACCCCCTGGCGCTTCGGCCCGTCCCGCCGGGGTCTCAGGAGGATTGCCCAGGACCCCAACGTCCACAAAAAATCCTCCAAGACGGCTCAAGATGGCGTCCAAGATGGCCAAGATGGTCAGATGGCCTCCAAGGTAATTCTACACGGTTCTAGATGGCCACCCTGACGGCCCAAGAGCGTCCACGATACCTCCAAGTTCGCCCAAGAAGCCTCCAAGACGGCCCAAGACGACCTCAGAGGCCCTCAAGAGGTCTTCCAGGAGGGCTCGGAGAGGCCAAAATCATTGATTGTCCTTTTATGGTTTGAAAGATTTGGGCATTTGCTTCTTCTCGGCATTCCGACGGCTCAAGACGGCCCAAGAGGACCCCAAGATCGCCTCAAGATCGCCCACGAGGCCTCCAAGATGGCCCCATGACGGCCCCAGAGACCCCCAAGACGGCCCCAAGAGAGCTCGAAGAGGCCTCCAAGACGGCCCAGATGGCCTCCAAGACGGCTAAGATGGCCCCAGTATGCCCTAAAACGACCCAAGATGCACCCACGACGGCCTAAGACGGCCTCAATATGGCCCAAGACGGCCCCAGAGGTCCTCAAGAGGCTCTCGAGACGGCCCAAGAGGCCTCCAGGAGGTCCTCCAGGAGGGCCCTCGAGGCCAAAATGGCATGTGCTTCTTTTCGGCATTCCGACGGGTTTCAGACGGCCCAAGAGGACCTCAAGATCGCCTCAAGATCGCCCACGAGGCCTCCAAGATGGCCCCAGGACGGCCCATAAGGCCCCCAAGACGGCCCCAAGAGGGCCCCAAGAGGCCTCCAATACGGCCAAGATTGCCTCCAATACGGCTACGATGGCCCCAAAACGCCTCCAAGACGGCCCAAGATGCACCCAAGACGGCCTAAGATGGCCTCTTCCTCCTCCTTTTTCCTGATCCTCCCCATCCTCCTCTTCTTTCTCCCACACGCGTTCCCCGAAGTCTTTCCAAACCGACTCAGGGAACAACTGGCCCGAAAGCTTGGCCAAGCTCTGGCCCAGCTGTCGGCCACAGAGGCGCTTCCAACGGGGCAGGGGGCGGCGGTGATTCGCCGTAGGCGTCTTCGATAACGCCAACGTTTCAATGTGCGCTGATGATTCCTATCCGCCCCCGCAAGATGTTCCAAGATGCGCCGAGGCAGCGCCGAGACCCACCGACGCGACTCTAACATACCCCAATTCGTATCGAGAGGGGGCCGGCGGCAGGGGCGACGCCTGTACGGGCAACTAATGTTTGCCTCGATCCAATGGGTCGCAAATCCCCCGCGGCGGAGACAGGCCACTTGCGAGTAGTTACTCTGCGAGTAGTAGAACGCGCTTGTCGACTGATCCTTCTCCTCCCCAGCCCATGGATAATAAGCATTGATTCGTGCTTGGATCACCCCCCGCCCCAGAATTTAAAAGCTTGTAGTCGACATACCAATCAGACCTGCACGTTTTCCCCTGGGGCCGTAGGCGACCCGAGGAGGAGGAGGGGTAGTTAGAGGAGGAGGGGGAGGAAGAGGAGGGAGGGAGGAGGAGGAGGAGGAAGAGGAGGAGGAGGTGGAGGAGGGGGAGGGGGAGGGGGAGGAGGAGGAGGAAGAGGAGGAGGAGGAGGAGGAGGAGGAGGAGGAGGAGGAGGAGGAGGAGGAGGAGATGGAGGAAGAGGAGGAGGAGAAGGAGGAGGAGGAGGAGGAGGAGGAGGACGGGTCGCCTAAGCCCTTCGGAGAACCCCCCCGATCAGACCTGCGCGCAGCTGCACAATACGAGCTGTCTGCCCGGTGCTGCCGCTGCCAGTCCCTGCTCGTAGACGTGCAACAAAAGACGCGGGCAGCGGGCCCACTGCCGTGTATGACGGTAGGGCTCGCGAGGCGGCGGCACGCGCCAAGGCTTTTGACACCGCGTCTGCGAGGTGGGGATTTTTCCATGTCCACCGCCTGGGAACCGACGTCCTGATGCCCCAGCGGGCGGTGGATCTGTATATATTTTGGCCCCCGGGGGGCCCGAAAATGTCCATATCCACCGCCTGCCGAAGTCCCCGAAAATTGATCCGCCAGGCGGTGGTCATGTAGAAGTTCCCGCCTCGGAGCGTCGATCGTTCAACATTGAATCGACCACGGCCCCGATCGTTAAACATTGAATTCCGTCGGGTCTGACAACGTCGCCGTGTCCCCGCTTCCGCGTCGCAGAATTCAACCTTAGAAACTTTCGCCAGCGTCGCCGGAGCGCCATCGCCGCATGAACATGCCGTATCTCCAGCGTTCCTGCTCCTGCTCCTCCTCCTCCTCCTTCTCCTCCTGCTCGAGACGACCCTCCTCCCTCTGCATTCTCATCCTCCCTCGTCCCTCAGCCTGTTCCTTCTCCTCCTCCTCCCGTCAAAGAAATCCCCACGCTGACCTACTCCAGGGCGCGTTCGGACCAGAATGTCGGCGCGGATCCAGCCGTGGCGACGAAAAGCCTCTCGCAGGCCCTCCCCCCTCCCCCAAACAAAACACTTCAAAAGACTCGGATCGCATATTCGCCACGACGACCACACCACCAAGCAAACGAGGACGACGACGAGCAGCGCCTTGTGGTGGGCATGGCCGCTGCCGCCCCGGCCCTTCTTCGTCACCGTGGGGGTCGCTGGCATGGACCTGCGGTACGCGGCGGCGCCCCGAGGACGTGGACTCGGAACTCCAGCTCAGCGTCGACTGGGCGATGGTCGAGAGGCCTATGAGGAGGGAGCTTGGAGGAAGGGTTTCTTCCAACATCGTCGAAGACTCTTGGGTTCACACTGGTCCTCCTCCTCCTCCTCCTCCTCCTCGTCCTGAGTTCCTTGTCCTTCCAGAGAACTGCTCCCTGTCGCAAAACGAGGACGGTCGAAGGGGCGGGCTGCTGGATTGTTGGGCAACGCTGGGCCTCCAGCCACGTCGGAGCTGCAAGCGAGCGAACGCACATATGCGCACGAACGCCCTCCGCGGCTCTGCGCGCACGAGCAGCCGCGTCGAGACGCGGCCCGGCCGAAGCTAGCCGCGCACGTGCACACATGGCAGGGCCTGGGAACCCCGAACCCCAAGAAGTGGGCTCACCTCTCGCTGGCCATCGCTCGGACGTTCACTCCCTGTGTGTTTTTAGGTTTCGTGCGCGGTTTTTTCGCCAAGTGATCAAGGATGCTCCTCGAGGTTCCTCGCCGAAGGAAACATGCACACGTCCGAGCGATGCCAAGTGAGTCTCGGGGGTGTATCCTTTGCTTCCGTTGAGGCAGCCTCCCGCGGTCTGTTCTTCCGCCGCCTTCCACCGAGGATGGGATGACAACTCCTTCGATCCTCGGGGGCAACGCCCTTTTCTGGAGTGCCTCACGCCTCACGCTGTGGGCTGCTGCTTTGTGGCTCCAGAGACACTCGGAGAGCCAGGCTTCGCAGGCCCTCCGGCAGCACGGCGGCGCGGACACCGAGGGCCTCCGGAGAGAGAGGCGGGGGAGTCGTCGGCGCGCCGCCCCTGCGACAGCACAGGTCGTGCGCGGAAGCAGACGGGGATTGCGGCGATCGCCCTCGCTGCGTCCGAGTACTACGGTCTGGCTACTGAAATCCGCCGACATCGTCGGCGTGATCGTCCTCGTCGCCGCTGCCCCTCGAGCGTGCCAGCCACAGGGAGAACGAGCCATGCCGCAAGCGAGTCGCACGAAGCCCCTTCCCTTTGACCCCTTCTCCGCCCGGGGGGGGGGGCCCTGGGGGGCATGCTCGGCGGAGTGGGGAAGGGGGGGTCCCGGGGTGGATGGGGGTGGGGGCCCTGAGGGTTGTGACCCCCCGCCCAGGGGGGTGCTCCCCTGGGAAAGGCTTTCGGCTCCAGAGCGTCAGCGTCGTCGTCATCGCCGTCGCCCCCCATTGAGGGTCGGCGGCTCCGGCCGTAAGGCCTTCGCAATAAGGAACGCTGCGGAACGCTGCATAAGGAACGAAGTCTCCTCATTGGCCCCACAAGCACCGGCGTGGACGAAGAACGCAACGGAAACAGCCATTGAAGGACCTACGGAACATTGAGCCCCTTCCGAACCCCAACTGCTCCTTATTTCAGCGTCTTTGTTTGTCTCCTTATTTCAGCGTCTTGGCTGTAGGACGTCCGTGCCTCACGGCGTACCTCTGGCAAGCACCCGATCATCCGAAGAAATAACTTGATCATTGTGAAACCAAAAAGTACCGATACCGCTACTCTCCAGACCTCTCCTGCCGTGCGTTCTGACCATAATTTCCAGGCGAAGCCAGCAGTAGTGACTAGGGCCTCCCAAGGGGCCCAACAGGGCGAACACGAGGCACAGGTAACGGGATGGGTGCCTTTTTCTCCACCGAGTCTTGGGCCCATAACAGACAAGACCAGCTTCGCGGGATCCTGGAGCCAAGGAAACACCCGCCCATCCTGACCTCGTTTGCCACTCAACGTCTGGGTGGAGGCCCGATCCGCCGATGACTATCTCGATCCCGAAGTGCCCCCATGGGGCTTAACCGTTTCACCGTCAGATCTTCAGCTTCGGATCCCACGAGCGGCAGAAAGGTATCATCACGACAGCTGCCTGCGACACGACTCAATCAGCGGAAAGTATCCTGCCCCTCTGCTGGCATCTACCAACTCATCAACATCTCGGTCCCGCCGCCATTCAGCTTGACCATCGCACTCAAAGACGCGGTGCAGAGTAGTACCGGGCTGAGCACCGCACCACGTACACGAGTCACTGATTGGAAGGCGTTCGCAGTATCGGGAGCGGCCAAGAGGGGGGGTCCAAGAGGGGGGTTTGCAAATCATGGCCAGCGGCATGTGCGCGGCCCAGGGGGGGGGCCATGGACGTGATGAAACAAGAAGAGGCGCCATGAAATCTGGGGAGACATCATGGCCCCCGCCATGATATCCACCCCCCCCCAATCCTCACCCCCCTCTTTGCCGCCCCCGACAATAGAGCCCAGTCTGAATCCGGCCCACCTGCGACATGGGTCATGACAAGGTTGGCCGGGATGTGCTTCCCCCGTCCCCTCATGCGCTGTAGCTCCCTACTGCTTCTGGGCTTGGACGTCTTGGGTCCTTGGGCGGCTACGATGGATGAGGACTTTGAGGCTCTGAGAACCAATGCCGAGGTCCACTTGGAGGCCTTGCCTCCCCATCTCCTCCCAATCTCCTCCTCCTCTTCCTCCTCCTCCTCCCCCTCCTCCTTGCCCTCCTCCTCCTCCTCCTCCTCCTCCACCTGTCCTCTTCTTCTTGTCCTGCTCCTCCTCCTTGTCCTCCTCATCTCCCTCTTCTTCCTCCTCATTATCCTCTTCCCTCCTCCCGTCGCAGCCGCTCCTGCTGCCGTTGCTGCACTCCCTTCGACGCCACACACCGCGTGCGTGCCCCGCTGCCTAGGGAGCTCCTCCTGTGGCCCCAGCGGGGGGGACCGCATGGCGTCCCCCCCGCACATGTCGGTGCACCCCTCACGCGTGTCCCGCCCCTCCACCTGTGTAGGGGGCGATAAAACCACCCCCCAGAATGACCAACCCGACAACCGAGGCCGTTCAGTAAACGCACCCAATCGGCGGTGGACAAACCTCCCTTTAGTAAACCACCCTTCTTAATGAAAACGGCCCAAAACCAAAACCGACGGACCTGGACCCGCAAAGAGGACGGCCGCGACGCCCTCCCGCGAACCGACAACGGCCACTTCGCTAATCGACGGACGCGTCAGGGGGGCATCGAGCAGGGCAGGGCTGTTCAGTGGACGCCCAAGGCTGTTTCGCAGACGCTGATGGTCGGGCCCGGGTGTTTTTGTTGCTCTTCCCCTGGCGGTGGTCCCGACGGGGGAGTGACCGCAGGACGCCCCCCCGCCCATGGTGGTGCACCCCATCGCACGCGCCCCGCCCCCATAGGATGAAATCGGGCCTGTCCTCCTGCAGGGAGACTGTCCTCCTGCAGGGAGATGTTCGACGAACAAGTAAAAATAGCCCGAACAACAAATTCATGTGTTGCATTATTAGTCTGATTCGAATTATTAATTTTGGTATTATCGTTACTATTGGTATCATGGTTACAGAACAAAACAAGATAGCATTTTCGGCCGGAAAAAAAACTGCCCCCAACATGGTCCCCATACGATTTGTTCGACTATGTTTGAATATGCCTCCTGTAGAGGGACACGCCCGACTTAACCAGAGGGTGTTCCACCCATGGCCCTGATCAGGAAGTCGTTTCGATGGTCGCCTCGCGCTTGTGAAAAGTCGGTTTCTTCGCCGGGCTGGCTTCTGCAGCACAGGGTCCTTTGCAAAAATCCCAACCCCTTCCCTCAGGGCGGCGTTTTCATCACCTGACGGTCACGTGGCCCAGCGAAGGCCCCCAGAGGGCGAAGACGACCAACGCGACGCGACCTTGCCAGCATGGGGACAAGAGGGCCCATAATCGAATCAATACGTCGGATCGGCAATCGAAATGGATCCAATCGGCGGATATCGGCCGCCGAGTCGAGAAAAGCCGAATCGTCGAAAATCGGTTGGCTCGTGTCCCAATAAGAAATCGGGGTCCGTATCGGAATCCGATGTCGAATCGAATCGGCATCGGAATCCATGGAAATCGAATCGTATCGAATCGGAGGAATCGAGTGAGCCGTGTGGGGATGAGCGGCGACGACGGGGGCCGCGCGCGGCGGCGGACCTGCACCGCCGCATCGCCGACGCCCGTGACCGCTCGGAAGCGTCTCGGCTGGCCCCGTCTCCGGAGCCGCGCTGCCCGTCGGCGCCCGGTGCGGTCCTGGGCCGCTGGCCGGCCAATGCGGCCGGACATGATCAGCATAGGCATCGAATCGGCAAATCGGGTCGAATCGTGCGTCGGATCGGGCCAGGGCTGGACGTCAACGTTGTTTGTCGTTTTGACTTCGTTTGGTTGTTCGTTCTGCTCTACCAGTTTCCCTGCACCTGCCTGCCGAACGGGGGGAATAAACAAACAACAAAAAAAAACTCAGCTAAGCAGCGTTTAGGTCCAGCCCTGGATCGGTCTGCATCGGAGTGGAACCGAAATCCAATCGGATCGGTTTCGGCACAGCAGGCGGCTGCGAGCATGGGGCAGCGTCGGATCGCCCGATATATCCGAATCCGATCGGATCGGGCCAACTTGAATTGATATCCGGTATCGAATCGGATCGATCGGAACGAAGTTCCACGGCTGGACAGCTGGGAGCGGCCGCGGGCAAACGAGAACTGGGGATGGACAGAGAAGAATGACACGCCGCCGATGGGAAAGAGATCATCAGCGAGTTCCTCCTTCCGTCACTTGCTTTCTCGCAGCCCGATCCACCCGCACCGCCTTGCACGAACGACACCCTCGCACCGTGCCCAAGTCTCCGCTGGAATCGTTACTTCACTCCGGGGCGCTCCTCCTCGACGTCGCCCCCTGGGGCTCGCTGTCGGCACCCCGGCCCGTCAAAAACGGACTTGGGGCGCAGAACCAATCGCAGGGAAGGGCACGGGGGTTCTCGGGCTACGGATCGGCAGAAAAAACATGTCGGCGGATGTCAGGGCCTGGCATACGAGAGCGCGCTGATGCACCGCACCATGCTTGAACCCCTTTTCCAACACCAGCCCATCACGATACGGTGTACAGTTGCTCGGGCTCCGAAGGCCGAATACCGTGCCACTCCTGGGACGAAGATCGAAGAACACGCGTCGGGAAACGCCCAGGCGGCACAGTGCACACAACTCGTCCGCGGATGGCGGACCGCTCCGTTTCCGCTTACGGCGGGTTCACGTCGCGGCGACGTCGACCTCAGGTTATGTCACTGCGTGGCTCGCTCAAACTTGAACGATCGTGGCTGTCCAACGCCGCCGATCTTAGAGGCCTCCTGAATGGAGTCGGAATAGATGGGGTGGGAGGATCGCGCCGCATCGCCGACACATCGGCGATGCGCTGGCGACGCACTAGCGACGTCGACGCGAAGCATATTGGGCCCCGCATCGATCCGCACCCTCGATGCATCGGCGACGCGGCGCGATCCACCGACCCCACCTGCTCCGACCCCATCTGGGAGGCCTGGGCCATCGGGCCCCGACGGGAAAACGGGCACATCGCTCGGTCACCTTGGCAGTCAGAATATTACCACCATCGCCGAGATCGGGATCCTTTTCCCCTTGTGGAGGCACACCGCCGCTATTGGTGTTGGTGTCAACCTCTAGGCCTGCGAGGGAAGGCTTCTTAGAAGGCGCGAACGTTCTCTATACGTGAAAGGCCAGAGAGTTCTTTGAGCAGGGACCGACCGTCCCGGCATTCCTGTAGGCCTACCACGACATGTTCTCAGAACCCCTAAATGTTCTCATAACAAGAAACAAGGTTCTTATAACATAAACTCGATGTGCTAGAACAAGACAGCTCCAGAAAGAGATGTTCCAAGAACATCCCTTGCAAACCACAAAAGGCTCTAAAAACATTCCTTGGTGGTCCTACAGGCCAGCCAGGACGCCTCGCCACTGCTTGAGTCTAAGAAGTAGCCCCCTTCTGAGAAGCCTTCCCCCCCTCCCCCCTCCCCGCCGCTGCGCGCCGCCGAGGTGGACCTGGGGCAGCAAACAGGCCCG